>OZ024718.1:57578965-58151465 GCA_964016875.1 Fallopia convolvulus | reverse complement strand
CACTTGAGTGGAATCTGGATCTTGATAGGAGATCTATTCCTGGTGAGTTAGTTGTTGTTCCATTACACACTACAATCGGTGAATTGAAGGAAGTGGCGAGTCAGGCACTAAGGGAGAATTGCTTCTTCATTGAAAGATCTGAGGTCACTGAGATTGTGAGTTTTGAAGGATTGGCTGATGATGAGTTGTTGTTTGGTGTAATTGAATCTAGTTTTGTTATTCACATAATCAGTGGTTTGTTATTTATATTTGTGTGACTTATTACTCATATATGCATTTCTATTATGCAATTATACTAGAATGGTGAAGAATTATAAATGGATGAAGTTTAAAGGCAAAGATAACAATGATCAATTTTTTTTTATTTTAGTGTGCATTAAAATAAATGGATGCATTTATCTTTATTTTAGTATGTATTCAAATTTGGTCTACTATGTATTTGAGATCTAACAAGCATCATTTTTGTCTTATTCAATATACCACATTTATATATTAAATTAATGTTTATATATCGTCCCATTTTTGTCTTATTCGTCTTCATTTTAATATGTAATAATTCAACCAATATTCAAAGTAAAATGATGTATTCAACCTAACTAATATAAACATGACATTCCAACAACCTTTTCATAATATTCATAAAATGTTAAAACATATTCCGCTCTATGACTATCCAAAACACCGGTGTATAAATATTCAAACCTTCATATATTAATATTCAAACCATCATCTATTTGAACAACCCTTTCTAAATTCTATCTGTAATTAAAAATCAATCAATTCCTATTTTTAGGAAGAGAAAGAATCTTTGTTTTAATTTCCTTTTTAAAAAACTAAATAGAAATTTATTTGATAACCACCTAATCTCATAATTTTTTCCTTAATATACACTCATGATTCCCATCAAATCTATCCTTTCACTACCTCAATCCAACTTTCCAAACTGTGGGTCACGATTCACCACATTCTTCGTTCTACCTTAGAATTCCCCTAAACCTATACATTTATTAAGCAAAAAAGTGTTCCCAACAGAAAGATGATTAAACGAGCTAGCAATCCACGTTTATGAAAGTATATTCAAAGAGAACCATACACTTGCCTCATTTTTCATGATATATCATTTGACACAAAACGACGGGGTTGCGTCTTTTAGATTGCTTGCTATTGATCAACCCAACATCGAGTGGTACCGAAAATATAAAGAATAAATTATATAAAAAGTTATTGTCAACAACGGTTAAGCTAAAATGAATTATTATTTCCTATAATAAGTCGTATCTCGAGAATTATAACCTATGTATATAAACATAAGTATTAAATGAACATTGTTACGAGAGCTTTAAATGTATATTTATATTAGTTTCGGTTTATATGAATATGAATCTAATTCCGTCAATTAAATTTTCTTCCTATAAATTGAATAAAACGACGAAATGAAACGAAGGATTTTAGAAAAGGGAAAAATATCCTTAAAAGGTTAGCGGTGGAGACAATGGTGGATTTCGACAACGACGCTTTCTAAGAAGGTGCGAGGGAAGGTGGCAATGGTGAAAAACGGTAGCTCCTCTAGATGGCTAATAGAGATGGTGGTGCATCTTCCAACAACCTGGGAAGAACTATGGTGAGACTCACGGATTTCCGATGAGAAGTGAAAATGGGGTTGGAGTAGCGATTTTTGGGCAGAATTGGAGGGTGAGAAAGGGGGCTAGGAAAGAGAGGAGGGGAAATGGTGAGGGAGGAAGGCCGGTTCGGTCCCATTTATAGGTGGAGGGGGCAAAATTGCAGCGTTGCCATGACACCATGTCATCAACGTCTATTGGATGTAGGCATGCGACGAGTGTTCGTTGGTGCACCGGGAGAGTGGCGAGCTCGATTGGCCAGAGGAGGGGTGACAACAAGGTGTGGCAGGTGGGAGCCAATGTTGATTGGCCTAAGCCAACGGTGAGGACAGGTGTGCCAACACGAGGAAGACGACGAGCTCAAGGACAAGGTAAATACAAGTGGTAGGGATTTTGTGCACAAGATTTCGATGGCACAACAAGTAAGGCGCATGGGAGACGTGAGAGGTCTTGGGTTTAAAACTCACTATGGCACTTTAGGGTATTTTTTGTTTTAAACCACCTTTTTGCACTTTTATCCCCCAATTTAATACATGTATACTAATCTTGCCCAAATTATTTTTATAAAATAATTTAGCTTGTCCAAATTATTTTATAAAAATAATTTTCCTTTTGCAAAATTTCTATTAAGTATGGACTTAAAATAAAAAAAAGCCTTAATTATTATTTTAATAATAATTTACAATTATACCCATTTCAAAAGGGTGGGATATTACACAAAGCCTAATCATTATGATAATTTTTTCGGGTCAGGAAACGAGGCTAGAGCCCCTCTGAGTATTTATTAATTATAGGAAAAATTAGGCCTCATAAGAGACTACAACATCCACCCTAATGATATTAAAAGGTCTAATACTACGTATAGTAAACTCAATAAAGCTATTAGTGATGTTCGTGTTTTTGGTATAGTTTTTAGTCTGTTTTCTTAGTTTGTTAGGACTAGTTTTGATAAGTTTAAGGTTAGTTTTGTGTGTTTTTGGATGGTTTTTCATATTTTGTGAAAAGTATGGAAGCTACTCCGTTTTGTGTCTTTTTGTAGGTTTGAGCAAGGAAACGGTGCTTTTTGGAGCTGAATTTGGAATGCTATGGTGAAGGACGGAAGAATACGAGATGAAGAAGTCGAAGTTCAAGCTTTTAGAGAAGAAGTATTGAAGAAGTCAAAAATCAGGCTCGTTAACGAGGCTATGTAGGGTCGTTAACGAGGCTTAGCGATATAGCTTTTTTTCGAGAAATCTTAGTGATAACCTACCAATCCTGTGCGGGAATTTATTTTCGTGTCGGTAGAGTGTTTTTGATGAGTTTTAGGGTTGTTATATTTTATTTTAAGTCTTGTTATCCTTCTAGGTTTTATTTCTATCTTTTTAGAGTAGGTTTCTATCTTTTAGGGAAGTTTTTATCTTATATCCTTATTTATTTAGATAGCTTTATTAGTATAAATACCCTTCTTTATAGCCTAGAGAGGTGGTGGCAAGTAGAGAGAAAGTAGGAGACGAGTTTGGAAGAGCCGAGAGAGAGAAGAGTCGGAGATAGAGATCAAGCCACGGTGGAATGAGAGTTAGCCGAGGTCGTTAATCATGAGTTTCGATTCGGTTTTGTTTGTTTTTCGGTTTCTTCTAAATTCTGTAAGACGATTATTTTCTTATTAATTTGAAGTAGTTGTTTTGTTTTCAATGTTTTTCTTTATAGAAGTTGTTTATTTCATAATTATGAATAGTGAGTAGTTTTCTTATCTAGGGTCGGAGTTGAAACCCGGCATAGTTATGCATGGTTTGATGAGTAAGATGATGTGTTGAATGTCTTCTATCTATTTTTGAGATTGCTTGTTGTGTTTATACCTAGATGAAAGTCAAGGTAATTCGAGTCTTAACTTGGTCGAGAGAGAAAGTTAGGAACTTGAAGGTTGATATTGTTTGAATACGAAAGTTTCAAGCTTTAGATCCAAAACAAGTGATCGAGTGAATTAATTTTTGAGAGTAGATTAACTTACTTACTAGTCAATGAAAGTTGATGAATTTATCTATTTAAAGGCATGATCTTTATCTTTTTACAAGTTTATGTGCATGACTATGTTGTGGTGACCCTTGTCCTAGATCTTTGTTTTTATTTGAGTTCTCCTAGATCGTATTCGTTACTGAGTTCGTAGACTCGGTACCAAACTTATTTTTAGGTCGTTAGTGTTAGTTAGTAGTCTACTCAAGTTCGTTAACGACCTTGACAAAGGCGTTAACGAGGCTGGTCGTGAGTATTTTGCTTGTTTTTGTTTGATTTTTCATTATTAGTAGTCGATAGATAAACAAACCGTGCTTCTCATGGAACGATCCTGACTCCCCTATACTCAGCGGGGTCTTGACTTATAAATTTATTTGTTGTCCAGAGTAAAGGCCCGTCAACAAATAGTCATTAACACAACATCATTAGCTAATAATTCTGCAGCACTGTTAGCCATTCTTCGAGTGTGCAGCAACCGAATATCACCATTGAACTGTCTGAGCAAGGACTTGTATTTTTGAACTAAGTTGAAATCCGGATGTGTTTTGACATTGCTAACATTAATCAGTTTAATCACTTCCGAGTCGGTTTCCATAAGCAATTTTGGAAAACAAGCATCTAAACCAATCTGAATTCTGTGAAGGATTGCCCACAATTCAGCACGAGTAGCAGAACAGGCCTCACATCTGAACATAGACCCTTAGAGGAAGACACCGGCAGCATCCCTTAATAGGACTCCACCTCCTGCAGGACTGGGGTTGCCCTTAGATGCCTCATCATCGTTTAGTTTGATGTAATCCCTCTCGAGACGAGCCTAAGTCGTCGTACGATTGAGCGAGTGAGGGGCCAACATATTACTGCAACTTTTGCTCTTAACACAGTCCAATCACATATGTTGTGGTAAACCCTAAACCCTAGATCTTTGTCTCGCTTGTGAAAAATCCGAAATTCCCAACAAACTCGTTACCGACCTGTGTGACATCGGTACCTAGACTGTTTGTTTTGTTTATTGCTTTGGTTCTCGTCTTAGTTTCACCTTATTACCGACCCTAACAAGGTCGGTACCGACCCTTTTGATATCTTTGTTATGTCATTTGCTTTGCTTTTGCCTCGTTATTACTTCTGCTTGTTTTTTTTATGTTTTTAGATAACAACTAAACATAGACTTCTCTTCCCGTGGACGAACCTGACTCCACTGTACTCAATGGGGTCTTGACTATAAATTTATTTGTTAGTCAAGTAAATCCCTCTCAACATAGCCGACCTTGGAGTTTTGCTTCTCCGGGGCCGCTTTTTCAGCCAACTTAGACGATGGGTTTAGAGTTGGCTTGGTGGGTTGTCGGTGTTGATGTTTTGCCTCAGGCAAGTGTTTCTTGTCAAAGCCTATTACAATCCATATCCGTCATCCCATAGAGTATTTTCGTTTGACCTTTTCTTTTCTTTGCTTTTGTTTTTCTTTTTGTTCGTGGGATGTTTGGTGGGTGGGCCTTTGGGTCTCTTTTGGCCCATCTTTTCCTCTTGCTTAGACTCCCTCTTTCCCTTGGACTTTTATTTTCCTTTTAGGGCCGGGATTGTTTGGATAGTTTGGTTTGTGCTTGTTTTGGCAAGTTCGAGGCCTCTAAAGATCCTTCATCTCAGTGGAGGCAACGTTGACCCG
Source organism: Fallopia convolvulus (assembly GCA_964016875.1). Classification (NCBI taxonomy): domain Eukaryota; kingdom Viridiplantae; phylum Streptophyta; class Magnoliopsida; order Caryophyllales; family Polygonaceae; genus Fallopia; species Fallopia convolvulus. The sequence goes on along the minus strand of OZ024718.1, from coordinate 58,146,200 downwards.
AGCATGGTTTGTACAATTTCGAGTTTTGGCTCTAGGACTGGGTGTGGTTCATATGTGATTGGCTCGGTCTCTTGGACATTCTCGAGGCTGCTGAAGATCCTTCATCCCGGTGGAGGCAACGTTAGTAGTCCACTTCATCATTTTGGTTAGCTTTTGACCCGAATGCTAAAGACATTGATCTTTATCCCCTCACGTTTCCCACTGCTCCTTTCGTTCTAGTGCTTCTTCGTTAGTTGTACCTTACTTATGTATTTTATTGTTTGTTTTGCTTTGTTCGTGTGTGTCTCTTTTTGTCGGTTTTCTAGCAGCCGTTTACTCAGCCTCTCGATTTTACGAGACCTATCCGCTAAACCGAATTCTTACCTACTAAAAAAGAAGATTTATTTGGATGTGATTTTTTTTGGATTAATTAAATTTTTTATTTTAGAGTCTTTTATTTTTGTTCTAAGATTTAGTATCTAAAGCTAACATTTTTATAATGTGCTCTTTAGTGCATATTATAGGAAATTCGATATAGTAAATAGGAACTTTTAATTTTTTTTATCTACAGTAGGCAACATTTATGTTCATAATAATGAGAGACCGAGAATTCAAACTTGGAGTTTGGTTTAAATGAAACAAACTCTTATCCTGAAACGTGAAACGAATGCACTTTTCCTAATTCGTAGTGCACTTTTCATACAAAAGTGCATTGCAAAATACAAAAAGTGCACTGCAAAGTACGAAAAGTGCAAATCCAAAAAAGTGCACTCCGAAATAGGAAAAATTCGCTACAAACTAGGAAAGTGCATTCGTTTCAGGATAAGAGTTTGGTTCAACTCTTCAAACTTAGTGACCTAATAACCATGAAAGTAATCATATACTAGTTGAATTATAGATACTACTCTATATAACTTAAATTTGCCTTAGTTCATAAATATATGTCTTTTTAGACCTAGAGACGAATATTAATATTTAAAAAATTTATTCAATTAATATTAATTCAATTAATTTTTTTACATTGAAAAATTAAATAGTCCAAATTTGATTTTTTATTGATTAAATGTAAAGAATAAAATTGAAATATTATATCCAAAAACCACCATTGAAATCAAGGGTATTTGAATGTTGACCTTGTTACTTTGTTAGTATGGTCCAGCCCAACACCTTTGTCTAAATCCTCGCTGGCTTTATAATGACCTTCATATTCTCACCAATCCTCAAGGGTATTTGTTTCTTTTGGCTATGAGCTACTTCTTATCATAATTTGTTGGAGTAGACTTCATTTTCATATATATTGAAAAGTTGTTTTTTGTTTTTGTGACTTTACACGGGAAAGGTAATTTTAGGTATATATATTACTCTTAACTTTATGCTAAATTTTTATTGATTTTTCAAAAATATTATTTATCAAAATCGAAACAAATATTATTCTAAAATTCTAATTACAATGAGTGGACGAGAAAGAAAGGATTTCTCGAAGCAATAAGGAAGGTTGATAGATACATATAGAATTTCGTGGAAATCCGTATTAGATGAAAGTCGATGTACCAAAGGCTCTAACTTTATTCGAACTAGATCAAAAAAATTAATGATGAAAAAAAAATCAAATATAGATTATTTATATTTTTGAATCTAAGCAAATTAAGCTTTCAATTTATAGTATTTGAATACAAACCATAAAATTGATGAAATAATTTAAACATTTAATAAATTTTGGACGATGTCATCAAATTTATGGTTCCTTCAAACCATACAATTAAGGAAAAGGGATTTTATTTTTTTTTGGAAAAATACTACACCAATCATCATACAGACACAGTCACGATTTTTGGATCTAATTCTACGCAATGGAATTACTATCATTTATTTATTTAGGGCATAGGTTAAGAGTACTAGTTATAAAAACTAAGGGGCCGTTTGGTTTTCTATTCCGAAAACGTAAACGGAAATGAAACGAATCTAGTCTATATTAGTGTCATGATAAATCAATGATAAATTTCCTCTTGCCTTGAGTCACCTCATTTTTCATGCAAAAATGTACCGCAAGCCCCCTTGCGGTAATCAATCCCTTTCCCTAATTTTAACATGGGGTAAGCAAATCCCCCATTCTCCTCTAACCATTTCCCTTCTCCCTTCTCTAGACCCATAAAAAAAATGTTGTCAATGTATTGTGACACATAAGTGGTCTATATTCGTTTCCTTTCCGTTTACGTTTCCGTGGTTGGAAACCAAACGGGCCCTAAAACCCTATATGGAAATTAATGAACCCTAAGAAAATAATCAAAATAATTCCAAATAATAAAATTCAACAAATCATTTCCATTTTAAAGTTTTTAACGTATGCCTTGGGACATAGGTTAGAAAAATCGATTAAAATAAATCGCAAATATCTAATTTTATTCCAAAGCCTGAAAGTAAACAATATATTTGTCGTGACAATCATCAAAGGTTGGATTTTGAAGAAAAAGAGGTGATAAAATGGTGAACGCAGTCGATCAAAGCCTGGGCCGCCTCGGGCTGAAAGAGCTCAATAGCATGGGACCCACCGTCGAGGAATACGGACGCCACGTGCACTCCACGGGACTCGAGCATCTTGACGAGCTCCCTCTGCCTGTCCACCAGCGGATCTCCACCGTAGGCGATGACCCCGCACCTCGGCAGCCGTCCGATCTTGTCCGGTGGAAGCGTGGGGTTGCTGAACTGGTGGTCCCGGTCCGCACCAAGTGGCAGCGCGAGGGACCACATGAGATCGTTCGCCGCCAAGGGCACAATCGGGTCGTTCATCAGCCGGATCTCTGACTCCGTGCGCTGGACCCCACCCAAGTATGGCTCGTTCATTATCAGCCCTGCGATCTTCATTGATGGGTACAGATCAAGATTCAGTGCGCGCACACCTACAACATCCATCAGTAATCCAAGTAATTTTAATTTCATGTAATAAGGCAGTTGGGGAGATGGATGTTAATTAATTGGTGATATATACCGGCGTGATAGACGATGTTGCCTCCGGCGCTACACCCCATGAGAAAGCACTTTTCAAAATCAACCAGCTCCGCCAGCCAGGGCTCGCCGTCGGCGCCAGCAGCGGCCTGGCGGCTGATCCACTCGATCGCCTCCATCGCATCCTCGTAGGCCGCCGGGAGGCGGTGCTCGGGCGCCAGGCGGTAGTCGACGGAGACGACCACGGCGGGGAGGGAGGCAGCCCAGCGGGCGCAGGGCTCGTGGAACACGAGGGAGGCGGCGCTGCAGAAGATGAAGCCGCCGCCGTGGAAGTAGAGGATGAGCGGGAGCTTGGGCGCGCCGGGGGTGAAGGAGGCGGGCCTGAAGAGTCGGAGGAAGGTGGCTTTGGAGGGGTTGAGGGGGATGTCTTTGGAGCCGTCGGCTTGGGAAGCAGGAGCCGTGGGGAGCCGCTGGAGCCGGGTGATGGAGCCGTCTGGGTTGGGGGATAGCTTGAGGAAGCGGTAGGGATCCATGATCCATCGACATCGAGAGGGGAAATGGGTGGGTCGGGATCCGGTTTGAGATCCGATTTATCATTTATGAATGGGGATGGGAAGGGGCGTGGCGTGTGGAGTGTTGACACACGTACGTAGTACGTACCCTTGATTAGTTGATTAAGTTGAAGGTGGCATTAAACGAGGGCCACGTACAGTCGGTCATATGTGTATCGGTACGGTAGAGTTTAAGGTTTAAAACTACTCCTATAATCTAAGGAAATACGGAGTAGAATACATTTATGTACTCCGTACGCATTATATTACTATAGTCTATAGGTTAGGAAAATCGTTCAAATCAAAATTAGTTAACTGTCAATTTGTAGCTGGGGACCGGACCGGTTATTCAGCGGCAATTCTGGTATTGCAATTATAATCCTTTTCCTGGACTAATAATACCGGAGGATTGTTAGTTCACCACGGTTCACTTCACCCCTTCCAGAAGATCTGCTTTCGGGACCTCCTCCTCCAGATCAAAATGTAGTTGCAGAGTATTCTAGGACACGTTTTCGTCTCCTCAACAAACAGTCAAATCAAAAAACTATATTATATTTCTACCAAAAAAAAAAAACTATATTATATGATATTTTCTTGGATTTTATTGATAAATCTGGTTTTAAAAGGTGTAGAGTAGTGCATTGATTTCCTTCAAAAAAAAAAGAGTAGTGCATTGATACAACAACTAGCATGTGAAATTTCAATTTTAAAATTTCAAACAGCCAAGAAAATTGACCGAGGCCTCCATGGACGCACTTTGGAGCTTGGAATCCCTAAAATCAGCGTTCCCGGTAGCATTGCTTCTCCTCCTCGCCGTGAAATTCCTCACAAGCAAGAAACGGCGGCCAGTTGACTCGCAGAAAAAGTACCACCGTCTAGTCGGCACCAGCCTCCACCTCCTCTTCAATTTCCAGAGGCTCCATGATTACATTACTCGTCTCTCGGCCAAATACACCACTTTCAGGATCATCTCTTTCTTCCGGAGCGAGATTTTCACTTCAGACCCTGCCGTCGTGGAGTACATCCTCAAGACCAACTTCGATAATTACGGCAAGGTTATGTTTTCTGTTTACCTAGTTATTCTTGTTTGATTTCAGTTTCATTAAATTGGGGGAAATTATATTAGAACTATCTTGGTCAGCCCTAATTGCCTATTTGCTGACTTTGGGGGCTTTTAATTGACTTTCATGTGAAATTTTGAGATTTGAGAATTTGTAAGCAGTGTTTGTGTTTATGGGGGACCATTAAGTTTGACTATGTGCTTGATTGATTGGGCCCAATCTTTAGTAGAGTTGTAAACTGAAACCTGTTGTGTTTGATTCAAAATTATTCAGGGACTGCAATGCTACAAAAATCTGACTGATCTTCTTGGTGATGGGATTTTTGCTGTGGATGGTGATAAATGGAGACAGCAAAGGAAGATCTCCAGTCATGAGTTCTCTACTAGAAACTTGAGGGACTTCAGCAGTCAAATATTTCGACAAAATGCAGTCAAGCTAGCTAATGTTCTGGCCGATGCTGCCGCTTCCAATCATATAGTTGATATCCAAGTGAGCTGTTGGGATTTAATGCTCAACTTCCAATCATTGTTTGGTTTCTTTACATGTGATTTGCAGCTAGTAATTGTTCATCTTAAGCATGTGTTTATTACGTTGCAGGACCTGTTCATGAAATCTACATTAGACTCCATATTTAAAGTGGCCTTTGGGGTTGATCTTGATAGCATGTGTGGGTCAAGTGAAGAAGGCGCCACATTTAGCCATGCTTTTGATGAAGCTAGCATCTGTATTTCACTGCGATTTGTTGATGTGCTATGGCCGATTAAGAAATTTCTCAGCATTGGTACGGAATCCAAGTTGAAGAAAAATATGGAAATTGTCAACAGTTTTGTAAACAAGCTGATACAGAACAAAGGCCAGCAAATGCAAAAGCTGGGCAATTCTTCAGTAAGTAAACAGATCATTGCCCTTCATACATTTTTCATCTTGAATTTATTGTTTTTTAAAATTGTATTCAAATAAACAGATGAAGAAAGATGATATACTGTCGCGCTTTCTACAACTGGGTGACATGGATACCAAATACTTGAGAGATATCATACTGAATTTCATAATTGCTGGAAAGGACACAACTGCTTCTACCCTTTCATGGTTCATCTACATGCTTTGCAAGCACCCTGACATACAAGAGAAGCTTTACCAAGAGATAAAAAATGCAACCGAGGTGGACAAGGTCTCAAGTTATGCTGAATTTGTGACCAATTTGAATGAACATTCTCTGGAAAGGATGCAATATCTTCATGCTGCTCTAACCGAGACTCTCAGGCTCCATCCAGCCGTTCCTGTGGTAATTAATACTCCATTCTTTTAGTTCATTACTTCAAATTAACTTATATAATAGAAGCTCATTGTTTGGTTTACATGCTGCTAATCTGTGTAGGATCCAAAGGTTTGCTTCTCAGATGACACTCTTCCTGATGGGTTTGGTGTGAAGAAAGGGGATATGGTGTATTACGTACCATTTGCAATGGGAAGGATGAAATCCCTTTGGGGGGATGATGCCGAGAGCTTCCGCCCAGAAAGATGGCTTAGTGAAGATGGTCTCTTCCAGCAAGAGAGCCCCTTCAAATTTACAGCATTCCAGGTATGTAAATGGATGTACATTGGTTGAAATGACTCCTAGTTTGATGATTACTTGAGAATGTAAATGAGCCAAGTTGTTGGGTTTGATAGGCTGGTCCAAGGATATGCTTGGGGAAGGAATTTGCGTATAGGCAAATGAAGATCTTCTCGGCTGTTTTACTCAGCAGCTTCAGATTCAGGCTCGGTGATCAGAACAAGCCTGTGAATTACAAGACGATGATAAATCTTCACATTGATGGCGGCCTCCACGTTGAAGTCCTCTACAGATAGTATTGTAAGCACAATATCAATGGCAAACACATGGTCATCCTCAGAGTGGAATTCTTTATATAGTGGCCCATTTGGTACTCTGTCATCAGAATTTGCAGGGCAAAAAGGATTTCGTATCAATAGCGGACTGAAACTTTGTGTGGATTTCTGTGAAAAAGATGTCACCTTTTGTATAATGGAAAGAGAAAGCCGCCGCTTTCATTCTCTCTGAAATTTGCTGCTAGGTTACTGTTTCATTGATGAGGCAAGGGTTTAAATACCCATTCGTGACCTTACATGTGTGGACCACACTTTTGATTTAATTACAAGATATGGCATAAATTTATCTAGCTAATACTAGTCTCCACACACCCCCTCAAGCTAGAGGATGTGAAGGGACGAAACATGCCTAGCTTGTCTAGTAATTGAGATTGATGTTCTGATGGAGTGATTTTAGTGAGAACATCTGCGACTTGAGAAGAGCTTGGTATGTAACAAAGTTCGATGAGGCCTTCGAGGACTTTGTCTCTCGTAAAGTGAATGTCAATCTCGATGTGTTTGGTCCTCTCATGAAGCACTGGATTTTGGGCAATTTGTATGGCTGATTTGTTGTCACAGTGGAGATGAATTGGGCGTTGGAGACCGACCCCAAGTTCTTGAAGTAATCGAACAAGCCATACTATTTCAGAGGAAACTTGAGCCATTGCTCTGTACTCTGCCTCGGCTGAGCTCCGGGAGACTACACTTTGTTTCTTGGATTTCCAGCTAATCGGAGACTGGCCAAGTAGGATGACAAATCCAGTGACTGAGCGGCGAGTGGAGGGACATGAGGCCCAGTCTGAGTCAGTGTATGCAGCCAAAGATGGTGTGTCACAACCATTCAAAAGAATTCCATGATGAAGTGTCCCTGACAAGTATCTTAAGCAATGTTGTAATGCAACCATATGTGTGGTGCGTGGTTGTTGCATAAACTGACTGAGAGCTTGAACTAAAAAACTGAGGTCAGGGCGAGTGTGTGTTGAGAAATTTAACTTCCCTACAACACTCCTGTAAAGTGTAGCATCATCTAGAAGGTCTCCTTCCTCCGGATGCAGCTTAAGATGTAGTGGCAATGGAGAGCAAACTGGTGAAGAAAATTTGGTTGGAAACTCAGCTAATACTTCTGATGCAAACTTGTGTTGAGTTAGAGCAACACCTTTGTCAAGGTAATGAACTTCTAGGCCAAGAAAGTAGTGTAGTAATCCTAGGTCCTTGATGCTGAATTCGGAATCAAGGAATGATTTGAGGGCACTTATTTTTGATGGTAGAGATCCAGTGACTAGGAGATCATCTACATAAGCCGCCACAATGATTAAATCAGAACCTTGCCTCTTGATGAAAAGACTGTAGCCATTTTTGGATTGCACGAAGCCTTTGGATTGGAGAGCTGATGTTAATTTGTGAAACCATTGCCTTGAGGCCTGTTTAAGACCATAAATGGATTTGTGCAGTTTGCAAACCAGATTGGCTGGATTTGAGATCCCTTGAGGCATGACCATATACACATCTTCATACAAGTCCCCATGCAAAAATGCATTGTTGACATCAAGCTGAAACATGGGCCATTGTTTTGCAGTGGCAATGGAAATGATGCTTCTAATAGTGGTCATTTTGACCACATGGGAGAATGTATCATGGAAGTCAATTCCTTCCTTTTGAGTGAAACCTTTTGCCACCAATCTGGCTTTGTATCTTTCCAAACTTCCATCAGCTTTTAGTTTGACTTTATAAACTCACTTACATCCTACGGGTTTCTTACCTTGTGGTAATGGAATTGTGGACCAAGTACCATTGGCTTGAAGAGCATTGATTTCTTTCTTCGTAGCTAGAATCCAATTTGGATCTTTGATAGCTTCAGCATAGGTTGAGGGTTCAGTGTAGGAAGAAAAATGGCTTAAGAAGGCACTAGTGGATGGAATGGAGAGAAAGTTGATGTTGGAAGAATTGTGGGAACATTGATTACAAATGTAGTCTTTTAAATAGCTGGGTGGGCCCCTGATTCTTGTAGACTGTCTTAAAGATGGTGGAGGTGGAAGCTGTGGCTGGGGTGGTGGAGAAAAAGATGAGGAGGAAGAGTGATTTGGAGAAGTAGTTGATGATGGAGTAGTTGGGTCATGGGAAAAACTTTGGATGTCATGAGAGTTGACAGGAGATAGAGAAGTGGTAGATGGAAGGAATATAAATTCTGTGCTATCTGTCACTAGAGAGGGAAGAGTGAGGGTGGGTTCTGTGTTAGAAATGTGGTGAAAGGGGAAGTGAGACTCATGGAAAATGATGTCTCTTGTATATATGATTTGTTTGGATTGGAGGTCTAAGGCTTTGTAAGCTTTCTTACCAAAAGGGTACCCAATGAAAACATAAGGAGATGATCTAGGCTGAAACTTATCTCTTCCTCTTTTGCTAGTGACCACAAAGCATAGACATCCAAATGCTCTTAAATGATTATAGTCTGGATCCTTGTTGAAAAGCATAAAGAAGGGTGTTTTGTGGTTTATGGATGAAAGGGTTGTTCTGTTAATGAGGTAGGTAGCTGTTAAGATGCAATCCCCCCAATATTGAATAGGCAACTTGGATTGAAATAGAAGTGACCGTGCTACCTCAAGCAAATGTTTGTGTTTTCGTTTCACGATTCCATTTTGCTGAGGTGTGTCAACACATGATGTGTGATGAATGATTCCAAGGGAGGAAAAAAAATCCTGAGCCATTTGGCCACAGAATTCAGTGGCATTATCTGACCTTAGAACCTTGATTTTGGCTTGGAAATGTGTAAGGATCATTTGAGAGAAAGATTTAAGGATGGATAAGGCATTGCTTTTATGAGTCATGAGGTAGGTCCAAGTGCATCTTGTGTGCTCATCCACAATGGTCAAGAAGTATCTATAACCATCATGTGTGGTGTGTTTGTATGGTCCCCATGTATCAATGTGAACCAAATCAAAAGGAGCAAGTGCACGGCTGTTGGAGTTTGGGAAGGAATTTCTGTGTTGTTTTGCTTTGGGACAGATTTGACATATGTGTGTAGGCTTGCAAAGATGTCATATGAGAGGAATGTGCCTCATGACATAAAAAGATAAATGGCCTAATCGACAGTGCCAAAGCTCACAAGAATTATTATGCAAAATTTTGGACTGAGATGAAGACAAGGCAAAACAGTCATTCATAGCTTCAACAGAAAGATCCATTACAGAGTTATCAAGGAAAGAAGGATGCAAATTACTATGTTCAGAATAAAAGGTAGATGCAGAATTCTTCTGATTACAAAACTCAGATTTGTTAACAAGATAAAGGCCATTTACTCCATCACCAATGACCAGAGGATTCTTCATCGAAGGGCCCTGGAGTAAACAAGACGTGGGTGTGAATATAACATTGACAGATAATTCAGAAATGAGTTTATCAACAGATAGAAAGTTGAATTGAAAATCTGGAACATGAAAAACATTTGAGAGAGTGATATTAGGTGAAAGATTAAGGTTGCCTGTGTGTAGGACATGTGCAGTTTTGCCATTTGGCATGGTAATGAAGGAAGGTTTAGTGACTTTGGAAGGATTGGTTAAGAGGTTAAGGTTTGGAGTAATGTGATTGGTTGCCCCACTATCAATTATCTAAACTGAATTAGCATGACAAAGAAAACCAAAGCTCTTACCAGCCAGAAAAGCAGCACCACCAAGCTTGTCCTGAACTTCAGCTTTGGAGAGCAGAGTCATCAAATTGGAAAGTTGCTCTTAAGTTATCCCATTTGAAGAATTGCTTGAACTTGGAGGTACTGAGTTAGTTGCACCTCTATTATCTGCATTGTTGATGTTGGTAGGATACCCAATTATCTTCCAGCAGCTCTCAATATTATGGTTATCCTTCTTTCAATGATCACAATAAGGCCTCTTGTGGTTGGGAGGATAGCCAATCAACTTCCAACAAGTTTCAGTTGAATGACCACCTATCCTACAATGATCACAGTAGAGGTTGTTGGACCTGCCTCGTCCTCTACCAGAAGAGTTTCTACCCCCTCTTTGGTTTGTTGAGTCATTTCTGGATTGATCATATCCTTGGTTCCTCCTCTGTGTTGCTAAAGCCAGTGAATCTGCATCTTTCTCCTTTTGTTTTTGCACAGTCATTGCGCTGGCATCAGTGGAGTTCTTGTGCTCTTGCCCTGTCTCCCTCTGTTGTTCTTCTTGTAAGACTATTCTATAAACATCATTGAGCACAGTGCTAGGACTCATCATCAGTATGTTAGCTCTCACTGCGTTGTATGACTCGTTTAGACCCATGAGAAACTGCATAATCTGTTGGTCTTCTATGATACTCGTCACCACCACATTGGATCCACAGTCACAAGTGAAAGCATCCAGTAACAGTCCATACTCGTCCCACAGTCGCTTCATCTTTGTAAAGTATGTCGTAACAGAGGAGTTTCCTTGTGAAGTTTGTGAAAGTTCACGCTGGATTTGGTGTACTCTGGTTCGGTTGGACTTGGCGAATTTGGAACCAAGTTCTCTCCACATTTTCGCTGCAGTTTTGCAATAAATGACAGACTCTGCTATGTCTTTCTCCACAGAGTGAAGTATCCATGAAATGACCATACTATTACACCTATCCCACTGAGAAGAAAGGTAAGGATTCCTAGTTGGTCTTATACAAGTTCCGGTGATGAAACCTAGCTTGTTTTTAGCCATGAGTGAAACCTCAACTGACCTTTTCCAGTGGTTATAGTTTTGGTCGTTGAGCAAACTGGTGGAGAGCTTGTAGCTTGGGTGGTCCGAGTGGTGTAGATATAGCTCATCTCCAAGATCCAACTCTCTTCTCTCTCTGCTGAGCCTTTCTCGTTCTACTTCAGCTTCTTCTTCTTGAAGAACTCGCAAATCTTCATCAGGATTTGAGCCCATGGCTCTGATACCATGAAACTTTGTGTGGATTTCTGTGAAAAAGATGTCACCTTTTGTATAAATGGAAAGAGAAAGCCGCCGCTTTCATTCTCTCTGAAATTTGCTGCTAGGTTACTGTTTCATTGATGAGGCAAGGGTTTAAATACCCATTCGTGACCTTACATGTGTGGACCACACTTTTGATTTAATTACAAGATATGGCATAAATTTATCTAGCTAATACTAGTCTCCACACGGACCATGAACTGAAGGTTGTTGTATATTAATTATCGTTATATTGCATTCTAATTCTGTACATTATCTCTCTGAATGATAATACCAATCAAATCTCGTGGTTGATGTCCAGAATTTTCCAAAATTTATGCAAAATATTACAATCTTGCATCATCCATGAAAAAATCATGGGATCATGACAAGTGTTTCTGAACAGCACACGTGGGGCATTCGGTAGTTACCAACTTGCCTTTATAAAAGAGTTTATTTTGTTCAATAGCACCGATGTGAGACAAGTCCCAAAACCAAATTTTGCAAGTTAATTTCTTTTGTTTTTTTTTGGGTTAAAATTTGCAAGTTCTACCATAAGCAACTTCTGTAGTATTGCTGGAATTTGACTTTTTAAATCCCAACAATTTTATCTAGGGCTGATCTTGGATTGGGTTATGGATGGGTGGAGCCCTTTCATCACCCAATACATAAATAAAAATGGCTCATCCGACCCATCCATCACTCCTGAAACCTTTGATCCATATCCGACCCACTCATCACATGCAGGTGAATCAACCGGTGACCCACCACCCGTTAATTATTAAATTATAATAATTTTGTATAAAACTTTAGAGTTAATAAAAGAAACATTGACAGTAGTGACGCTAAAAAGGGGCGTCAATCGGAGTGAGGAAGACTAGCAGTTAAGAAGTGAAGGAGAGTTGTTGGTGGTGATGTTGAGAAGACGATAGTGGAGACTCAAAAACGACGGTCGAAGGAGTACGTGGAAGTGACAACGTTATTGGAAAAAGTTAGGAGGAAGTTGAAGATTGTAAAACAGAACATGATAGATCACTAGATAAGTAGTAGAATTTGGAGGCGATAATGTTAGATTTGTTGGAGATCGATATTAGTAAATAGTATGTATATTAGGTAAAATTATGCGGGTGGTAAACGGGGGATAGGGTGATGGGTCGAGTGAATCGGGTGTAAAATCTCACCCATATCTGACTAATCACACGTTTCACCCATCACCCATCACCCGACCCACCCATCACCCATTTTCTTTGGTTTTTCACCCATATATTTAGGTCGGGTGAAGCGGGTAGGTCGGTGACCCTCGGATAATGTCTATCCCTACTTTTATCTGATCGATTCCGTACTCATAATTCTTTTTTTTGGTGAAACAACGAGCTGAGCCCGAAGAAAGTTATTAAAAACGAGGGACTAGGTCTTCTTTAAGTATTTTATTATAAAATTAAATATGTCGGTTATTCGTTATGATGGAGGATTCTATCTTAGTCGAAAGATAGAATTTCCACTTGGATTGGGGAGCAAGAAATCGCTTGTTGGGTCAGGAGCATTATCGGCTTGCCCTTAGAGATAGAGTTTTCGACCTTCTCTCTCTCCCTCTCCTCCATTATAAATACATGCCTTCGCCATATATGATGAACACCTCATATTCGATGAGCTCGCACGCACGTCTTGTTCTTTAGCTTGATGTTCAATCGACAATTGCTCTTCTGACTTAGGCATTGGAGGTGGATTAGGGAGTCCCCGTCCCTTATGTCCATTATTTTGCAGGTTCTAGGTGGAAGTGTTAAATGGAGTGGAAGGTGAATAAGGGAGTATTCAACCTGTGCATTGAAGACGAATTTTTGTGCACTAAGGGCTCGTTTGGTATCGATATCAGATATCGGTATCGGGTATCGAGTATCGGTATCGGTATCGGTATCTGTATCAGAAATGGGATATCATTCATATCTCATATATCTCATACCTCTTTTTTTGGGGTATATCAGGGCCCGTTTGGTATTGATATCTTGATATCAGATATCGGTATCGGGCCATATCTTGTGTTTGGTATGGGAGTATATGGATTTAGATATCGGTATCCGACCATATCTTGTGTTTGGTATGAGAGTATATGGGTTTCGGGCCATATCCTTGATATCAAAACAAGGCTTTTTTCATGATGTTTGATATACCCAAAAAAAAGAGGTATGAGAGGTATGGGATATGAATGATATCCCATATCCGATACCGATACAGATACCGATACCCGATACAGATACCGATATTTGATATCTGATATCGATACCAAATGAGCCCTCAAATATCATGCATTTGTCTTGTTTTGATATTAAGATATGACCCGATATCCATATACTCTCATACCAAACACAAGATATGGCCCGATACAAATATCTGATATTTGGATATCAATACCAAACGGGCCCTAAGAACTATATCCTTGAAAATGATGTTTTTTTTTTTTTTTTGGTCAGAAAGAGGGCTACAGCCCAGATCTTATTAAACTCTTAAATCATCCAAATACAAATCATCCTTGAAAATGATGTTGATGATGAAGGTGAAGACAATATAGGTTCTTTGGAACCAATTGCTTGAAAGTAAACATTAACCGCATTTAGAGCTCTTCATATTAAGAAAAATTATGGATGAGCCACAATAGACTTATGTTTTAAGGAAAAAAAACCAAACACTAAAATCATATTCCGTTAAATTGTCTTAGTTATGTCTATATAAATTTATATAATTTCGACCAAAAAAATATAAATTTATATAATTATCAATTTGTGATATTAATGGGATCTTATACAGTGGCTTTTACAAAAATATATTATTTTATTAAAATTTGATAAATTTTTTAATAATCCAAATTAAAATCTGAAAAAATATATTATTGAATATTAATTTAGGGAGATTTCGGTAAAGCCAAATAGCCAATCATCATCGTCACCGAAGCCCTCTAAACAATGAATAAAAAATAAATTTTACACTGGTAAAACTCGATATTATTAAAAAAAAATCCTTTTTTTAATTCAATTGGTGCTAACGTTTATTTTGTGGGGACTAGAGCCATCAGCCATCTAAACGATTAATATGAATTCCTAATTAAAAATGCTTAAATTTGATCTCAAGAGATTTTTGGTAACGTTGACTATATAAATTTGAAACGCTAGCATCTCCGATCCTGCAACCTCCAACCCAATTTCAAAGGATCAAACAAAAAAAGAGTTGACTGAGAGATCGAGCTCCATGGATGCACTAACTCTCAGCTCCGAAACTCTAAACTTAGCATTCCCAGTAACAGCAATATGCCTTCTCCTCCTAGCCGTTAAACTAGTAGTGTTCATAAACAAGAAACACCAAATTGAAGGAGAGAAGACGAAGAACAAGTATCACCCGATTGCCGGCACAATGCTGCACTTGCTCTTCAACTTCAAGAAAATCCACCATTACTTGACTCGTGTTTCAGCCAAATACCCCACCTTCAGGATTCTCTCTCCCTTCCAGAATCAGATCTACACTTCTGACCCTGCCAACGTTGAGTACATTCTCAAGTCCAACTTTGACAATTTTGGCAAGGTCAGATTCATTCTTGCTAAGTTATTTCAAAATTTTTGGGTTAAGGCCATGAAAGATTGATTATATTATTAAAAAATTTCCCAGGGATCCTACATCTACAGAAATTTAAATGACCTGTTAGGTGATGGGATATTTACGGTTGATGGTGAGAAATGGAGACAACAAAGAAAAATCTCAAGTCATGAGTTCTCTATGAAAGTTTTGAGGGACTTCAGCAGCCAAATATTTCGACAAAATGCGGCTAAACTAGCTAATGTGCTAGCAGAGGCTGCAAGTTCCAATCAAATTGTTGATATCCAAGTAAGTTGCAGCCGTTTGGTGCTCTATGAATTTTTCATTGTTTTTATGTCCATGAAATTTTTCATTGCAGGATCTGTTCCTGAAATCTACATTAGACTCCATATTTAAAGTGGCATTTGGGGTTGATCTTGATACTATGCGTGGTTCAAGTGAAGAAACCGCCGCTTTTACCCGTGCCTTTGATGAAGCTAACGCCTTGTCAGTGTGGCGTCATGTTGATTTGCTATGGCCAATCAAGAAGTACCTCGACATTTCTACAGAGGCCAAGTTGAAGAAAAACATAGAAATTGTTGATGCATTTGTGTACAGCCTGATAGAAAACAAGTTCACGCAAGTTCAAAAGCAGGAGATTAGTTCTTCAGTAAGTAAACAGATCATGGCCTTTCAACCTGATACATTTTTGTTTACTTGTCTTTAGTCTTTGTTTACCCTCTTTGTTTCCTAATACAGATTAAGAAAGAGGATTTACTCTCGCGGTTTATACACTTGGGTGAGACCGATCCCAAATATTTGAGAGATATTATACTCAACTTTGTTATCGCTGGCAAGGACACAACGGGTGGTACACTTTCGTGGTTTATCTTCATGCTTTGTAAGCACCCTGACATTCAAGAGAAGGTTTCCCAGGAAATTATGAATGCAATCAAGGCAGAAAAGGTCTCAAACTATGCTGAATTTGTGACATGTTTGGACAATGATTCCCTGGAACGAATGCAATATCTTCATGCTACTCTAACCGAGACTCTTAGGCTCTACCCGGCTCTTCCAGCGGTATTATTGTTATGCTATCAATTTCAAAGAGCCTTTTAATTACATTAACATTACTTAATTAGATATGATACAAGTTAATTAAGATCTTCAAATTTTATATTGGTGTAGGATGCAAAGATATGCTTTTCGGATGATACTCTACCCGATGGATTCAGTGTGAAGAAAGGAGATATGGTGGCTTATCTACCATATGCAATGGGAAGGATGAAATCCATTTGGGGTGATGATGCAGAGGGTTTTAGACCAGAAAGGTGGCTCAACGAAAGTGGCTTCTTCCAGAATGAGAGCCCCTTCAAATTTACGGCATTCCAGGTATGGGTGAATTGTGATTTTTGTGCAGTGCCAAGGATAGTGGTTGATTTGAATGAGTCAATTTGTTGAGCTTGACAGGCTGGTCCAAGGATTTGCTTAGGGAAGGAATTTGCATATAGGCAGATGAAGATCTTCTCAGCTGCTTTATTGAGCAACTTCAGATTCAGGCTTGGTGACGGGAACAAGGCTGTGAATTACAAGACCATGTTAAATCTTCATATTGATGGGGGCCTCCCTGTCGAAATCCTTTACAGATAGTACTCCATGAAAGAAAATGTTGATCAAAGACATATCAGATGATCGAGTGACTCTTTCTTATGGATGCGCTCGGTGATCAGAATCTGATCAATTGAACACTGTCAAAAAAGCTGAGTACCAGCTGGACACGTTGTAAATTTATATATTGATGAATTGTGTTTTTTACATTGTCTTTGACATATCAATTTTGGTGCATTCTAACTAAATTCATTTAATATTGTTACATAGCTAAATTTCAGTTTTTCTTGGATCTATTGAGCGTATCCCCTTTCCCATGGGCAGGGGCAGGGGTGTACCCAGGATTTTTATCCAGTGGGGGCTAAATTTTTCTGCGTCAAATTGTTGACTATAAAAATTTTTTTAGGTAGAATCGATATAGAGATTACAAATTATTTTATTTATTTATTTTCCTAGTCAATTATATATAATATAAAATTATAGAGTTATAATAATATGAATAATTAAAGGGCTGAGCATGGGTCAATTCAAACCCAAATATTAAACCTAACCGAACCAAAATCGATATCATTTTGGTTTTTGGTTTGAATTTTTCAAATTTCAATTTCAGTACATTCGAATTTTTCAAAAAAGATAACATTTTATTCATCTTAAACCAATAAAATCGAAATCAAACTGAACCAATCTAAATATGGCCAACTCAAATTTTCTATTTTTTTTAAAAAAAAGTTTGTATAAAATTTTATTTATTTTTTTTAAAAGTGAGTGGGGGCTAGTTACTACGTAGATCCGCTGTTGGGCAGGGGTACCCCCATCTTGACCCCCCAGATTCCGCTGTAGCGGAGCCTAGCTCACTGGGTATTGATGACCATGATGAATTGTGTTTTTTATCATAATATGTACGTTGGGAGTAATATTGTTACTTTATACTCTTGATGCTGCTGTTATATATATGTATTTGAAAATATAAGAGCAAATGATGTATTGTACAATTGTGGTTGATTGATTACACCTATGATCCGATTGTGTTGAAGTATGAAGAAGGGCAATGATCTTCTGCTTACTCATGGAATTGAAGAATTGCCCAGCTTTTGCATTTGCTGGCCTTTGTTCTGTATTTAGCTTGTTTACAAAACTGTTGACAATTTGCATATTCAATTTTGGCTTCAGTGACCTTGATTCAGGTGAGCAGCAGCTGCCACAGAGAAGAGAAGGGAGATTCGAACTCATGACCTAATTAACATCATCACCTACTAGCTAGACTTGCTAGACTGATGAGGTTTGACCATATATGCTCTATTCTTTGATTTAGGAAATCTCCGTCTTACTGGCTTACAAATCAACTCTTCAACTAAAATCAGATCAATGTGTTGATCAAACAACATGCTTAGAAGCCAATGGTTGACGTATTTAACTAGCGCCATGAATTATTAATATAGATAGGTTCATTTTAGGATAGATCGGTTGTCTTTTCTTGGGAGTGCATGAACATGAAGCCCTCCATCTATGTGAAGTGTAAACGTAGTCTTATACCTCACCGCATTCCTCTCATCTGCCAATCGAAACTCGAAGAAATGTATCAAAGCCAACGACACGATCTTCATTTGTCGATATGCAAAGTCCTTCCCTAAGCAAATCCGAGGACCCGCCTGCAAAATCACCAAATCAGGTTGAAATTAAAGTGAATGAACAATAATATTATGCCCCTATTTTGACATATGTTTCAATGTTACTAACATGGAATGATACAAATTTGAAAGGAGACTCTGGTTTGAAGACTCCATTCTGAAGCCATCTTTCGGGCCGAAACTCCTCTGCCTCGTCTCCCCAAATGTAAGGCATCCTTGCCATGGCATACGCAATGTAGTACACGTTATCTCCTTTCTTGATTCTGTGGCCGTCTGGAAGAACGTCGTCTGACAATGCAGTCCTTCCATCCTAATATAATGTAATCAATCCAGAGGAGGTAAAGTATATATATTTCAAAACTTAGGTGAGCATTATAAGTAATTAACAACGTACATAAGATAATTAAAAAAGGAAGTTTAATTTACCACTGGGACTACAGGGTACAGCCTTAGTGTCTCGGTTAAAGCGGCATGAAGGTAGGGCATCTTCTCTAGGGTTTCATCGGTTGTAAGCTGGACGAAGTCATCGTGGACATGAATGTGGCTGGTGTTGGGAAGAACACGTGTCAACTCCCGGAGAATGTTGAGCTGGACAAGGGGGTTCTTGGAGAGAAGATAGATGAACCATGCCATGGTGTTAGCAGTGGTATCCTTTCCGGCAATGATGAAGTTAAGAATTATGTCTCGGAGGTAAGATTCGTCCATTTTGTCGGCCTCTCCCTTGCTTTCTACCAGAAACCTTGATAGTATGTCTTCCTTCTCCATCTAAACCCACAATTTGATCATGAAAATATATATGCTTTATCTACAAAGTGCAGAATTAGCTAGCTAGCTTGAAATCATATATGTTGCTAATGCCATATTTAGAGCTTCAATTGCATCTCTAGCTGTTAGAATAGCGGATTACTCCTCCTATTGCCAATTGGTTTTAGGATGGAGTCCCGCTTGACTAATATGGTATCAGAGCTATTCACCTAACGGCCTCTCTCGATCCTAGGCCCGCTCCGTCGTGTTGTCCAACTAGCTAGCGTTTTGTTAGATAACAAATCACTTAACCAAACAAATAAAACAATCAAGGGTTAGACATATATACAAAAGATAATCACATATGTGCCGGCCAGCAGCTTGATATATACGGATGGAGTAGTAAATTGGGGATATATACTTACGGAATGTGGTGAATATTCAAGTATCTTTCTTTTGTTGGAGATGACGTTATGGACGAAATCGTCCATGGCTTTGATGTGCTTCTTCAAGGCGGCCTCAGAGCCAAGGTTAAGGGCCCTTTTCAGCTTCCATATGGGATCCATGAACCGCAAATACACGAGCGCACTGGCCTGGTCGAATGACCTCATGAACTTGATGCCTTGTTGGTTTGATCCATCAAGGCAATTCAAGTCCACTCCGAACCCCACTCTGAATATAGTATCCAAACCAAATCTCATAAGCAAGTCCTGTACCAAATAACGCGCACACATTATTATTTCCCAGCTTAATTGACGACAGTACGTATGTTAATGAAATTTAGAAACGTTGTTTGCTAAACACAAAGTCCTTATATATATGTATGACCCGCAATCTAATTTGAAATGATGAATTATGAGCACAAATATAGCTAAAACATACGCGTACGTGAACGCCTTTTTTTCTCATTAATAAAATTTAACTTTAGCTTTCTCTTTCAACACGGAAAAAAAATCATACATACGTGCACGTCAAAGGCTTCTCTCCTGTGGGCAAACTCCGACACGACTTCGACCAGATTGACGGCGGATCTCCGGAAGATGGCGCAGCTGAAGTCCCTGAGCACCCGCGTGGAGAACTCGAAACTCGCCAGCTTCCTCTGGTGGCGCCACCTCTCGCCGTTGACGGCGAAGATTCCGAGCCCGAACAGATCTCTGAAGATATCCGTTTGGTACTTGCCCTTCTCGTACCCCTCGTAGTTGGTTTTAAGCACGTGCTCCACGTTCCGCGGATCGGCCGTGTAGCACTCGCTCTGCTCCGGCGCCACCAGCCTGAACGTCGGGTGCTCCCGGGCCCACCGGACATGCTGGTCGTAGAGGGTTCTCAGGTAGAGCAGCTGGTGAAACACGGTTCCCTTTACGGGCGGGCAGGCCGGGTCCCCGATGGATTTTCCGGCGTAGAGTTTGAGGAGGAAGAGGAGAGGAAGGGATATGAGCGGGATGATCAAGAGGAGGGCGGTGATCCAAATTTCATCCATTTTTTTTTATTTGTTGTTATTGCTAATAATATGTGTACCGTACGTAATGTGTGATCCTTTCTTGTGGGTTGTGATTAATATATAAAGCTACGTAATGCCTACTAATGAAAACAGTGCGGACCATTAATCCATTATGTACATATATATATGAACGTCTGGAGGAGATTAATTGTGTGTTATCATCACCGGGTTAATGATAAGGTGGGGGCTACTAGGATAGATGCATCCTTTAATTTGATAAATTTACTCGCAATTTGTGCACTATGAATATGAAACTATTAGGTTGTCACTCTCTAAAACTAACACTATTAGGTTGTCACTCTAGGAAGAGCTAAAAGATGTTGTCGGATTTTTTCACAAATAACAACAAAATTGAAAATCTGCACAAATTTGAATTTGAAAAGAGGAGGACTCCTCAAAAACACCTACGATAGAACCAAAAACCTAACAAAATTGAAACATAAAAATATTAAATGGACTAGACCTCAACAAGGTTTTGTTAAACTTCATTTCGATATATGGTGTTAAAAATGCATCTAGCCCTGCTTTTTTTTTTGTTTCATTCTCAAGGATTTAGTTGAGAAAGCCATCACATGGGTGAATGGAAGCTGTGGCGACCAATGTGTGATTATAGTTGAGGCCCTTAGTCTAGGAGGTGAAATCAACGAACCATTAAGCCTTAGATATTCTAGGATTGGGATTAAAGGTGACAACTTTAGTCTCATTAGTGTCATCAATGACATTTGGTACTGCTTGTGGGAAGTCGAGATTATTGTGGTGAACATTACGGTCTCCCTCTAAAAATTTGAGGTTCGTCGTTTGGTGCACTTGCTCCAGGAGATTAACCTTTCATTTCCAAAAAAAAAAAATGCTACATCAGTGTACGACGATACTGAGCTTCTCAAATCTATCTAACATGTTGTTGCTCGGCCCATTAAAACAAATTTCCAAATTTACTAAACCAGCCAAAGCCTTATTATTATCGAAATTGGGCTTAAGAGCCCAATAGAACAAGGTGTGTTTATTATGTACACAACTCGCTATGGGCATTTTGTTTTTGTTTTTGTTTTTTTACCTGGACTTATGCTTAGCCCGAGCCCAAATTTGATTGGGTTGTTTTGGGCATTCGTACGCTGGTGCTAATAATGAACATAAGACAAGTACGCAGATTGGTCTTTACTTTTCTCAACCGCTGAATTATAAAAGTGAGGTCTGGACTGAGGAGACTTTGGAGGATTTGAACGAACAATAAAAGAAAAAGGGAAAAAGGGTTTTGTGGTCATCATACAGGGGTGATACAGTACTAATTAGAATTAGAATGTAGCAACCTTGCACCGAATGTGACAGGGAAATTAATTCAAATTCAATGGGGATATCATTGATAATAGTGCATATAGGAAGTCTCGATGTCCATAATTGAGAGGCAAGTAATGATAACTCACTAGGGAGGGAGGAGGTGGATTTTGTAGTGACAAGTGATAAAGAAATCATGTCTATCTTCTCTTCTCTTCTCTTCTCTCTAAGTGCCTCCTAGAGAGTAGAGAGTATGATGATCCCTCTGCATTGTCAGTCAGTCAGTCAGATACCAATGAGTTTTCCTTTTGAATCCGAAGCCATTGGTTTGGTGATGCTGATCATATATACGGTCCCCATATAAATTTTTATACGCCTTTAAAATGGGCATCACATGATCCTTGTCTGAGGCTAAACAGGTGGATCAAGCTTTTTGGAATATATGGACCGCGTGGATTGGATTGGACTGATGTGGTTCGATCTGGTTTAGTCAGCGTCGGACCACATATATTTTATATTATGGAAATGGTCCGACCGGACACATACAAAGGCATCTCCAGATGTCCTACAAGGAAAAGTGCTTAATGGGTCGACCCGACCTGACCCGCAAGTAATATAATAAATTTTCGCGGGGTACATGCGCACACTTTTTTTTTAAAAGCGCACAGAAATATGCTCGCAACGCGGGCTCGCGCGAAACGATATTGCGCGGAGGGGCAAAAGTGGAAAATGGAAAGGGAACGGAAATGTCGGGAGGGACGCGCGAAACGGGCCTGCGAGGCCGCTCGAAACGGGCTCGCGCGGCTTAATGGGCTTGCTCGAAACGCCATTGCGCGCAAATATTAGGGTAAATCGTTACGCGAAGCGTCGCCGCACCAGTCGTTCCCTACCTCCGTCCTCTCCATCCGCGAAACTCCATTGCGAGAAAAAAAAATGTCGCACCACCCGAAATCCGTACCGTCGGCGTCTCAAACGACGGAATCCGCACCACCGGCCGCCGATACCGACCCCCTCTTGGACCGTCAGCCTCTCCACACCCCGATCCGGCCTCCCAACCACCACCCATCCCCACCACCAGCTCGGCTACGCCCTCCCAACGACCTCCCAGCCCCGCCACCAGGCCCGATCCGGCCTCCCAACCATCACCCAGCCCCGCCACCAGCCCCGATCTGGCGGACGAAGGACCACCCAAGCCCACCACCGGCTCCGATCCGGCCGCACAGCCACCACATGGCCCCACAACCGACGCTCCGGCGACATCCGATGCTCCGACGGCATCCGAAGCCCATTTTGTTCGTAGCCGGATCCGCATCCGAGCCACGTTTACGGCTGAGGTACGTTTTAAATTCATTACGAAATTTTATATTTTTGTAAAAGTTCGTAATGAATTATTAAGAAAATTTTACGTATTAATTTCCGTTCATATAATTGACTAAATCAATTTGGCTTATTTAGTAAGATATTTGTTTACTATTCAAATTACTAGTTATATGTAGTTTTTGTTATTGTTATTAGTTGTTTAATTTAATTTATTTGTATTAATTTAGAGTTATATTTAGATATTGAATTATTAGTTATGAACTTGTAATTAATATAAGTAGATAAGTAGATAAGTATGACACTAAAAGAATTGATAAATAATTAAATTAAGTAGATAAGTATTTTTTTCAAGATAAATAAGAAGATAATCTAACTTTGACCCTAAATTTTCAACTTGGAATAGGTTAGAGTTAAGACTACGTTAGAAAATCCTTTAAAAAATTCGGTCATGATTATCTAGAATTATCTTGAAAAATGACTATTAAAATTCGTAACTAATTTGTTAAGATTAAGAGTTAAGATAGAGAAATATTTAAATTAAATTCAATGAACATTATTGTAAGTTATCTTAAAAACTCTTACTAAATTTTAACTTATTTTTGTTAAGGTTTAGATTTCTTGTGAAGGTTAGAAAATCGTAAATAATTGAGTAAATAAATTTCACTTATTTAGTAAGATATTTAATGTCATAATTTGTTTACAATAAAATTCCTATTTCTATTTAGTTTTTGTTGTTGTTGTTAGTTGTTTTATTTAATTTATTTGTCTTAATTTAGAGTTATATTTAGATTTTGAATTATTAGTTATGAATTTGTACTTAATATGAATTCATAGTCGTAGGTTGAATTCTTGCTTTAAAAAAAATAATTACAGTTATAATTAGAGTTTGAATTATTGTTTTATTCAATTTTCATTACAAGCGTAATGAAAACTGAAATAAAATTAGTAATGATAAATGAGTTTTTGGTTCGGAATTTGAATTCTGACAGAAACGACGAATTCATTAGTTGAATGCATATTCATAGGGTGAATTTCTAAATAAAAGGAAAAAAAATAATAGAAAACTTACTAATTTAATTTGAACTTGTCGCCTAAAGGACGTACACACTCGCTTGAGCGCCGTCCTCCTCGATAAGAGGAGGAAAACGGAGGCGCCCAAGCTCACGTGCGCCGAGATTGCACATGCGCTACTTGCCAGAGTGCCGCCTACCGAGCAGCAGCGGATAGCTAGTGATCCGGAGTTGCTGCATGCACCGGAGATAGATGTAGACCCCTCCGTCGAGGTGGAGGTGGATTTTACAGAGGAGATCCTGCAGGACGACTTGCCATATGACGTCGCAGGGGACGACCTGCCCTTCACGGAGCAGGACGTACAGTTTGATGCTCTCGGGGGTACAGCGGAGGATTTGTCGGTTGACGATTACCACATATCCGAGGCCACCATCTCTATTTCACCTCCCACCACGACCCATGTCCCGCCACCGCCACCGGTCTTTTCCAGTCCTCCACCTACTTCTTCGACCGATCCTACTACATCCGTGGCGGGACCCTCAGCTCCTCCGCTTACATCCGCATCCCCTCCTCCCGTTCCAGCAGCACCCATCCCTCCTCCCGTTCCATCATCCCACATACCTCCTCCCGTTCCAGCAGCACCCATCCCTCCTCCCGTTGCAGCTGTGCCTGCCCCTCCCCCCGCTGCGGAGGTACCCCCGCCCCCCCTGCACCAGCAGCAGGGGCCGCTCATGAGGACCCTCCCGCTGTGGAGGGCTTTCCAGGAGGTCCTATTGACGGCAGCCTGCTGACGATGTATTCCACACATGTGGTTGGCATGATTTGGATCGACCGTACCGTACGTAAACTTTTCCAAACTACGAGTATTTAATTTTTGTCGAAAGCAATGCTTAGTTTTTCTAAGTCACGTTTATTTTCCTCTGTTTAGTATCTTCAGGTCATTAGAGTCTGGTCTAGGAACTTGGAGCCTTTACGCTTGTTTCGAGAGTATATGCATGGAGGACCCCATTCTTGGTGGGGCCTCGCCCAGCGGAGTGGTCTCACCGGTCTGATCGGCTTGGAGTTTGGCGCGACGGACCACATTCTCATCTCTGCATTTCGGGAGCGTTGGTATCCAGAGACCAACTCCTTCCACTTCCCGTGGGGCGAGATGAACATCACCCTCCATGACATGCACCGCATTTTCGGGCTGCGTATAGATGGAGAGGCTATGGTACGCCAGATGGATATGTTGCAGCTCGAGGCTCGTTTAGGGGATTTGCTCGGCCTCGATCCACAGACAACACACGCGTGGAGGACACGGGCCCCGAACAAGGCCATCGCAGCTATTCTGTTGGACATGTTTAGGGGGACGCGACCCGCATCCCCAAAGACCATTGCCACTGTGTTTCTATGGTACTTTATCGGGATGACGTTATTCGTCGACAAGTCCGGGAACATGATCAAGATGTGGATATTGGGGTTTCTATTGGACCACGAGAGGACTGGTCGATATGCTTGGGGGGCGGGTTTATTGTCTTTACTATTTCGTGAGCTGGGCATGACGTCGCGCGCCAAGACTAAGGGATGCTTGGGTTGCGCTCTTGTTTTGAGGGTACGTGCTTCGTCCTAAATATTTCATTTTTCGAATTTGGTTGGATTCAATATCTTATGAGTATTGTTTCAGACTTGGATCATGAGTTATTTCGAGCACACCCGGGGCCGGATCAAGTTAGCTATGGAGGTGCTAGTTGACCCTCTTGCAGCCGCACGACAACCTGGTGAGCGGGCCCCCAGCCGAGACGTGAGTCGTTTGGATGCGATGCGACAGCTTCTAGACACGATCCGTGCAGAGGAGGTTAGACTTCGAAATCAACCTGACGTACATTGTATAGTGTGAGTGCGACGATTGATGATTTGTATTCCGCTTTGCAGATTCACTGGATGTCGTGGGGCAACGAGCTGGATTTTGATGGCGCGTACCGGGTGTCTCGCTACAGGGGCGTCCTGGTCATTGGGATCATACAGGAGGCGTACCATCCAGAGAGGGCGTTGCGGCAGTTTAGTCGCATCCAGACTATCCCTCCTCCACCATTGCAGCCTATGATTGTGGTCCGGCATGACGCGGTTCTGAACCGCCCATACATGGTTTCTTATGATCCGGCGGACCATCACTGGGCACAGCGTATGGAGCACCTGATTGAGTTGGATGTGCAGCGTGCCGAGTACGCATGGAAGGTGGAGGAGGGCTACTTGGCATGGTTTAGGGCTCGATCTCACGTGTACGTCGACCCCACTTCGCCGCACCAGGATGACCCCCGTTCTCCTGTGCCTCACCCGATACCGGCAGTTTCTGACAGGATGGTAAGAACATATTTTTGTAATTGTATGTTTAAGTTGATATTTGAGTGTACAAACTAATATGAATTGATTTTATTTGCGCAGAGGGTACAACACGCATCGGGATATATCCGGAGCCAGCTACTACAGATGTCGCCTGATCATCTGGCTGCGCAGCATCTCAGGCACGTGCTCAGTATCCTAGATTCCGACGCACCGCCTCCCCCACCGATGCCCACCCGGCACTTTTCGGATTCAATGCACGAGCGCGGCAGTGGCAGCGGCACCTCACATGAGCGTCGACCTTAGATGCTTTGATATTACACATACATTAGTACATTATGTATCTATTTTTGGTGGTTTTGGATTGTTGGTTTCATTTCACATTACTATTCTTGATTTTGGATGTTTTAGATGGTTCGGATGACATACATTAGTACTTTACGTATTTTTTTCGCATTACTATTTTTGGTGGTTTTGGATTGTTGGGGTTGGGGTTAGGGTTTAGGGTTGGGGTTAGGGTTAGGGTTTAGGGTTTAGGGTTAGGGTTTAGGATTTAGGGTTTAGGGTTAGGGTTTAGGGTTTAGGGTAAACCTTAGGGTTAGTGTTGGGGTTGGGTTTAGGGTTTAGGTTTAAGGTTAGGGTTAGGGTTAGGGTTAGGGTTAGGGTTTAGGGTAAACAACGATTGAAATTTATAACACTTGAAATTGATAACACTTGAAATTTATAACACTTGAAATTTATAACACTTGGATCCACATTTCGACGGCGCTTACAACCAACTTACCAAAAAGACCGTAAACAACCATAATGACTTATACCACTAAACAAGTGGCACTTGAAAAAACCATAAACAACATACACCCTACACCCTAAACAACTTCTTACTGAAAAAACACTTGGATCCATAATAAGTGACTTATAACAGTAAACCACATCATTAATTCTCCGACGAAATATCATCAATCGCCCGAATCTCGTCACCTTCAGTCAGGCGAAGCTGCACCGTGGTTTCTTTGGCGTAGATACGATGTGTTATATCGCTGTCGTTCAAGAAGAAGCGACAATATTCTGGTGGTGCTCCATAGCCAGCTTCGCTCCAGTTCATGATGATGTTTTTTATTGATGCGTCTTGTATCACAGACCATTCCGTCTTTGTCTCCCTCACCCCACGGACGTGGACGATGGTGAAGTTTATGATGGGTGGAGCAAAGGGGTAGGTTCGCGATGAACATGCTTTCCTTTTAGCCATTGGTGCACCGATAATGAGAGTGGAGCAACAATGGAGAAGGTTTAGGGTCTCATTTTATACTTGGAATTTGCTCGAAGGGAGAGATGTGCATGCATAAGTCTTGTCACCAGAAAAGCTGCTGGTATACTGTTTTCAGAAGCATGCGCGGAACTGGTAAAAATGGAATTACCTAGTTGGGTGACAGAAGGCGCGCAATGGGCCCTCGTGTCTGCGCGAAATGGGCCTTCGAGCCTTCGATCCTGCTCGAAGGCCCATTTCGCGCAGACACGAGGGCCCATTGCGCGCCTTCTGTTACCCGTGGTGGAAAACACAGACATTTCAGTCTCCACTTTGAGCCATTGTTGTTTCTGCGTATTCAGACCCATCAACAAGATTCGCAAACGTAGTCTGAAATTCATCCCACTTCAACAAGATTTGTTCTTCTTAATAAAGTACATATCCCATAACGTGAGTCGAAATACATGAAATATGAAAGTTCATAAATCCCCTAAACGGGGCACACAATACATGAAATATGAAAGTTCATAAATCCCCTAAACGGGGCACACAATACATGAAATAGTTCATAAATCCCCTAAACAGGGCACACAATACATGATATAGTTCATAAATCCCCTAAACGGTACATGAAATATGAAAGTTCATAAATCCCCTAAGCAAATGTCTCCGGATCCCGACTGATGTCCCTTTGGCAAGCCTTCCAATGGTCAATCCTCGGGGTAAGAGCCTCGAGCCAGTAGTCGGCGCTGGGGTCATGAAATCGACGCCATGCATGAGGAGGTGGGGGATAGGCGCGTTCCCCGTAAGCCATACCTGAAAAGAAATGTTATGTCACATGCACGAAAGGAAAATGTACAAAAACAAAAAACGTAAAAAAAGTGATTACAAATGTCTCACCGGTATGAAGTGGTCTCGTTGACCAACGTGGGCGATAGCAACGACTGGTGGCGATATCCCATGTCCTTGATTGTTACAAAAAATCTGCAACGGTAAACACGTGTGGGAGCCTCGATCCCTCGATAACATCACAAGTGGCACTTGATAAAAGGTAGAAAACACAAGGCCGTGTAGCGGCATATCTAGCCAGTATTCGTTCGAGCAAGGAGACTCCACATGGCTGGTATGCTTCAAGAACTCAGCAAATGGTGTAAGGCCCCTAGTGAACAAGACTTCATACATATCTCTGTTCCGCATCAATTCTATCTGAAGCTCCCATCGAATACTGTAATACTCATCCTCTGGCCTCCCCAATACGCAAGCAAGTGACCGAAAACCACAATGACCGTCTCCCATCACGTCTCTAGCATCATCAATGAACGGAAAGACAAAACTATCCACATTACCGATGCCAAAGTTAACCCCGCGCCATTTGACGCTCGTAGGGGGGCCACGGTGGCTTCCAGCGGCGGGGGTAGCGGTGCTAGGAGGCGCGGTCGCAACCGGAGGCGTATCAACTCCAGCTCCGGTCCGTTTCTTATTCCTAGATCCTTTAGGTCGTCCGCGTGGTCGGGATGGCGCCGGTGTATTTGCTTTGCTCCGACTGTCGTTGTCTTTCCGTCTTTGTTGCTCCCTCTCGTACTCTTCCATTACGTGCTCAAGGTGTGTTTTCTCCCGGGTGGTTGAATACTTGTTGGCTCCATCTGGCGACTCATAAGGTATCGGCTCAATAAGGTTTGTGGCTTCAGGATGCTCTGAATCTTTGAACGCTGATGTGATTTGCAAATAGTGGTCTCTACGCATCTGACCGCTATTTCGCTTTGCCACCATTTCGTTCCACGCTAGGTCTTGAATGGTCAAGGGTACGCAGGCAAGGGCAAGATCATTGTCATCACTAAGGTCATCCCATTCCATCTGTTTCCAAAAAGGATGTATCTCCTCCAGCTCGATGGGTACTTTAGTTATGATAGCGTGTGCAACTCGATGCTTGCATGGAAGACCGTGACATTCCCTCCAAAAGTAGTCGTGGCACTCCATATCGAGTGTACCCTGCGTCAACTCAATTGCTATATCATAATACATGTCTAACAACTTACCTAGGCATTGCCTTGAAACGTGTCCGCGTATAGGACGAAACAGCGCTTTGAACTTATTCGCCAGTACTCTGTATTTTGTTGGGTTCTGTATTCTGGTTCTCTCAATGGCTGTCCTCAAAGTGTTGGTTTGAGATTGTATCTGGATGTGAATCCTTAGTATCACGGTGTTGAAGCCTCCTCGAGATGAATCCAATACCTTTTTCAGCACAGCGTGCATCCCTTCGACCCTGAAAAACACATGTCAAAGTTTAAGTATTGAACGAATACGCTTTCTACAATTCAAACTGATTTCAAATGCTAAAAATGAAATTACCTATTGGTGGTTCTCGTCTGAAAGTGGAGTGTATGATCGGTCCAAGCACGCACTATGTTCTTCTTGAATGGATTAAGCCACACCTTCTCCACGTATGCAATAAGCGTCGGTTGCCATCTTCTCTTCAATTCTACATACCTTTCTTCAAATGTCGCCTCTGTGGTGGACGAAAAGAGCGCCCAACAAGCGTTTGCAAACCCGCGTGACAACTCATGTGGTTTTTCAGCGTTCGCAAACACCTTTAGGCTGTACGCAATAATTTTGTGTCTGATGTGCACCCAACACAACAAATGTTGGACTCCGTCCCCGAAAACTTGACTTATCGCCTTGATTAGAGCCTGCTCGCGATCTGTCATGATTGCATTGACCTGGACTCCAAGCTCGTCGTACACACCTTTCAATTGAGTTAACACCGACCTATAACTAGCGATATCTTCGTTAGAAATAAATGCAAACCCGATGCTAAATGTATTTCCGGTGCAAGTGAAGCCAACCATCTCCAATAAAGGCATGTCGTACCTAGCACAACAAGTTGTTTTAAACATTTATACTGGAAACATACTAATCAAGTCGATTACATATTAAAATAACATACCTATTGGTCTTGTATGTGGAGTCCATAATGACGACATAGGGAAACATCTTCAGCATGCGCAGACTTGTGGGGTGCACAAAAAACAAGGCATTCATAACATTAGAACCCCTTACTCGTCTTGGATGGACAATGTATCCTCAGTCTTTCAAGAACTTCAAAGACCATTGTGTCACCGTCAATTCTCCGCAATCCTCAAGAAGTAACTTATCCCTCATATTGTAGATTTGTCTAATTGAGGTCACATTTCCCGGGTACCTTGACCTCAACTCTTCAAGTATCATCTTCGGGGTGGCTAGATATAGTAACTTCCCTTTCACAAACTCCTTCTGCTCAGCTGTCAATCGGCCCGCATATGGATGAGCTAACAAACTAGTGGGGAGGTGATGATTGTGTTGTCCGCACTTTACCGTTAAGACCCATCCATTTTTTCCCTTGAGACGGACCTCATTCAATTCAAACGGACATCCACACTTCCTAGTCGCAGTATCGGTAAGTGGCTTATAAATGCTCCTATTTTCCAGTCCGGGCAACACCCTCTTGCCACACCTATATCTACCAGCTAGGTCACAAGTGAGTATGACCCTGTTTGGATTTGAGGTTTTTATGACTAGTACAAAATTCTTCGAAATTGCAATTTGTCTAGCCCAATCAAGCATTTCTCTTCGATCACTCCACACCCCATCATAGTGGAAAGCAATAGAAAAATCTATTCCGACAACCTATGATTTCAAAATGTAAAAACAAAATATTATAAATTACACTATCCTAACTTTCAATATACTACGTTCGTAAATGACATAATATTATAGGTTCTTTGAAAAATACCTGTTCTGGCTCGCTTGATGCATCAGAGTCGGTTCCGTAGTCTTCTCCCGATACACCTTCATCATCCTCAGCTATGAAACTATCGATTGACGATGAATCTTCCTCCTCGGGATGATAATCGCTCGATGACGTATCTTCTTCTCCTGACGACATTTTTAAGCAATGATGTGGAATGAAGGTATACTCCAACTATAATGTGGAATCGAAATGGGTATTTATAGAGGACAATTCGACCGTTTTTTTTTTACCGTTGAGATCCGCGCAACGAGGCCTCGCGTCAATCCGCGCAACGAGGCGATGATTGCGTTGCGCGCTTGCACGAAACGGTGTTGCGCGCGCAACACCGTTTCGCGCGCAACCTCGTTGCGCGGGTCCCTTTCCGCCACGCTCCCGAAACCCTTTTTTAATATTCCGGAATTGCCCCCTTCCGCGCAACGCCATTTCGCGCGAAATGGCGTTGCGCGGATATCTGTGTGCGCTTACAAATTTTTCCGTGTGTATAAATCAACAACCTAAATTTTTTACTCTTTAATAAAATAATATAATATTTTTATAAAAAAAGTTGTGGGTCGGGTCAAGTCGACCCATTAAGCACCCGTACTTGTGGGACATTCGGAGTTGCCTTTTTGTGTGTCAAACGGGGTTGACCCGTGACCAGTGGCGTAGCCAGGAATTTGTGCCAGTGGGGGCTAAATTCCTTTGGATAATTTTGTTAATTTTTTTGGCTAAAGAAATATCCCTGGCGAAGCCATGAATTTTTTTTTGTATTTTTTAAAACAAAATATAGAAAAAAAATTGTATTTTTCTGTATATAAAAAAATTATATAGAAAATTTTGTATCTTTATGTATAAAAAACCATTTCAATATTATATATATAATTAATCTGCTTTTTTCGGACCAAATAAGTTAGTTTTCATCAAATAACCTAATTTTCTTAACTATATTTATAAAAAAAAATTTGAAAATCCCAGTGTGGGCCCCACTGTGCATACCATCCCTCCGCCACTGCCCATGACCGACCCGTAAAACCCGCAGCTCCTGGGTCAATAAATTTTTTAGCGGGTCAACCCGCAACCAACAAGTTAGGTCGGGTCGACCCATTGAGCATCTCTAATGAAGAGCCACGGTTCACGAAGCGTGATACCTTCTATCGTATCCATAGAACTCACTTTTCATGGAAAGTGAATTTCGATCCGTGTGCGTCGGGCACTTATACTGTGTGCACAAAGATTTCTCGATAAATTAAGTAAATTCAATCAGTATCCCTAATTAGTATATTTCATTAGTTAGATACTATTATATATCTCCCCTTTATAATCATATCTAAATTAAATTTACACGTCATGTATGACACATGAGTAAAATTTGAAATCTTATATTTTTATGACTTCGTACACCATATTTAAAAAAAAAAAAAAAAAAAAACACTTTCTCCAGTGTTGAGTGTTGATTATTTTTATCGAGCATTAATTGATATATGCTCATGGGTTGATTTTGTTGTTGACTGTTATTCTCGAGTGATTGCTGAAGGAGTGTTCAATGGTTTCGTTATTCTAGCAAAGAAGAAAAATTGGCAAGGTTAGTGTGTCAAATTAAAGGGATCCTGTTCGCAAATGGATACTCCAATCTGTCTCATTTTTCTAAAATATACATCATGAAGAGGGCTATGTATTTCTCAAGTATAATGATATGCCATCAACTTATAAGTTTACTTTGTGAAGGAATCTTTACCATTTGTCCATCCATATCAAGTAATCTTCACAACCAATAAAGTTCCGTAACCATTTTTCGAGGGTTGCTCAGCGCCCCGGTCAGATTTGCTCAGCGGCCCGGATTATTTACTTCGGTCACCTCAATCGAAGTAAAAAAAAAAATTGTAAATTTTTTATTGTGACAGAATATATGGTCAATTTACTTCGGTCGGCCTGACCGAAGTAAAAAGGCCAAAAAATTTATATATATGCTTCGGTCTTAGCGACCGAAGTATATAAAAAAAAAACCATTGCATTTCCCATTATAAGTATCGGGGGTTGTCGAAACCCAACTTCGAGTGTCTTCCATTTCTCCCGATTTGTCTCCCTTACTCTCCCACTGTCTCCCAATTCACACGCATACAAAATTTTGAAGATTGAAAATGTCTTCTTTTTTCGATCTATTTAAGGTATTAATGTTATGTTTGTATTTTTGATGGAGTTGCATTTTTAATAAATTTAAATTTATTTTAATCATGTATTTAATTTTAATCTTATGTTTGTATTTTTGATAAATTAATTTTTTTATGCAGTTTAAAAAGGGATCGAAAGGAAAAGTGATGTGAACCCCGTTGAAGGATTCACGAGAGGATCAATCTTGGACTCGTAAATGGTCGTTCTCACGTCGGTCGGATAGGATTTGAGCCGATTTAACGACTAGACGGGGTTTAGGTGAGAATTGAAAGGATTTAAGAAGGTGACCTCTTTTGAGGGAGATCGGAAGAGTATGGGATGAGAAGAGAATTATAATGACGCCTTAACAAGATGGTCTGGAGAAATCTCGACAGCAATTCGGTATCTAAATTCAAGCGTACGAAACAATGAGGGGGCGTGCCTCTTTTATAGAGAAGAAGGCATGCCAAACCCTAGCTTTCAACCTAATAGCAAGGGCGGCTCAAGGGGGAGGCACGCACGCGGCCCAAGACGCAAGCCCAAGCCCAAAACTCTAAAAATAGAAATGACATAAGTAGCAATGTTTCGGAATGGAAATAGTTCTAAAAATAGTAAGAATCATAAATGGTCACGGTGGCCTAGTCGCGAGTGTCGCGACAAGGTCGTGACAAGGCGTCGGCGCGCCAAGGGCATGTCGCGACACGAGGCGCGGCATGTCTTCGGCGTCGACGGGGCTGGTGCGCACTCGAACCTCGAGTGTCGAGGCCGAGGCGCACCAGAACCTCAAGTTCCCACGCCGGGGTGGCCCGACGTGGCGTGGTGCTCGGCCCGCGAGGCTGGTACGGCACCGAGAGTGAGGTTCTCGGTGCCGCGGTGCGTAGCGTCGGCCTGTGGTGCTGGCGCGCCTTCGATGAAGGTGACGCACTGGGTGAGGGGCGCGGCAGTGGCTGCGCCATGGCTTGCGAGAACGCGCGCGATGAGGGACGAAGTGGCTCGGGCTATGGCACGGGTCCTGGCTCGAGTGATGGGTCCGTCGGAGCGCACGGACATGTCTTCCTCTTCTTGGCTCGCCGTCAATGTGGGGCTCACATCACCCTCCCCCCTTGGGTGGGAAACGTCCCCGTTTCCTCGTCATGATACTCGTGATCTATATATGGAGAGAGATCCGAGACATTGAAGGAGGCGGACACGTTGTATGAACTCGGGAGGTCGATGATGTAAGAGTTGTCGTTGATGCGCCGGAGGACCTTGAAGGGACCGTCCCCTCGTGGGTGTAGCTTCGTCTTCCGAGCAGCGGAAAAACGTTCTTTCCGAAGATGGACCCACACCAAATCTCCGGGCTCAAAGATCAAAGCGCGGCGTCCCTTGTTGCGGTGGGCCGCGTATTGATCTGAGCGTTTCAGCAGCTGAGCCTGGGTGCGCTCATGTAGGCGTCGGATATGATCGGCGCGGTTGGCCGCGTCGACATGCTCCTCGGGCTTGAAAGGCAAAGGCACCAAGTCCATCGGCGTGTGAGGATTACGCCCATAGACCACATCGAAGGGGGTCATCTTCGTCGCAGAGTGGTAGGACCTGTTATAAGCAAACTCAACATGGCAAAGTAAGTCCTCCCACCGACGTGGGTTTGCCTTGAGTATTGTCCGAAGAAGAGTGCCCAAGGTCCGATTGGTCACCTCAGTCTGACCATCGGTCTGGGGGTGATAAGCAGTAGAAAACAGGAGTCGTGTCCCTAACTTCCCCCAAAGTGTTCTCCAAAAGTGGCTGCAGAACTTGGTATCCCTATCACTAACGATAGTGCGAGGAATACCATGTAGCTTCACCACATGTTCGAAGAACAAATTAGCGATTTCCACCGCATTGTTCGTCCCCTTACATGCTATGAAGTGGGCCATTTTGGAAAACCGGTCCACGACTACAAAAATGGAATCTTTGCCACGCCTCGACAACGGTAGTCCCGTGATAAAATCCATAGAAAGATCTTCCCACGGAGCATCAGAAATTGGTAGAGGCGTGTACATGCCATGTGGTTCGGACCGAGACTTGGCTGTATGACACGGCACACAACTTTGACAGTACTTGTTAACATCCCTAGCCATGTGAGGCCAGAAGAAATGCTCACGAAGTGCTGCCAACGTTTTGGCTATGCCAAAGTGGCCTCGGCCATCATGAGCCTCTTGGAGCAACAAGTGTCTCACCGAGGATGCCGGAATGCAAAGCTTCGCAGCACGGTAAAGATACCCATTGTCCAAGAAGAAGGACTCATGGATGCGAGAATGCTCGAGATCCTTAATGATTGAGGAAAAATACGGATCTGAGGCGTATAATTCCTTGATCATCGCAAATCCGAGCAATTTGGAATGAAGCTGGGTTAACAGAATGTACCTTCTTGAGAGGGCGTCGGCGACGACGTTCTCTTTACCCTTTTTATGCACAATGACGTATGGGAACGTCTCCATGTACTCAACCCAGCGTGCGTGGCGCCTATTCAGAGTCGTTTGACTCTTAAGATAAGCCAAGGCCGCGTGGTCCGTATGAATTACGAACTCGCTTGGCCATAGATAGTGTTGCCACGTCTTAAGGACCCGAATAAGAGCGTAGAGCTCTTTATCATAGGTCGGATAGTTTAGTGTAGCCCCAACAAGCTTCTCGCTAAAGTAAGCGATAGGCCGTTGCTCTTGAAGGAGTACGCCGCCAATACCATAATCGGAAGCGTCGCACTCGATCTCGAAGCGCTTGGTGAAGTCCGGCAATTGAAGGACCGGGGCTCGACACAAAGCATCTTTCAAGGCCTCGAAGGCGGCCTCGTGATGCGGCATCCACTTTATTGTGGTTGCCTTCTTAAAGAATGGAGTGGCCCGACGATAGAACTAAAGTCCTTGACAAATCGCCTATAGAAACCAGCTAACCCCAAAAAAGAACGAACCATAGTCGGGTTCGTTGGGGTTGGCCACTCACGGATGGCCCGGATTTTGTCAGAATCCACTCGTAGGCCATCCTTGGATACGACGAAACCAAGAAAATTCGTCGTATCCGAGCAAAATACACACTTGTCCAAATTTATATACAAAGAATGTTCGCAGAGGCAATCTAACACCTGCCTAAGGTGCCCCGCGTGAGAGTCCAGAGTTCGGCTATAAACTAAAATGTCGTCAAAATACACGACGACGAAAAGTCCCAAAAATTTACGCAAAACAAAGTTCATTAATCTCATGAAAGTAGAAGGAGTGTTAGTGAGGCCGAAGGGCATCACCAACCACTCATAAAGACCATGTTTGGTGTTAAAAGCCGTCTTCCACTCGTCCCCTTCTTGCATCCGAATTTGAAGGTAGCCGCTCCTCAAGTCAATCTTCGTAAACAGCACGGCACCATGCAACTCGTCGAGCATGTCGTCCAAGCGGGGAATCGGGTGGCGGTATTTGATGGTGATTTGGTTGATGGCACGGCAGTCCACGCACATCCTCCAAGAACCATCCTTCTTCGGCACCAAGATAACCGGAACCGCACACGGGCTAAGTGACTCTCGAACATAACCCTTGTCCAAAAGAGATTGGACTTGTATCTCTTGAGTTTCCTTAGGCGACGCCCTATATGCAGCCCGGTTCGGCAGTGAGGCACCGGGAATGAGATCTATGCGATGCTCGATCCCCCGAATAGGCGGTAACCCGTCGGGGAGCTCGGCAGGCATAATATCCGAAAACTCCTGTAGCAAGGAAGCAATAGAGGGGGGTAATACATGTGTCTTATCCATAGTAATATTAAGCAAAGGACACAATAAAAAGCAAGAAAAACTCCCCTCGATGTGCTTGATCACATCGCGCTGACGGCAAAGGAACAAGCGATCCTGCACCGTGCCAAGAAGTGGGGGCTCGGCGTCCTCGCTCGTCCTAGGTGCGCCATGAGCGCCATGTTGCTGGCCAACAGGCCCTTGCCAGTGGGGAAGAGGTGCACCAGGCGCGCCGCTGGAATGGGTCTGGATCGAGCCAGCGCCGCTGGCGCGTTGGTGTGCGCAGCCGAGGACGCCAACGGCGTCCGAGCCTCTTCCTTGAGCTTTGCTCGGCGCTTCTGGTTCGATTCTGCATGGGATCCAGAATGTGGTGTAGGGGAACCAGAAACGCCGCCAGAATGCGCGCCATGGCCAGAAGCGCCGTTGGTGGATGCGTTCGGCGTTGGCGCGGCCGCAACTTTGTCCCGAGCGTTTGCTTGTTGCCTTTCGGCTTCATCCTGTAACGCTTCACTCGGAGACATAGGTAAGATGGTCACGCGTTTACCATGGTAATTGAACATGTAAGTGTTCAACCGACCATCGTAAATCACGTGACGGTCAAACTGCCATGGACGGCCAAGAAGGATATGTGTGGCGTCCATGTCAGTGACATCAAACAAAACCGAATCTGAATATACACCAATGGAAAAGGAAAGGCTAACCTATTTCGTGATCCAATGGTCTCCATCATTTGAAATCCATGCAAGCTTGTACGGTTTTGGATGATCCGATTGAGGCAACTTGAAGTGGTTTACGACTTTTTTGGACAAAAAATTCCCGCAGCTGCCCGAATCAATGATGACGCTAAGGGAGACGTTTTGCACCAAACACCGAGTACGGAAAATGTTTTCCCGTTGATCGGTGGGCACGGACTCCCTCAAGCTAAGCGCTCGGCGCGTCACTAGCAAAAATTTATCAACGCCGGCGTCGATGTCCGAGGGTGCGCAATATGCACCGTCTTCAATGGGCGCCGCGTTCTCCTCTTCCGACTCAGCCTCGTCCACGCTCTCGTAGGCGGCGGTTTGAGCCGAAAACAAGACGCGCTTCGTGTTGGGGCAATCCCGTTTCAAGTGCCCTCGGCCACCACATAAATAGCACTCAACGTCTCGAGTCCTTTCTGGGGGAGGGGCGGCCTTGTCACGGTTTTGGCCAACCGAAGTGCCTTTGCAGTCCGTTCCGGGGGTACCTACCTTTGGTTTAGAATAAGAAGAAGGAAAAAACGATTTAGTACCCAAAGCGGAAGGACTAGGGTTAGGACCATACCTTTGAAATGTGGGCGCCTTCGGCCTTTTGAATTGCGTGTGAAGCTCCATGGCCGTGTGTATCAAGCGTCCCAAATCTTTGATCGGCAAGACAACCAAGCGATCGCGGATCCATTGGTGGAGTCCCGCCACGAAGCGAGACCGCAAAGCCCCCGGGGAAGCGCTTATGCCGGCTTTGAAGAATAAATCCTCCAAATACGCAAAGAACTCCTCCGGAGTCCGGGATCCTTGACGCGCGTCTTGGATCAAAATCCGAACCTTTTCCTTGTAGTCGGGTGGGATAAATTTCCTCTTCATTATGAAAACAAGTTGATGCCACTCGGTTATGGGGGGCTTTACCCTTTCGGGCCCGATCCGATTCGAATCGGTTCCACCACATACGGGCGGCACCCTTCAAATGAAGGGTCACCACTTCGACTCTCTCGTGCTCCTCGTAATGGCAATGCTTGAGCACGTGTTCGGTTCCCTGCAGCCAAGAAATAAATTCATCAGGGTTGTAATTACCAAAAAAATCTTCAAATTTTACCTTAACGTCGCGGCGTGATACATGCCCCGGACGTTCATTATCGACGCGCCGGTTGGCACGCGGAGGCGGTGTGCGTCGGCGTCGGGGTCCTCGGCCAAAGCCTCGGTTCAGCCCATCGCCATCATCGCTCGGCTCGTCGTCTCCATCGCGCCGAGGGCGCCGGTGATCCTCGCGGTCTCGGTTCTGGCGACGCCGATCCCCATCGCGCCGAGGCCGTTCGCGGTTGTCACGGCGCTCTAGCCGATCATACACCGCGCGGTTCTCGGGCAACTTGGGTCTCGGAATCCAATACCGATCTCGATCTATCCACTCCTCCGAATCATGGACCGGAGGGTGGTCAAATTCCTCCTCGGAATCCTCCTCGTACTCCGTTATAGAGAACTCGGAATCCGAAATTGGAGTTGTGGGACTTTGATAACCTCGATAATCATTGACATCGAAGTCATCGCGGTCTTTGTAGTGCTTTCTCTTAGGCGTCGGAGTGACCGCCGTTTTCTTTTTCTTGGCTTGTTGACGTCGCCACTCCTCGGAGTCATACTCCTCTTCGGAATGAACGTCAACAACCTCCTCCACATGTTGAGCCTGATTAGTCGAGCGACTTTCCTTCATGGATTCAAACCTTTGGACTCCAATTGGGTTAGCCGCTTCAACCATCGGACCCTTAGCCTTCTCTTGCGTCGTAGCCGCGGAACCGAGACGCCATGTGGCGTTACGCTCGGATTAGCGGGTTGCGTGTGGATCGTCACGGCAGGGGGCGCTTGTTGTTGCGCAATGAACCTCGTAAGAACGCTTTCCAAGTTGGAGAAGCGCGCCTCAAGTGCCGCAAGGCCATCGGATGGCACGGCACCGGTTAGCGTCGCGCCGGGCGTCCCGAGGAGACCCGGTTGGAGCCCCGGCACGACTGGTGGGTTGGTTTGTTGTTCGTTTGTGAGGCCTTGTTGGTTGGAATGCTCGTCACCTTCCATGCTACCGTCTCCTATTTCAACCATAGACATGAACGAGTAAAAAGTTCCAAAGACAAACAAGCAAAAGAAGCGTCAAGATTTTGTAAGACTCACCACGCAAGTACCCTTAGTTTGCACGAAAAGTACTTGAAAGGAATGGGAGGCTAAGGATCTCGATGTTGCATAAGCACGGAACAACACAAAAGCACAAACAAGCAAGACAATCAAGCATGCAAGTAAGAAAAGAAGAAGAGGGCGTCGGCTTTGGCAAGCCTTGGCACGTAAGGAAGGGAGATAGAAAAGGAGAGGATCTCGGCCTAAGAGGGAAGGCGAGATTTAATTGTAACAATAAGGGAAGAATCAAAGATATGCAAAGATATGAAAATAAGGCAAGATATTATGTGATTGGAGAGAGAGAGATTGCCGAATTAATTGTGAGATACTTGCCTTATTTTGGCTTGTGTATCTCACAAGATCTTGTAGAGATCTTTTTTTTTTTAATTAAACACGGCAACTAACAAGATTTTGCAAGATTCTTGCCTTTTCTAACAACCACGAGATCGGCCAAGATCGGACCAAATCTCGCATAAACAGAAACAATGGAAGACGTGCACAAATCAATCAATTCAAACAAACATGAAGAATGCAAGCAAGCTCGAAATCTTAAGATGATGAACCGAAAACAAGTGCAAGTCGGCGAGGGATATGGCAAAAAAAAAAATTTTTATTTTTTTCGAAGCAAAAACGATGGTACTAGTGGATGTTGGTAGAGATGGCGGAAGCTAATGAAAACAATGGTGGTAAAGTAAAATAAAATTTCGTGCAAAAAACGAGTAAATGAGTGAGAAAGACTTACGCAATCCGAGGCTCTGATGCCAGTTGATGTGAACCCCGTTGAAGGATTCACGAGAGGATCGATCTTGGACTCGTAAATGGTCGTTCTCACGTCGGTCGGATAGGATTTGAGCCGATTTAACGACTAGACGGGGTTTAGGTGAGAATTGAAAGGATTTAAGAAGGTGACCTCTTTTGAGGGAGATCGGAAGAGTATGGGATGAGAAGAGAATTATAATGACGCCTTAACAAGATGGTCTGGAGAAATCTCGACAGCAATTCGGTATCTAAATTCAAGCGTACGAAACAATGAGGGGGCGTGCCTCTTTTATAGAGAAGAAGGCACGCCAAACCCTAGCTTTCAACCTAATGGCAAGGGCGGCTCAAGGGGGAGGCACGCACGCGGCCCAAGACGCAAGCCCAAGCCCAAAACTCTAAATATAGAAATGACATAAGTAGAAATGTTTCGGAATGGAAATAGTTCTAAAAATAGTAAGAATCATAAATGGTCACGGTGGCCTAGTCGCGAGTGTCGCGACAAGGTCGTGACAAGGCGTCGGCGCGCCAAGGGCATGTCGCGACACGAGGCGCGGCATGTCTTCGGCGTCGACGGGGCTGGTGCGCACTCGAACCTCGAGTGTCGAGGCCGAGGCGCACCAGAACCTCAAGTTCCCACGCCGGGGTGGCCCGACGTGGCATGGTGCTCGGCCCGCGAGGCTGGCACGGCACCGAGAGTGAGGTTCTCGGTGCCGCGGTGCGTAGCGTCGGCCTGTGGTGCTGGCGCGCCTTCGATGAGGGTGACACACTGGGTGAGGGGCGCGGCAGTGGCTGCGCCATGGCTTGCGAGAACACGCGCGACGAGGGACGAAGTTGCTCGGGCTATTGCACGGGTCCTGGCTCGAGTGATGGGTCCGTCGGAGCGCACGGACATGTCTTTCTCTTCTTGGCTCGCCGTCAATGTGGGGCTCACATCAAAAAGCTCCCAACAACAATCCTAATCATCAATCAATTCTATCTTTACAAACAACTCCATTAGATGTGAACGAGGACGAAGAAGAGTATGTTTATCAAAATGAGGGTAATTTTAACACGCCGTTGGAAGAGGTAAGTAATATAGAATTGAAAATTCTATTATTCACACTTGATTGCTAAACTTCACACTAATAATCTTATTTCAATTGGTAAAAAAATCTTATTTTAAGGTAAATTACAAAAACTAGAAAAATATTATAATTAAATTTTTTTGTTACAATTATAATCCATATATATTGATATATATATATATACACACATAAATCCTATTTTTTGAATTTATTATGGATATATAAATATTCTTATTTTAAAATATTTATCCACTATGTACATAAATTCTACATATGAATTTAATTGATTTGATTAATTTGAACATTCAGTACACAAATCATAACTTTTAATTATAACATATAAAAATAAAATTTTATATTATCAATCAAGTTTATTGATATCAATGACAATTTCAATTTATTTTATTGGCAGACGTTATGATTAAATAATAAAATTAATTTATTTGATGACGTTGTATTGTCTACAGTTTACAGATTATTCTAGCCATTTTGAAACCGATGAGGAATGGCCAGATCGAGATAAAATGATAAAATGGGCCCGTGAGGTAGGGCGAAGACTATACATTGTGATAGTCATAAAAAATTCATGGGACTCAAAAGTTTTATTAGCATGTGAGTTTTCAGGTGTGTACAAGCCGAAGAAGAAAGGAAAATCGGGCACTATAATCCAAAGTGAAAACTTTTGGGATCTAAACCTAGAACCAAAGACTAGGAAGATGGATTGCCCATTCGAGTTGATTGGGAGCAGGCAAAGGAAGAGCCATAAATGGGTGTTAGCAGTGAAATGTGGGCGACACAACCATGCCGTCTCTACCACACTCGAAGGACATCCTTATGCTGGCCGAATGACCGCAGATGAATTGGAGGACTTGAGGATATTGGGTCGGGCCAACACTGAGCCGAAGAATATTATGTCCTTTATACGGCAAAAGTACCCTGGAAACACTACCTCAATGAAGCAAATCTACAATTACCGGCAACGAATTCTAAAAGAGGAGATGGGCTCAATGACAGTAACCCAGTTTGGTCTTTATTACTTGAAGAGTAACGGTTACTATGTTGATTATCGAACTGTGCCGGGAAGTGACGAGATACAAGATTTGTTCTTTGCCCACCCAAAGTCACTTCAATTATTAAAGCTATTCCCATATGTCGTAATTATGGATACGACATACAAGACAAACCTGTAAGTATCTATTAACCGTCTTTCTCAATTTTCCATACTAACTAAATTGAATGACAGGTACAATATGCCATTGAGTGAAATGGTGGGTTTTACTTGTACAAATCATACGTACAGTATCGCTTTTGCTTTTATGGCCAGGGAAAACCAAGATCATTATGAATGGGTGTTAGGCCAACTGAGCGAACTGTACCGACAAATAGGTAAAAGGCCAGAAGCAATAGTGACAGATCGAGAACTCGCTGAAATGAATGCAATTGGAATTCTATTTCCAGATGCCCAACACTTATTGTGTTGGGTGCATGTTATGCGAAACTGTGCCGCATATGCCCAGGGTCTAAAGATGTCAGAAAGTTCGGCATGGTGGTTTGCAGACAATGCGAAAGATATATTCTGCTCTACAACCGAGGAAGAATACAATGCTCGTTGCTACCTTTATAGAACAAACACAAAGAATCCACGCTTGTGGAATTACCTGAAGAAGAACTGGCTTGATCCTTTTTTGCGATCGCATTGTGAGAGCCTACACCGATCATCGACTTAACCTATTTACAAGGACCACAAACAGGTAAATTATATTTTCATATTGTCGAGTGTAAATTCATCCTAACGTGTGAAAATTTATCTAATGAAACTGAATTTATGTAATGGACAGGTGTGAGTCTCAACACTCATTGCTTAAAAATTACCTTAGCTCATCGGTCGGAGGGTTCAACATTGTGTTGCGACAGATGAACGATATGGTGAACATCCAGATCATACAAATACGGGGGCAAATGGAGAAGGACCGTACCACAGCCCCAACGGCCTTGCAGTATGCACCCGAACCGTACAAGACTGTATTTTCACTCTTGCCGAGGAAAGTATCAGGTGCGTGTCTTAAGCAGTTGTTCAAACACGGGGGACTTGTTGAAGACACGACAAACAATTTCGATCTCGAGTGTAATGATACGTGGTGGAACACATGTCGTGGGCTTCCTTGTCCTCACCAAGTCTTGTCTTGTATCAACACGTGCACCCCTATATTGCCAGAGTACATTCACGACTTTTGGAAACAATTGGTTTGGGAAGGCCTTGAAGGGACAAATGAAGAGGTAGCTTGTAT
The DNA here is from genome assembly GCA_964016875.1 of Fallopia convolvulus. Lineage (NCBI taxonomy): Eukaryota > Viridiplantae > Streptophyta > Magnoliopsida > Caryophyllales > Polygonaceae > Fallopia > Fallopia convolvulus. Next base: position 58,102,046 of record OZ024718.1, on the reverse strand, counting down.
AGAGGGATTGCCAGATGCTGCACTCTGGGAGCAGATGATATATGATTACTATGAAGGCAGGTTGGATCACAATCAGAGCCGCCAAGTGTTGAATAAATATGTGGTCGAGGTCGATCCGAGACAGTCTAAGCTTCAACCTCCCCAAGTCAAGTCTGGGAAAGGGAGACCAAAAAAGAACACGAGAGTTCAGGGAAGGGACTTGACTAGGCAGGAGCATTTGTCAAATCAGCAAGGCCAGAGAACTTTGGTACGGAGCCAGTCCACACGTGTTCCGACTACTATGCCAGGTAACGCTCGTAGAAGAGTGTCTTTTGGTGTGGATTCCGTCCCAGAGTACGTCGCACGTGGTCCGAGTACCATTCCAGTTCAAGCACGGAACAATATATCTTTTGGAGTGGACTCCTTACCAGAGTACATGCCGGTTCGAGCACGCAACAGTGTATCCTTTGGAGTTGATTACACAGCGGGGACAGGCACATATTCTACTATTCATTTCGGCGTGGATTTTGGTGTCAATAATGTGGATTCCTTCATGTTCCAATTCTTGGTTAAGGCGGTAAATGTTCTAGGAGATGGACATTGTGGGTACAGGGCACTTGCTACTCATCATGGGTGGGGGGAGGACGCATGGGCAAGAGTTCGGATTGAACTTGGTGAAGAGTTGAGGACAAACTATCATATATATGCATCTATTCACCCGGTTCCGACCCATATTGACGCATTGATCATGAATGTCAACACTATGCGCTCGAGCGGCGGAGAAGACCATTGGATGGAAGTACCGATGGTCGGTTTGGCTTTTGCTACAAGATTCCAATGTGCACTTCAAGTGCTATCTTCCATGGGTCTCCACACATGTCTCCCGATGATTAGAACCGAAGCACCAGAGACCTCCGTTCACAATTGTGTTGTGTCAATCGCAATGATCGGTCCCCACTTTGTCCCGGTATGCAACCTTAAACGCTACACACTAATTTTCTTGGAATTTATTTTTGTTGTTTGTCCCCACTTTGTTTATACTTATATTGCAGATTTGGCTCCACAACGACGCCCCGATCCCTCCTGCTGCAAAAATGTGGAATTACTTTCATGACCAAAGCGTTCGGGGGTTGGATGAACAATTCCGTAGACGAATGGACGAATTCAACCACTGCCGCGAGGAGGCTGGACAAGGTCCGAGTTGGTGTTAGTAGTATAGGATCATTATCACATGTAATTCTTGTATAAGATTTTATGCTAATAAATGTATGTCCTTTATATTTTGTAAGATATTACACTTATTTTTATCATTAATCTCTAATGTGGATGTTGTAAGAGATCTTATGATAATAAATGTAAGTTTATAAAATATATTTTGATTGATTTATTTTATTAAATATAATTTATATTCTTTTAAATATTTAAAATATTTCACGGGTGAACATATATCGGACGAGATTCCTGATATACCTAAGAACAAAAATGTATCCAAAGAATATATTTTTACGGATAGATTACATAAAATCCAACCATAATGTATACAAATTTTCTTTGTTATTTCAAAAGAGAAATTATGAGATTCGGATTCCTGATGTACATAAGGTTTGTTCAGCTTCACGTTCTGGGTACTCTATCCCGCGTGATATTCGCTGAACGAATTTTTTTCGTCCTTTTACTTCAGTTTGACCGGCCGAAGTGTGAGGTCTCCTCTCTGCTCACTTCTGCTCGCTCAGTGCATTGACCGTGTGCAGAATCCTGCTGTGAGCTTCGTTCAGCTCGGCCGAAGGGATGGGGCCCGCCCACTAATCAGCATTCCATCCAACAGGTGCGTGATAATGGGGGGCCTCTTCGCCTCTTGTTTGCTTGTTTCACGGGCGTAATATTGAACGAGGTAGAAGTTCTCATGTGTCCTCAATTGTCTTTATCTTAACATTTTATCCCATTTTAAACCGAGTAACATATTTGACAAAACTTCATTCTCAAATCTTTCTACTCAATAAGAGCTTCACTCTCAAATTTCTCTCCATTCTACTCCATCTATAGATATACAAATATGTCTTCAAAAAGAAAAGAATACTTCAATAAAGCAAAGGTAATATTAAGTTTAAGTCAAAAATTTTAGATATAATTTCTTTGATTGGTATTGCATGTTAATTTACATATACAACTAGTTTGGTATTAGTGTAGATACTATTAAGTTTATGTCAAAAATATTTGATCTTTTTTATTTGATTAATATTGCATGTTAACTTTATATATAAAATTAGTTTGCTATTAGTGTAGAGAATCTTAAGTTTAAGATATAATTTCTTTGATTAATATTGCATGTTAATTTATATATACAACTACTTTGGTATTAGTGTAGATACTATTAAGTTTATGTCAAAAATATTTGATCTTTTTTATTTGATTAATATTGCATGTTAACTTTATATATATAATTAGTTTGCTATTAGTGTAGAGAATCTTAAATTTAAGTCAAAAATTTTAGATATAATTTCTTTGATTAATATTGCATGTTAATTTATATATACAACTACTTTGGTATTAGTGTAGATACTATTAAGTTTATGTCAAAAATATTTGATCTTTTTTATTTGATTAATATTGCATGTTAACTTTATATATAAAATTAGTTTGCTATTAGTGTAGAGAATCTTAAATTTAAGTCAAAAATTTTAGATATAATTTCTTTGATTAATATTGCATGTTAATTTATATATACAACTAGTTTGGTATTAGTGTAGATACTATTAAGTTTATGTCAAAAATATTTGATCTTTTTTATTTGATTAATATTGCATGTTAACTTTATATATAAAATTAGTTTGCTATTAGTGTAGAGAATCTTAAATTTAAGTCAAAAATTTTAGATATAATTTCTTTGATTAATATTGCATGTTAATTTATATATACAACTAGTTTGGTATTAGTGTAGATACTATTAAGTTTATGTCAAAAATATTTGATCTCTTTTATTTGATTAATATTTTATTTTAAATTTATGTAGAGAGCCCTTGGTTTGTCTCGGTCTTCATCTCGGTCTTCTCGGCCGCAACACATTGATTTAAATCGAACCACTCTCACCACCAGACAAGATAGGGGCAATGCAGTGTCCTCTGAAGAGTCCTCCGAAGGCTCAGCAGAAGTGACCATGCCAACTCAGATCCCGACTGATATCCCCAGGGAAGACATTATGGAAGGATATCATCCTGTTCTCTCCCCAAACCAATTGGCTGAGCACTCGATCGGTGATGACATTTGGAATACATTTGCAGATTACAGATCGAACTTGCAAATGCCAAATTTTGGGACTATGGCCTCCGAATTTCCATCATCAATGTTTTATGATGAGACCAGTACTTCTCAAGTCCCACCAATGGGGACCTCCGAATTTCCACCATCTATGTTTTATGCCGAGCCCAATACTTCTCAAGTCCCACCAATGGGGACCTCCCAATTTCCACCATCTATGTTTTATGCCGAGCCTAGTACTTCTCAAGTCCCACCAATGGGGGCCTCCCAGTTTCCACCATCTATGTTTTATGCTGAGACCGGGACTTCCCAAGTCCCACCAATGAGCTATCATGACGTAGGTCCCTCACAAGTCCACACGCAATCTCAAGTTGGAGGGAGCCGTAACAAGCCAACAAGGAGCAGAAACACCAGTAGGGGGGAGGAGTTGATGTCGTGGATGATGGCGGCCCCGTTAACAAGGAAACCCTCGTGGACTTCAACACCCACATTGCCAAGAAAATTTGGGCTGATCAACAGGTAATTTGAATAATGTTTTAGTTTATATTATTAAACACGTTTCTAATTTCAATTTTGCTTGTAATGTTGTTAGTATGCAAAGGTTTTAAAATGTCAAGTTCGTTCTGCCCCGTTCGAGTTTTGGACGAAGTCGAACCGGTTGGATCCAGGTCAAGAGTGGATGGGGCTGGCCGAACAAAGCGGCCTACTTGGGTTATTGAACCTTTCGGTTAGGGGAGCAGATGAAGCTTTGGTGTCTGCTTTGGTGGAAAGATGGTACCCGGAGACTAACAGCTTCCATTTTCCTTGGGGGGAGATGACCATCACCCTCCACGATGTAAAAATGATAATGAATCTTCCATTAAACGGGATTCGACCAGTATTTGACTTGTCACCCGTAGATGATAGTGGCTTGCGCGTCCAAATAAGTGAAATGTTGGGGCGGACCCTTGAAGAAGTGAATGCCCAAATCTATTGAGGTGGTCTCGTTCTCAAAGACCTCAACCAATGGCTTGATGCACAACAGAGGAACAGAGGAGCTAATCAGCATCACATGACATCCATCTTTTTACTTGTGTTATTGGGATGCACACTTTTCATCGACAAGACCGGCACCCGTGTGAATCATAAGTTCATGCACTTGCTCCTAAACCACGGGTTGACGGGTCAGATTGCTTGGGGTCCTGCAACCTTGGCCTACTTGTATAGGCAACTAGGTATGGCAAGTTGCATTGGAGGTGCACAAATAGGCGGTTGTCTATATCTCCTAAATGTGAGTTTTCATAAATTATAATATTTTAAGCTTTTAACTCATTATTACCATTACTAACTTATATTTTTTTAGAATTGGATTTGGAGATACCTTCCTTTGTTTAGGGTTTATTTGAACAGATTTATAGACTTGCAACCGGGGGAGGAGTTCAAAGCAAACCCTGCAACAAGAAATCGGGATGAAAATGAGTTGAGGAAATATCGTAAGACTTTGGACCGATACACCATGGATATGGTAATACACCCTAAACAAAATTATAAACTATACGATTTAAAACATGACACTAATACGAGCTATCAACTACTATAATTCTACAGGTCCAATGGGTGCCATATCCTCAAGGGTTGAACTTTGTTGATTGGGAACTCTCACTCTCTAGGTATAGGGGCTTACTAACAATCTTAGACATTCAAGAGCCATATATGCCTGAGAGATGTTTTCGCCAATTGCGCTATCGTCAGAGCATCCCTAGGTTCCCAGTCATTACGGCCCACACAGTGGTTCGTAAAGAGACACTTAGGGGGAGTGGTTACACATTAGAATTCAGTTCCGAGGATGACCATTGGGATCAACGCTTTAACTTCTTATATCCAATGAGAGATCAACCTACTTTTCCTTGGTCAATGGATGATAACTACCAAGAGTGGCATTTACAACGCACTCATCCATATCTACTAAGGGGCTCAGCGGAACTCATGGCCAGTCGACAGACAGTAGCACCGGCTTCAATGGATCTTCAAATTGTGCGGAAACTTTTAATTGCATATATTAAGCTATTTATATATATCTTAATTAGTCTTGTCAGTTTCTCATAAATTATTCTTTGTTTTTAACAGCGAATGAATCATATACATGGCCTGGCAAACCAATATGCTCATTTGAGGCAGCTAGGAGGCGAAGTGGCGCGACTTGTGGACGGACTACACGGATTTATCATGATGCCCACCATTCCATTCCCACTTATGGAAGACCCGCCACCTCGACGCACTCGTCGCTCTCACACCCCTGATATTCAGCCCGGTCATCATAGTGATTTCGGTCCTCGTCGTTGAATATTTTTAATTTGTAATGTTGTGTAAAAGTATATGGTTATGTAAGTTGAACAATATATTTTTATTTTTAGACAATTTTTTTCACAAATTATATTAAAGCACTTAAATCTTTTCAAAATTTATAACTTAGACCTTTATATGTATATAAACCCAAAATTAACAAAATCCATATAAATAAAAATCTCAAAACTAACTTTAAAATTTAATCTTAAAGCAAAATTATACCAATCTATTATAAACATAAAACCTTATATATATAAAATATTAAAACTTAATTTAAAACATTAACAATCACTAAAATTAATCAAATAATAAATAAAGGATTTGCTTCGGTCAACTTGACCGAAGCAAATCCCTAAAATTTAAAACAAAGCATAAATCCACCAAAATTTTATTTTAAAAATAAAATTTAATTGCTTCGGCCAAGCCGAATGAAGTAAAAAGGTGATTTTTCAAAGTTCGATGCAATTCCGGGGCGCTGAGCATCTCTGACCGGGGCGCTTAGCCGGCCAACCATTTTTCTTTTGCTTTGTTGGCGAACTTCCATCTCTTCACTCGAGAAACTTGTACTTCCAAAATGATCAGTAATAATTATCTTACTAATTTTACCATTGCTGTTAGCCACAATGATGTAAACTTAAAACTTTAAAAGTAAAATAAAATAATCCGAAGTCTAACCTTGCTTGACCATTCGAATATTGTACAACCACTAGTGAAGTACACGGCTCACCCAACAAATGCTAGGTGGCTGATGGATTCATCCGTCCCTAGTGCTCTCTAATATTTGTCCGGCGAATGACCGGTTATTCCCTTTCCGGCTTTCATGTGACAATTATCAGTCTTTTTTTCAATGGCGCTGCTTTCCCACCACCATTCTCTTTCCAATTTCTTCATTCACGTTTTCTTTTTGCCTCTTTTTCTCTCCATGGATCCATCTTCTGGTTTCATATCCAACTCGATCAATCCTGATGACTTTGCTCTTCCCTTATCCTGGTTTGATTTGTGCTTAGTCAGGAAATCCATTGCCTTCAAACAAATAAACATTATTGATCTTCGGAACACGGATGGCATGAAAAGAGTCCTTGATGGTTGCCCTTGCTTTTATTTATGATAACTTGTTCATAATCCATATTTTCAAAGGTTGCACAAATTGTCTGAATTAGACTTCACGCTTTCCCCCTTTTTGATTCAACTTCACGGTTTGGTTTTTGAGTTGCGGACTACAACCCTTCTTAGAGCAATTGAAGCGAATTTTGGTGGTTTTTGAGACTTCGATGATCGAATATGATTCAATTAATATCGTTTATGTATTGAGGGTTTGTTTGGGTTGATATTGTTGTGTCCAAAACATTGACAAAGGGCACAAAGCTGTTTGTTAGTGTTGAGCAAATTAAGAAGAATTGGGCTCCTTATGGTTTGTGGTTATGTCTTTCGATTATCCATGTGAAGAAGCCTATCCCAATTGGTTTTAGGATGGAGCCCATGGGCTTATGTGATGGGCTTGTCGCGCATGTGCGCTGAGACGGTCTCCCCCTTCATTGGTATTTGGCTCGCCGAACTTTGACATGGTATTAGAGCGGTTTGATCTTGGGTCCCTGGTTATTTGAGTCGGGCCGGAATGCTCCCCGCCCGTTATATTGGGCTAGCCCGCCATGATGGCGTGATTTGGGCTAATTATTTGGGCTCGTCGATGATCTGTCGGCTCTAAAGCCATTGTGTTGTCTAGTGCCAACTGGGCCAGACCGGTTGCCACTTGAGGGGACGTGTGAAGAAGTCTGTCCCACATCGGGAAATAAAGTAATGAATTGCCTAAATATATACCCCTGGGTTACTCCTCCTATCACCAATTGGTTTTAGGATGGAACCCCATGGGCTTGTCGCGCATGTGCGCTGGGACGGTCTCCCCCTCCATCCGTATTTGGCCCGCCGAATTTTGACAATCCCAATTCTTCAATTTTATGACCCGCAAAAAGGTTGTCTTTTTGAAGTCAGTGGTATTTCTACTCCAATGACTACATTTGCCTCATTGGTTGCAATCTTGGGTGCATCCCGATCATCCATTAGCTTATCTAATGGGTCTCAACATAGTGAACCTAATCCTGTTGATAGAAATTTGTTTTCTGTTATGACAAACTTGCACGAATACTCAACACTAACTAAAATTCTTAATAATTATGACCAAGCATCTGGTCAGAAACAATGTCATATGGAAAATTTAGAAGTTTATTTAAGCTATAATGTCTCTATTTAGCGTGATTCTCTTATTCTCGTGACGGGGTTACTAATTTCTCTACAAATCTTTATTATTTGGTGTACTTGTTTCTATTTGACTTTTTGTATTGTAAATATGTCACTAGTTATAGAAATATTGTGTTCCTTCATGTACCTCATTTATGGCACGTGTTAGAATACGGCGCATTTATTTGATACAATATAATAATAACCGAATTTTCTTTAAAAAAAAAAGGTACATGATTCACTCTGAGCCACTTAGATCGAGTCAAAATCGGATTCGGAACCGCCAATTCCTCCTACAATATAGGTTTCGGTTTGGATTCGAGGAAGTAAAGGTTTTAACCGTTCAAACAGCCAGTTCGATCAATTATATATGTTTTAAGCCTTCGGACATTTGGTTCGGCGGTTAAGACTTTGGGGTAGTATCCCGAGGTCACCGTTTCGAATCTCACGGGCGGCGGTTTGCCCATTCTTCTAGAATTGGTTAGTAATCAGTTCTCATCTCTAGTGGATGCTCTAGGCGAGCCCAAATAGTATTTTTGGCGACCCTAATCCTTACCCTATTAAAAAAAATTGTTCAAAAAATATTTTTTATAAAAAAATGTAAAAAGTCTTGAGCTACAAACCCATTAACTATCAATCACAACGAGGGTAAGCTTTGCTTCTTCGGGGGGTGATTAGTAGCTGGTCTAAGAGAATGATCAGCAGCATTAAATGTCATATTTTTTGTTGTTGTTCTATCCCATTATGATATATAACTTACATACAAATATGTCATTTTTTGTTGTTGTTTCATAATATAACAAAATTTTCGACATAATCTTATAATGTTATGTACTAATATCATAACATTATATAATTTGTAAAAAATATTCCGTGAATGTCACGGAATCTACTATATATATAAAAGCAATAAGGTTTGGAACCACCACATTGCGCCACATCATTTTTTGCCACATGTCATTCTTACAATGTGTCACGTCAGATTTTGACACGTGTCATCTCCTCATTAATTTATATAAATTATACAAATAAATTGGTAGTTTTGGAAACAAATCTTATAATATCATTCAATATTTTAGAAAGAATACAAATTGTAATTTTGGAAGTTTCTAGCATATCTACTATATATATGAATTATTCTTTCCATTTCATATTCCACATGGCAAATTTTTTAAAAAAATCTATATTTAATTTATTTTACTTGATTTAAAAAATAATTTTTATACATATTACGGGCAATAAATTACTTACATTGAATTTTATATTATATTTTTATTTATAAATATTTTTTTTATAGTATATCTAAAAAATATCGAGTTATAGTCGTGCAGGGCACGACGGAGACAACTAGTTTGTACTAATTGTGTGAAATAAGGGAGGAAATGTAGATTGAATGTCATGGAATTTGCAATAACGGCTTATTTGGATAGTCAATTTAATGCATTAAATTACATTATTTCTGCAATCCAAAAAAGGGGTAAGGAAAATACTCATCATTCAAAAGCTAGTTGAAAGAAAAGGGTCAAAAGAAGAAACCTAACCGCATAGACCATTTCTCCCCTTCACGAGTATAACGGTTAACCATATTGTGAATGGAGCAAAAAAAATTGTGTCAAACTTGTGCTTGAACACACATAATTATGGAGTAAAAATTACAAAATGTAATTATAGAGGTAGGATGTGGAGTAATTTTCATGGTGCCCAACAAACAGATTCATTGAATATGTTGAAGCCAAAAAAATAATAATAATAATCATGTTACCTTTCTCCAACCTTTTTCCTGTTCTAAAATGTATTGATGGAATTTGGTTTCATCCACATGAGAAAAAGTTTTTTTTTTTTTGAAAAGTAAAATAAATAAATAAAGTTGAGAGGGATCAAATGCGTCGGATCCAAGTTGGGTGGCTACAATTTGGGTCACTACAATCATGAAGCTCGAGTTATCAATTGCAAAATTACTGGACCCTAAGATTTTTTCACATTTGTTTGGAGATCTATAATCATATCATTTTCAAATTGGACAAGTAAAGATTGGGTTACCTTTTGATAGGTTTGGTCTCGTCTATCATGTAAAAGGGAGAAACAGAAATGGCAATGATAATGGGAAATGAGTAATAATACGAACGTGGGCTAAATTTGATACCATTGAGCAGTAGTCTTCTTCTCCATCAACAGATTTGGGATTTTTGCATTTGTGTCATGATTGAGCCTCAGCCTACTGCCATGATTACCATCAAATTAAGTCAGAAACACACCAAACCAAACAACTCTTCAAGTTTCAGACCCCCCCAAAGAACAAGTTGAAGCAATTTCTATAAAAGCGCATCCAGTTGTTTATGTTCATCACCCAACTTTTCCATTTCCAATTCAGTCTCCACTCTCCACAGAGTAAAGATGTGCATTAACTCCTCCGCAGTTTCAAGAAGATGCAAGCCAGTTCAAATTCAAAGGATCAAAAGGTACTCTCTTTCCCAATTTCTATCTTCTGTGCTAGGTTTTCTGCAACCAATGAAATTGACTGGTTTTGTTTAATTTCTGGGTGTTTTTTCTGTTGGTGTTTCTTCAATGGTACAGGAAGTTGACAAAGCAGGCAAAGGAGGAGAAGAGGAGGAAGAACAAGAAGATGGTGAAAGAGCACCAAACAAAGATGTTGTTCAAGAACTTGGAGCTTTACCTTGAAAACCAGAACATCATGCATGAAAATGAGAAGCTAAGAGAGAAAGCTGCTCTTCTTATTATGGAGAACAAGACACTATGTTCACAGCTACAGAAACTGGCTCAACATCATCTTCCATCATAAGGGCTCAGCACTTCAGCATAAATATTTCAATCTATATATCAAGTGAAGCAATGAAGCAGAAATTAAACAGAATGATTTCAAACAGTAAGACCTAGTTCTCCATTACCATTTCCCAGTAGACGTCTTTTTTCTCCACCTTTTTCTTTCTTGTTTGATGAGTTTTGGGAGCATTTTCACTGGCTGGGATTTGTATCAGATCATTTAGATTGACTACTAAGTAGAATTAAGAACAAGCTAGCAGCATGTGTGCTTAAATGGTGATTGATAGTGTTATGTTGATGTATACAGTATTTCTGATGCTGATGATGGAACAAGGACGACTTGAGATAATCTGTATGAACTACTGCGTAAATTCCATGTGATGCCAAATGCATAAAAGTTAATTTTACAATTCAGAGTGGGTCAGGTAGGACTTGCCATACGAAAATGATTTAAGAAAGTACCTTTTATCCAATAGTTACAGCAACAAAACATGACTTGAGTTCATGCAAGCAACTTTTATACCTATCTCTAACCTCGAGTTTATAAATCAGAATCTTTGTACAAGGATACAAGGACACCCACAATGCCACAGCAAATATTAAAGTTTCGTGACATGGACACAAAGAATATGCATCAAATATCAATCATGCATTCATGCCAAATATCAGGCACACCTTTGAAACTTGAAAGCAAAGCATATATATTTCTCAGTATTCAAGTTACCACTAAAAATCTGGGCGAAGTGTAGAGAACAAAAATGCAGTCAAGCAAAACTCAAAAGTGGGAAAGTGACTCGGTACAGAGATAAAGATATCATCATCAAGGACCTCAACATCTGCAATTCTGCATGTCTAAACAAAATAAATGTTCCAATGTAAATATAAGCAGCACCCAAGAACTACAAGCAGCACAACAGGCTCAAGAGTAGTTTCACTACAAGCAACAAAATGTCATGGAATGCAATTATATCCTATTGTTCTAATTTTCACGTCTGTTAGACCTCCTGCGAGTAGCTGCAACTTCTTCCTTCTCTTTTTCCTCTTCCTCTTTCTCTTCCTCTACAGCCTTTTCCCCACTGCTGGTAGCATCAGTGGCAGCAGCTTTTTTGCTATTCTTGACGGCAGCCTACAAGGAAATGAATCAGATTTTCACATTCAAAACACAAGTTTTGAACCAGATAACCAAAAACCAACAAATTAGGGTGGTGTACTTACAGGCTTCTTCTTCCCACCTAATACAGTTTTCAACAAGGCACTGATTATCACCAGGATAATTGCCACTAAAACACCAATAGTCAAATTTGGCTGTGTCTCTGCCTTCTCAATAAGTTCCTACATAAAAATTTACTTGGTAAGACCTCCACCAGCGGAATTCAAGAAAGGAAGGCTCACTAACATACCAAGATCTTAGGCCTAAAGGCCTCCAAGAAAGAAATATCGGCAATCTTGTATAGTAGCTCAAAAACCTTCTTCTGCAAAATAAAAAAGATATTTAACATTGTAAACATTAGAAGAAAGACCAGAAGTAATTATAAAGGTGAAAGTGCTACCTGGACGCCAGCAATGCCATCTGAGCTGCCAGCAGCTCCCTCTTCAGCCTTCTGCTTTTCCTTTTCAGCATTAAACTTTGGCTTCCATGCATTCTCTCTATAAGACTCGGCAGTCTTCTCATCAGTAGCTATTAAAATGTTGTCAAATAATATCCCATCTTGCATGGTCCAAATCTCAATGCCAACAGCAGCAATAGCCTCAAAGTTGGGAGTTTCAAGCTCAAAGTAACTAGGGTTAGGAATTTCTTGTGGCTTCCAAATGCCCTTGTAGCTAGGATTGTCAATCAGGGGAGCATGCCATTTTCCCTTGTAAGCAGGATTTCTCTTCATGGGCCTCTTCCACTCACCACAACCAGGAGCAGCGTCACACTTTGGATTATCAATCATGGGTGCCTCCCATTCACCATCTTCTTCATCATCCCAATCTTCGGGTTTCGTAGCCTCAGGATCATCAATTTCCTCAGGCTCATCATCCAGCCATCCTTCTGGCTTTTCAGCTTCCTCGTCTAGAATTTCCATGGGTGCATCCTCGTCCCAATCTTCAGGTTTTACTGCATCTGGGTCTGGAATCTTTTCCCTCTCATCCCAATCTTCTGGCTTCTTATCTTCTGGATCAGGAATTGTCTTTGAAGGGATGATAGCGGGGTCAAAATCATCACCAGCGAGAAAATTTGCCCTTTTCTTCTCCTCGCCGTCAATGAGAATGCGCAATATATTGTCAGGCGTCAAAATAGCAGTGTACACATGGGTTAACTTGTCAGATGGCACAGACGGAGGAAACTTGAGATGATGCTCAATGTATTCCCCGCTTTTTGGGTTCTTATGCTTGAGAATGAAGTGAACCTTGTTCGTGGACCCGCATTTATCAGGTCCAAACATAATGGAATATGGTGCTTCATTATCAAACTCCTTCGGGCTCCATCCAGCCTCCTGGGGCCGCAAATATTTGATATATGCACCACCACATTCAAGCCCATTTTGCATCCGAGTCTCATACTGGAGAACTATGGTTTTACCCTTCAGATCAACAGGATCATCAAGTTCTTTCACTATTGCATACTTTCTGGCTGGTTCACTTACCAAAAGTCCATAATCGTCATGACCCTCACTCTGTGCATGTTTCCAAACACCTGAAATTGTTTCAAAACTTCAATATTCCCCTCACTCTACGCAGCCAACAACAACATGCAATATTTATACCATAATCTATTTAAAAGACATACTAACAGCAAGTATAATAACCTTCGACTAGGGGAGGCTAAACTTGAATGTTAGTGCAAGATATAGCATGGTTTATACCCCTCAATCTGTATGGTTGGCGTTCCGTTGACAGGTTTAAGAAATGAGGATTTAGGTTAGAAAAATAATAGTTATTGTTTGTACACAGCGTTCCCACATACACATTCCTCAGACATCGATCTAACACACCCAAAACCGCTTGAGATTTGAATCATTCCTATCCGAACCAAACATTTGAGCTAAACCTAACCCGATTTCTTAACTACCAGACAAATACATCAGGTAGGGAAATCCAATTCCAATTCTACATTTTAGGGGAAATGCAATTCCAAGATTCATAAGGCAAACAACTGATTGACTTGTAAATCAGCAATTCGATCAGGATTTAGTAAAGAGGTCGGAAAATAAACAGGCAAGTTAATAGATCTGAAACGATACTAATTAAAGTAACACTGAGTCGCTGATCTTATTACGAGTGGAATAAAAGGAACAAGCTGAAGAAGAATATTACCTTTGTAGTCGTCCTTGCCAGAGATCACCCAACGACCTTCAAATGACTCGTCAAATGCCTCATACAAGATCTAAAGAACAAAGAAGGGACAAACAAACTCAGATAACTAAGGAAGGAAGTAACAAGAGCCAGAATAATCTTAAATCAGAATTCATAACCGATAAAATTAAATCAGAATTCATAACCGATGAATCCTAAATGATAACACACGACAGATGAAAGAGATCGAAAACGTACAGGATCTGAAGAAGCGACGCAGATCTGAATCAAAAGGGAAGCTAGCAGTAGAATTCCCACCATCTTCGCCATCCGGATCTAATCTTTACTGTAAACTACGAGAGGTGAGCGGGTTTACTTATACGTAGTAAAATATTAGATTTTTCTCAACCAAAAAAAATAAAATATTAGATTTTTAATGAATAAATGAAGAAAGGGAAAAAAAACGTATGTATCGCCTGTGATTGGCTCTTAGTTTCCCATGCTCCAATGAAATGCTTACAAGTCATTCTCTTTTTCGCCAAATGACGAGGACTGGGTGACTAGGAAGGAGGAGCAGCCCCCAACCCCACAAAAAAATAACACTTTTACGGAAATCCTTAAAATATGACCATTTTCATAAAAAGAACCCCGTAAGAAACATATTTGTGTAAAATCACCCATAACAAATATTGTTACAAAATAATCACCGAAATGGGAGGGCACGTTAAACTAATCCTAAAATTCTAAATTTAACTTAGAACATCCTTTCAAATGAGAATTTGAAATTCTACGTTATGTCTAATTTAATTGACATTTAATGAGTGATGTACCAATAATCAGTTGATCTAATGGTAAAGTAGACTCCTTAAGTGATCTTCAGACATGTACGAAGAAACTGATATTGGGAGGGTCTCCCCCAAAATGGGGCCACGAAGTACACGGTCCGGATGTAGAGCGGTGTCCGACCGATCGAACTGGGCGAGCCAAAGGCAAGACCAAAAAAAAATGAGTGATGTAAACGAACAAATGAACCAGCCACAATATTACAATCACAAGACACACATTTTATTTTAACATCCTCAAAATATTACAAGTTCAAAAGAGTGTTAGAAATTATCATTTCAATAGATCATGGACATGATCGAGTGCCCAATAAAACATTGAAAACTAAGATTTTATATCCTTCTATCTCAATTTTCTTGAATTGTCTCTCCGACTCTCCATGGCCACGGCTACAGCTTCTGCTTGCACCACATTCCAATTCATAATAGAAATGAGATCCATCCAAATAACCTCACCGAGGTGGATTGCGTTTACAATCCCGTTGTTGCATTTCCAATTTCTCTTTTAGATTCAACAAAATTAATTTTGACAAACTTTGATGGTGGCTTGAACCACCGTCTTTGTTGTCTTGGCCGACATTGCAAGAACTGATGTGTAGATAGTAAAGACTCTCCTTCCTCTCTCGGTATTTTGGTTCTTTACCAATTTTGCACATGACACTGGGTGTATTCCTCTACATTTAGTATTGTTTAGTCCACATATTGATTGAAAATAGTTCTATTAGGCAATGTTATATACCCCACCACGCTATAATTAATTTTTGGAAACATTCTTTTGATAATTCAACTCTGAAGGCTTGTATAGTAGAAACAATTCCATTTGAGTTATTTTGGGTTTTCATGACTGCCTCATAAGTCATAAGGCCTGCAATCAATCTAGAATAGATAGGGAAAAGAGACAAAGGAGGAAGTCGTGATCACAATTTTCGCATGTATATTTACAAACTGGGCATTTCGAAGTGACAACCACATGCTTTTGGTGTAATCTTTCCTTAATCGGAAGACTATTCATGCACAACTTTCAGAGAAATATTTTAACTTTTGGGAATATATCTAATTTTCAAATCCACATGAAGCCACATTCAATGATGTAGACTTTTCTTGATATAAAATGACACCAAAAGATGTGGAGAACTGGTCATTTTTGTTAGGGTGCCAATAAAGTCGGTCCTAAATCCTATTTTAAGGAATTACTATGGACAAAACTCGACTAACCCATGTGTGTGGCAATATTTGAGCTAGCTCCTCTTATTGCCATTTTTCTCAATATCTATGTAGTGTGAGACCTTTATATCTCCATATGTATCATCGTTTACTTCGCCTAATTCAATAAGAGCCTTATTCGTTATCCAAGGGTCCTTCTAAAATCGAACAGACTCATCATTTTCAATTTTCCAAATCAAACAACTCTTCAAGGTTTCGTTAATGCTCATGATTTTTGTCCATTGCCATGACAAATTTTTCATGCATATATATATATAATATTTTGTCCATACATATATTTCTATAAAATGATCCTTACCTAAATATTATCGAGTTTTGCAAGGATTTTGCCTAAGAGATGTATTTACAAGGCTTGGTTTATGTCCTTAGCTTTCCTCAGTTCAAGACCATGTTTTTCTTTGATTTACAGATTTTAAACCATTTGAATATAAGAGTGTGACTAGTAGACATCCAAAAGAATCTGCGTCTAATTGTGTTATGTACATTTAAAGTTACATTTGCTAACATAAACTTTTCATAATGTTATTTGGTTTAGTTGATAATATCATTCCAATTAGCTTAGTTCTCCCAACTTAATTCAGATAGAGAATTAGCCTACGATAGGTAGCTAATAATTAGGCAGCTTAAGTATTTCTCCAAAGAGGAGGAGTGTGGAATATGGATTGTTTGACGCTCGAAACTATTTCTTTTGCAGTTTGGAAAGCTGATTTATGGGGCAATCACGCAAAGCGAAATCGAGCGCGGTGCCCTTAGCGAACAAATCTACGACCGCGGAACAAAGATTCGCGACCACAAAACAGGAAGCCGCGATCGCGGCCCCGAAAGTCGCGACTGCAGCGTGCAGTAGTGTGATCACATGAAACTCTAATATTCACTTGGAGGATCGAACCCTAGCATGCCCCGAGGTTGGTAGTCGACCATCGTGTAACAGTTTGGGTCCGGATGCGTGCTCGGTATCCCAAAAGCAAAAACTTGATTATGAATCGCATATCGACAATCAACCGATATCAAAGCAACATAGCCTGAGCATAGGGAAGACATCAACTTCCTGGGCCGAAACCAAAACCGAAGATTGCACAAGCGGCGACAATCGAGTCACGCCCGATCGATCACGCGCATCAGCAAAAAGAGTCGCCTTGGTATTCACATGACCCCTATGCAAAACCATGATCGAATCATTGCACCCACTATCGATCGAAATGCGTGCTATGAAATCAACGACACTGGGGCAAGGAACGACCTTTCAAAACCCCTTGTCAAATTCAGTCCGGCCTAATTTTGGTAGTTGACCACCGACCGGCAGGCTGGCTATGTGTGCGTGCCCACTAGCCCAAAGTTGAAAACTTGATCATAAACTGCAAATCAACGGTCAACCTCCATCGAAGCGAAGAAAAGCCTAAACAAGGCATAATCGGCAACTTCTTGGAGCGGAAACGGGACCCACAGAAGCGGCAACGATTGATAATCGCTCGATCGGACGCGACCGTGGCGCAAGTTGCCACGATAGCAGCCCACGCAACTACGACCGCGGAGGACAAATCCGTGACCACAGAACCCCTAAAACTGAAGATACGAAAAAATAATCGCGTCGGAACAGACCGGAGAAGGCTCGGAACCCACACGACATGCCTAGAATAAACCCAGATCTCGCTTGTCATAGGTTTAACGTCCTCCTGGTCGTAAAGTTGATCGTAAAAGCAAGCAAGACGGTCTTCTATCTAGTACATCGAAGCCGTGCTCGCTAAAATAAAGAAATTAAAGGAAGACAGTGCTATTTAAGAGGTTTGGTATTCCACTTGGTCATCAAACACTGTCATAGTCAAGAGAGATTGGAGAGCATAAGCCGACTTTACCAATTCCAATGAAGCATGTCCAAAAGACTTGTTTCCATTCCCAAAAGATCAACCAATCAACGGATCCCACGTCGAGGCACAAGTGAGTGAAGTTCTCAAATGATGTAAACGAGAAATCGATCCATGCAATCATGATGTTTGAATCGACCTCTAGCAACCAAGGAGCAAGCTTTCTTGGTCCCAAAAGAGCAGCGAACTCGCAAACCCTAATCACCAACGAATTTGGGTGTCACCGCGACTACAGCCCAAACAAACGCAACCATAGCCCAAACGACGGCGATCGCGGCCTAGGTGGCGACCGTCTCCAAGCTAATAGCATTAGTTGCCCATAGAGTTACAAGGCAAAGTCCGATCTTTGCTCGGAGAACAATCGTGACACGCAAGGCGATCAAGCGAAACTCTGATATTTGCTCCGATATTTGTTCGTCTTGCTCAAAGACAAACAAATTCGTCACCGACCCCACCCACAAAGGATGGTCGCTCTTCGTGCAAGCGAGCGAGGTTCAGGTCAAATGATTAAATCAATGGTCGTGGTGTTGCACAATTTGATGAATTCAATCATCTCTAGGAATTAGCAATATGCATCGTTGAATCTGAAAACAACCAAGGTAGTAGGGCATCGACCACCGCCAAGAATGAAGACAAGATCATACTTACACACACTCTAGCTTCCGCTTTAAGAGAGAACAAGCGGATCCAAAGTAAGCATGATCAAATGGAGTATCACCACGATCAAGTCTTGGAAGAAATTGCTAAACTAAATCGTTCCAAAGAACAAATCCAAGCGAAGCTCCCCATCAACAAATTGGCGATCGAAAGGACCAATCGACGGCTCGCTAGCGTTATTGAATTCGTCGATAACCACCATGGTCCCAAGATGATAAGCAATAATGAAAAGTCTGAAGGGAAACAAGTTTCAAGAGCAATTACCGAAATCACGGAATTCCTCGAGCAACAAGGGCCGCGATCGCGAATGGTTCCAAAAACAAAGATTGTCTCAGTTAATGAGCACCACGGGCACGGCTTACAAAACCGCGATCGCGGCTCACTCCCAGAGTGTTGCAGATCGAGAATAAATCCTTGAAATTAAACTGTGCGAGTCGCAATCAAGGATCTGAAGATGATAGTAAATCGAGTGTTGGGGCATTATGAAACCAAAGAGCCAAAGATGATCAAATATATGGAGAAAGCAAGCGACTTGAGAATGGACAATGAGCACGCGATCAAAGCAAGTCCATTGATGCCTTATCAACATTAGCTTCTCGTGTAGGAAGCTTGCTCAAGACCTTTATGCTCGTCGAGGTATCGGGATGTCCAAGCAATCAGCACCTCAAATGAAATCGCAAGCAAGGACATGCATGCAGCCGTGACTGGATATTGGATGGAGAACGCCCTTGATGTGCAACTTGGATGAGAATGCCCTGCCTTCAGATACCACCGAGGCCTGGAAAGTTCTCTTAAAAGCTCATAGGTTTTGGCTATCGCCATAAAAGATTCTCTATTATCGATCTTTTTCCGGGCCAAACTTGAGATGCGTACCCCCAAGCAAAGTTGAGCCTCTATTAAACAAGATCCGTGAAGGCATATGCGAGATGCACGCTAAAGGTTGCAGTTTGGCATTTCGAGC
This sequence comes from Fallopia convolvulus, assembly GCA_964016875.1. Classification (NCBI taxonomy): domain Eukaryota; kingdom Viridiplantae; phylum Streptophyta; class Magnoliopsida; order Caryophyllales; family Polygonaceae; genus Fallopia; species Fallopia convolvulus. Next base: position 58,082,646 of record OZ024718.1, on the reverse strand, counting down.
TCGTATTTGGTGGCCTTATATAGTACCTCGAGAAAGACAAGAGAAGAATCGTCGAGCTCTTTTCGACCACTTCGTCTTCGCCGATGATCGTGGAGACGCTGCAGCTACACGAATCGCATCCTAACAAAAGGCAGTTGTATCCCAACGCGTGAGATACCGTACTTGTCGAGTCGGTGACCTATACATCGGAGGGTCATGGAAAGCACAGATGTATGGCATAGCTCAGCCCGAATTGGAAGGGATCGTATTAGGTGGCCGCATGGCTGGGGAGCCTAATCATTAAGAGAGTCTTGACGGGAATGTCGTCCCTCGGACTTGAGATGTCGCCCATCCTTGAAGAAGATACTCTCGTAAAGCAAACTGTGACCATGAATTATCGCCGCGAATGCGGGCCACGTAGCTGCAGGCGCGGATCGCAGACAACAAGCTCTTTTTGGGAGCCCCTCGCATGGATGTGAGTTTTTGAGAATGGCTAATGAAACAAGCTCGTTTTTTGTTTTTTATTTGTTTTCTAAAATAAAATCCCTGGTCGGGAACCTTTTCTCAACATTTTGTTCTCCCTCCTCTATTTTGCTGGTTCCAATGAGTGTATCTCGAAGTCCGACAAATAAAATGCTTAAGGGAGAGCGTGAATCCCATGATATTCACTCATGGATGTACGAATATACAAAAATGCGTGTAAGGGGACCTCGTCGACTAATCCGCATGGCCACTTCGTCTTCTTTACACCATTGTTGAACTTCAAGAGCACATCCACCAATATTTGCGCTTGGAAGAAGCTAACTACATGACAAGAGGGAAGTATCCCTCCCCACTTCGAAAGCCACACCGTCCCTCTCTTGAGAACTTTACACAAAATACACACTCGTCGGAGGAACAAGTTAGAGCGGTCTACACAACCTTCAACATCTCGATCTATAAGGTTCTACCACGCATCAAGCATGAGAGCTACTTCCGCTATCCATCTTGGGATGAGTGCCCAAAGATGACATCCTAAGCTGGAAATATTTCATCTACCATAGAGTACGGGGGCACATGATTGAAGATTGTGAGTCCTGTAAAGAATGTCTTGAAGGTTTGGTTCAAAAAGGGTACTTGCACGAGTACATTGAGAAAAATGAACCAAAAGACAATGAAGAGCCAAGAAAGAAGCAAATTGAGGTCGTCCAAACAATCTTGGCGGCATACGAGGATGAAGACAAGCCGAGAAGTAAGGACTAGGAGCGTAACCACGATCGCGGGCTCAATAGTCGTGAACGCGGAACTAGTCCAGAGAGCATTTCTCCTTTTGTGAGGCGAAACCGCGACAGTGCGCAGAGCTGGAGACCACGACCGCAGAGCTGGAGACTGCGAACGCGGACCTAAAGCTGAGAGCGATCCTCCTTCTTAGAGGAAGAGTTGCAACCGCGGCCCGCGCGGGCTCGATCGCGGCTTCTCGTATTCCTTGTGCAGGGATCTCGGATTAGGAAATGCATGTAAATAGGGCACTCTTTTTCTCGCGTGGTTTTGATGAGGCCCTTAAGTTTTTATTTTCCATTCATTAGTCTAGTCCTTAAGATCATGTCATTCATGTTTATTTTTAATAAAAGGCAGTTTTTGCATTATTTTGAGTCTTGTATAAAAAAGTGCAACATTAATTCATCGCATTAACGGACTTCTACATATGCGCGTATTTATATACGAATACACATGCACTCACGCATGCTAGGGAAACCGATCGACTAATCCACATGACCACTTCGTGTAGGACATACAGTACTTACGTGTTAGTTGTGTTCTAACGTAACTAACACCTAAGTGGGGCATTTGTGAGCGGATAAAATTAATTGTCATAATTATTTTCACTATTATCCGCCATAAATGTGCTTTTATTTATTATGATTTTCTATCTTTAAGTATTTTATTATAAAAGTAAATATGACGGTTATTCGTTATGATGGAGGATTCTATCTTACTATCTTTTGACAAGGCTAAATACTCCTCGATGACCGATAGCGAAGTATTACTGTGAGGGAAAAATGATGAAGACTAAAAAACGATTTAAGGTGGCATTGTCCACGGAGAAACTCCCCAAAAAGCCAAGTCATTATAGTATCTCCTACTAAAAAGCCACTATTTGAGATAAGTGGTGAGTGGACAGGACGGGTTGAAACTAGAGACCATCAATAGGTTTAGCCAAGGCATTTATAACATGACCCAAATAAGCCTAACTGACATGTATCATAGCAATTCTTCCTGTGGCTTTTACAGAACTTATCGACGTAATTTCATAGAGTCATTCAGTCTGAATGCTACATGAAGAACATAAGCCACATGACGGAACGGGAAGACCTAGGATGGTTCACCAGGTTCTACCACTGCAAGGAACAAGAACGAAGCAAGTCCACCGTCGTGTAGTCCGAAATGGCAACAGATGATTCTATCTTAGTCGAAAGATAAAATTTCCATTTGGATTGGGGAGCAAGAAATCGCTTGTTGGGCGTGGAGCATTATCGGCCTGCCCTTAGAGATAGAATTTTTGACATTCTCTCTCCCTCTCCTTCATTATAAATACATGGCATCGCCATGTATGATGAGCACCTCATATTTGCTGAGCTCGCACACAAGTCTTGTCCTTTACCTCGACGTTCAATCGACAATTGCTCTTCTAACTTAGGCATCAGAGGTGGATTAAGGGATCCTCGCCCCCTGAGTCCATTGTTTTGCAGGTTCAATATTTAAAAGGAGCTTGGAACGGAAGATGAAGAATTAATTGAGTATTCAACCAGTGCATTGAAGACGGATTTTTTTGCACTAACCCTTAACCAAAAACTAATCATCAATCTGACATTGTAAGGATGGGTCAATTAGCTAGCTACATCGATCATCATACAAGTATATTAATTTGATACCTACATAATTAAAAAAAAACCCAAAGTACATGACTGATTAATTCATCAATGGTAAAATGACAATTTGATGGAGTTCTAGTTCTAGTCAATACGATATTGATGTTTTCAGATTATTAAATGAGAGTAAATCACATCCATATGAAAGCAAAAAACTTGGTTGCCTAGTTGGATTTAGAATCGGATCTAACATTTGACACTTGGTCAAAATTCATATTAACCATATTTAACATGTGACCACCAAATGATCCAGAGCCTTGTCTCTGAAGGAATTCACGTGCCAAAGCTTGAAGATCAACGCCCACACCAGTGAAGGTGGAGATAGGCGCGGGCCCAGGTCGGCCCTGTTGGAGTCCCATTGGGTCAAAGGTGGAGTGAAGGTCAGCCATGGAGAGCGACGACGACATCACGGGCTGTGGTGGTGGAGGTGGCGGAGTTGGAACCTGCAAGCTTGCTTGGTGGGCTTGCATGTATGCAATCTCGGCTTGTAAATTAGTAACCTAATTAAGCATGACGAAGATATCAATTTTGAATCATTACCATAGTAGCTAGAAGTTAAGGTCGGTATATATAATATGTTATAGTTACAAATCAATGTAAATTTTGACTTATCATGGTGATGATCGAAGAAGACAGAGTGGCTAACAAACTAGAAGCACAATTATTAGTTCATTACAAAAAATTGCACTGGTTTTTCAGTTCGAGTATTGATATGGGACATCCCAGTTGTTGCGTCCATTTAGGAGATCGAAGAAATTAAGTAACAATAGAACCTACATTCATGTAAGAACCATTAGATGAACTTTTTATAAATAAAAAAATGTCTTATTTGACTTTCTCTACTCCTTAATTGTAATTTCATTCAAGTATATACAAGAAAGTTTTACATATGTAATGCAATAAACTCAAATTTTCAGATGTATAGAACTTATAATGACTAGTATTTAGAATATACAAGTATCTCAAATTTCATAAATTAATATTTGTAGATTATATTTCTAGTTTGATAAGCCAAAACTAACCTCTCACTGGTTTAAATAGAATATCTAAAAGACACGTGCATACGCTGTACTCGTTGTGGAACCAGATTTCGTATCTTCACATAAGTTAATTTTAACTTTTAATCAAGTAATAGAGTCGACACAAAGTAGTACATATTTTACATCATTCACATGATCATAAATTAACATCAAGCAATATCTTAAAATTTCATTATACGCTGAATCAAGAATTTCTCAATGGATATGATTAACAACTAATTAACAAGTAGTTTATTGGGTTATATCACACATGTATAAAGACCTACAATCAAATCAAACAATATATTAAAATTGTGAAATAGTAAAAATAATTAAAATGCAAGCTTATATAAGTGTGCTTAGAATAGAAAGATAATGCATGTGATTGTCCAGTCAAATTAAGCACATTGTGAAAAAACTGAAAATCCCCCAATGGAGGAGTAACGGCCGACTACTTACCTTCATATCATGCTTGTTTTATGTTAGTATTATCAAACACCCTTGTCAGCTAGCTATCTAGCTCCCTCTATCCACATTTTTCTTTAACTGTGACCTGAATCCTGATAGTCTGATACTCTTACAATTACAATTTACAATGACATTAATGTTGTTATATTATGCTAATACTCTTGTGTGTAATTATTTGATTTGCTCGGAGTTCTTCTAGGTTAAGCATAATTAAAGTTTAGTTAGTGGTTGTGTAAATGGTAATCTGAATTTCAGTGATGCATATTGTATAATCGTGTTCAGGCAATAATATTACAACACAATATATATAGAACAAGAATCAATGACACACCAGTCATAAAAGATTCATGAAAATAACTATACAATACAGTACTCCGAAATTATCTTTAGGCATTGTTTGTTGGCTGGTTCAGCATGTGACCTTAAATTTTTCATTTTTCAAAAAATTAAAAGTCAAACTTTTCCAGAATTTGACGATCCCAATCACCTAGAGACTTGAGCCAACAAATTGATCTTAAAAAGCTTACAGGTTGTTTTACACATACTCATCGATTTGTGTACTTTGAATTTGATTAGATGTATCAATGATGAAACACAGTGAGGAGCGGTTAACAAAACATGCATCGACCAACCCATTTTTTTTTTTTTTTGATCTAAGTAAAAATTAACCAAAAAAAAAGAAAGAAACCAACTCAATCGAAGCAAATCTCTCCAAGCCCAAAATTGTCACATTTATTATTATACCTTCAAAGATCAACTTTTGCGGCTAACTGAAATGGAAAACAAGTCAAGACCGGAAATTGGTCCAAACTACATACGTTTCTAGCTAACACAAATATTTGTCATTTTCGGAAACATTTGTCAACAAAACTTATATATCAATCCACACCACTTGATCATGATCAACACTCAAATTAATCAATCCTCCAATCAATTTAATGTGCATATATATGAATCTATTAATTAATTTTAATGAAAAAATTTGTACTTGAATCGAATTGAATAGTAGCACCTGTTGTTGAAGGGCGAAGATGTGTGCAACACATCCATACACCGGATCACGGAGTCGGGCCTGGGCCTCATAGACCACGGTGACAACGGCGTCCATGCGACGGTGCACAGGGAGGTGTCGGAGCAATTTTGTCACGTTGCTCGCTCCGAAGACCTTGTGAACCGTCGCAAAGTGGGCCGCCCCTTGTTCCGAGCTAAAATAGGGTGCGAAAATGCAATCGGGCAAACACTTTCTCCTTAAGAACTTACACGCGCCGCATGGACCGCTGCCTCCTCCTCCAGGAGGAGGCCTACTACCACTCGTGTCTCCTCCTCCAGCGCCGCCTCCATCACTACTAGATCCGCATCTGAAGGGGAATAAAGATGCGGACGCGCTCATGATTAATGAATAAATCACCTATGTTGCGCGAATAAATACTATGTATGGGAAATTGAATCTGAGAAGATCTTGTTTGGTTAAATTTGGAGATTTGATTGATTAGTTCTTCATGGTAAGAGAGGTCGAGATCGATTAGGGTTACTAGCTAGGTGTTTCAGGGTGAAGGTTTTGTGTTTTGGGGGATTGTTGTAATGGGATTTTATAAATGGTATAATGTGATACCAATGGGCAGACTTTTTATACCATAGAGTATGGTATTTTCCTTTTTCATTAAAAAAATGTGTTAGAAAATGTGTTTTCAAGATATAATAATTGCTTAAGGAAAAAGATCTAAGGAAAAAGATGGAGTGAGAAAAATCTTGAAGGACACGCGAGAGAGCATACATTATTAGTAGCTAGCCAAATTAACCTGATTTTCGCTATGATCTACACACATGTAACTTGCCATAAGCATCACTTGCTACTCCATCAAAGATTCAAAGTATACATACCAAGTAAATTATATTGTGATTCGTTTGCATAGTACTATTACAATTCACATGAAGTTAGTATATGATTTGCTCAAATTATCAACGTATACATATGCTATACTTGTCCAATTTAGTGCTAGCAATTTTGAAAATTTGTAAAATTACACATTGGTGTTGAATCAAACATTTATATATATATATATATATAGTCGTGATATATAAGATCCACACTTACAGTCAAAAGGTGATGATGGTATGTTACTTTGAAAATATTAAAATTATACTTATAGGTGGAACCATAAAGTTACAATCGAGATGTATCACAATTTAAATAGAGCTGTAATCAAGCTAGCCGAGCCGAGCCGAGCTTTGAGTTGCTCAAGCTCAACTGGGTTAAAAATAGGCAAGATCGAGCTCGAAATCTTGTTTGAGCTTGGTCCATTTAAATGCTCACCGAGTTCGAGCTTAGCTCGTGAGCCTCTCATTTAGGTTTTTCATGACACAAATTCGCAAACAACTCATTTACTTGATCATGTATACAACCAAATGAAACTAAAATTTAAAATATGTAATTTGAGAGAGCTAGACCACCAAAACTATTTAATTTAACATAAACTATATATTATATTGTAAATAATAAATATAGTAGAGCTTATTATTCATGAACGTATAATCTAGTTTGTTATGAACGTATAATCGAACTTGCTCATGAGCATATAATTGAGTAGAGCATGTTCATGAACGTATAAGTTGTTATGAACGTATAATCGAGCTTGCTCATGAGCATATTATCGAGTTTGCTCATTAACAAATGAGCTGAGTTATCTTGTGCTCAAGTTTAGTTCACTTATCTTTCGAGCCTTAAAAATTAAAATTGTGCTCAAGCTTGACTCGTTTATCAATAAAGCTGAATACAAACAAGACTTAACCGAATCGATTACCGAATTTCTCACGAACGACTTTGTTCATTTACAGCCCTACAACCTTAACCTAGCTAGTTGTAATGTGTCAATTAAAATTACACATTTGTGTAACCAAACATTTACCATTGTGATGCACCGTAACTGTATATGGGCAATTGTAATGTGTTAGCTAGAAGCATACATTTAAACTTATGATGTGTTAGAATCATATATTTAATTTGTAACGCGTCGATCAGAATCATACATTCAACCTATGACATGCTGAAATTATACATTTGACCGCCAATGTGTCTATGTAACATTTTCTTCACATAATTGTAATTTTGAATCATTAAAATGGTGATTCATGACATTATGTAAAAATACTATATATTAATTTTGTTGCCATAACTTGTTTTTTTCAGTTTATAAACAATAATGAAATTCATGTTTTGCATTAATTTAAAAAAAAATCACTATCTCTCATGTAAAGTTAGCTAGTATTGCATTTACATTTCTTTCTCTTGTTTGCCTTACTCCAATCTGTGTTTAAAAGGTTTGACCCCTGGAGCCAATATTACTATGTAATCAAGTTAAAATTCCCCATATTGTTAGTTACCATGAGAATCGTAATTAGTACGTAAATCCGGACCACGTACCCCGATCGAGTAAATTGATCAAGTTTTGTACTATAGTGTGTTGTTGAGGAGTTGAGCTAGTGTAGTCAAAATTTCAAAGTTAAGAACACGCGGCAAAACATGGATGAATGGAAATTACAAAATGGGGCTGCCGCTAATCATACGATGCCAGGTTCCATCGGTGAGTTATCTCGTAACGGCTGGCCTCCTGGTGCATCTCACATCAGCAAATGGGTCCCACGCATCATTTTCCTGAATTTGAGGCTGAGAATTTTTGTTACTCATTTTTATTATTATTCGCCTTTTATCTCTTATATACTTTTGAACCTTTTCAATATCGCAAGGCTTTTTGTGTCCCCTTTTTGTGATTTCTTCAACAATTGCCACAAAATACACAATGTCCGGTAAGCTTTTGGCCCCTTGTTTTGATTGAGTATTATGTATTTTTGAACAAATTCTCAAGTATTAATTTCTGTATTATACTAAGCTTTTAAGTTTCCCCATCTATCTTTACATCTACATCATATCACTTACGACCTATTGTGTAGATTTAGTCAATTGCTTATATTTGTTGGACCCTAAATATATAGGATTAATTTTGGTGTTGGGTCGCATCAAGAGAGTGGAAGCCTATTAGAACGTAACGTCTCCAGAAAGACGGTGAAGAAGGCAGAGGAGGTTAAATGTATCAATAGTCGTTGGAGAGGCGGTAACTCCACGACGAGATTGATGGATCAAACCTCTAACCTGACTAAAAGGAGGAGCTATAAAAGGGGAACGAACGTTGATGGCAGAGGAGAAGTCTTTTTTGGAGGAATGGCTAAAGAAGCACAAAACTTACAAACTTCTATCTTATAATACAATCTCATTTTCGATTGCCTATGTCAAAAGTGGGTATTGTTGTAATAAATCTCTTTTCTAGAAGGGTAATTACATAAATTTCCTTAAGTTGTTTAATAAAATACGTATAGGATTTATAGAAATTATAATTACTTCATTTAAAGAAAACTTTAGCAAGTAACTTATATAATGTTATTTTGATAAATAGACCTTACCCAAAAGTTCACAAATCTTACCCAACAATTAAGAAAAATAAAAGTAATCTTATAAAAAATGGTTTAGTTATTTCTCTAAAAATATTTTTGGGATAATTGAATCTTTTGCAAGGTTTATGTGGGTTAAATATCCTCAATTTATAAATGAGAGCAAAAAACTAAACAAAAACATAGAGTTTAAAGGTATGTGTGACACTTTTCTAAACTAGAGGGGCTATTTTTGTAATTTCTGAAAAGTTGATTGAAAACAAAGGTGTTCTTCGTTCTTGAAAAGGGGCAGATTTTAAAATGTCAAATTTGGACCCATTTCTCAACAAAAATCGATTCCGTAAGATCCTATATTCAACCCACTCAATCCTCTTTTAAATCCCTCTAGAACGGCATAGTATATTTCTTTTGATGAAGGACATTAACTGGGTATCTTTGATCTCCCTATAAGCCTCGACCCCAATCCATTTGGAGAAGTAATCAAACATGATGAGGAAGAATACTCCCTTTTTTGATAAAGGTGGGAGCTTCCCGACAATGTCCATCCCTCAACGCATGAAGGGCCAAGGGGCGAATGTAGAATGAAGGGGTCCATAGGGCTATTTTATGATGGGAGCGTGCCGCTGACATGCATCACACTTTTGATTGTATTCTATGAATTCTTGGCATATAGTTGGACATATCAACCCTGTTGTAGGATCTTGTTTACTAGGCTCCGACCCCCTAAATGATTTCTACAATCTCCCTCGTGAGCTTCTTTGAGAATCTCATGAGCTTCTTCCAACACGCACCATTGGAGGGCCCTTGTGTCGAATTTGTGAAAGAGTTTCCCCCTCTCTACGAAAAATCTTATGGCCTAACTTTCAAGGCTTTTGCCTCTAACTTGTTAGTAGGCATGATTCCTTGTTCCATCCAATTTAAGCTTGACCATTGCCATGTTTTTCCCACAAACTCTAAGGGACTGTGTTCATTACTCGGGCCATCATGATCATCCAGGGGAATCTCCGAGTGAGGAGACGCTAATGGACCGTGATCTATGATCATACCTTCTCCACAGTTTTTAACTGATTTTACTAGTTAATCATGTCATCGTCGAGGGTTAATGAACTTCTAGGGATGGCATGTGTCGTTATGTGAATAGAGGAATCACTGGGAACTTACTCGAATCTACCGCGGAAGCTAGATTTGCAAGGGTGTCAGTTTGAGCGTTCTTCTCTCTAGGCACATGCTCGAATGAGATAACCTCAAACTGGGGGTGAATTCTCTCATGACTTCTAGTTACACTATCATCCTAGCTTCTTTGGCCCCCGTAGATTCTTAGAAACCGGTTGATTATTAGCAAAGAATCACAAATGACTTTGAGTTGTCGTACCCCTAGATCCCTTGCTAGTGTTATTCCGAAAATTAGGGCTTCGTATTCTGACTCATTATTAGTGGCATCGAATGAGCATGTGACTGCCTGTGCTACCTTCTTCCCATGTGGCGATTTTAGTACCACCCTCAAGCATATACCTCTAATGTTTGCAGCTCTGTCCGTGTACAACTCCCATGGGTGCATGCTCTTTCCTCTACCATTAGAAGCTTTTCTTCTTTAATTTGTTCTTTGAAGGTTTGGATTGAAACCAGTCACAAACAATCTTCTTCTGTGACCAATACAACGTTAATGGTAGTTTCGGAGACATCTATATACAGGTAATACAGTAGGATTGTTTCCCCTCTTCTAGATTGGAAAGGGGTAGCAGGTTAGCAAAGTATCTTTTTAGCTTCTAGAAAGCTTCTCCATGCTTCTGTGTCCATTCAAAGGACTTATTCTTCCAATGAACTTCATTAAATAACTGACATTGATCTGATGACTTTGAAATGAAGCGGTTGAGTGCATCGATCTTCCCTGCTAGCTTCTGCACATCTTTCACGCATCTTGAGGATTCGAGAGAGGCTATGGCTCGGACTTGCTTAGGACTAGCCTTTATCCGTCTTAGGGTAACGAGTTACTCTAGAAAATTCTTAGATTTGACTATGAACGTGCACTTGGATGAGTTCAATTTCATGTTGTACTTTCGAAGATTTTCAAATGAATCTTCCAAGTGTTGGATGTGAAGTTGAGCTTTCTTGGACTTGACGAGCATATCATCGATATATACTTCCATCGTGCTTCCTATTTAATCTTGAAACATTTAGTTTACTAGCCAATAGTAAGTGGTTGCTGCATTATTTTAACTGAACAACATGACTTTGTAGCAGTAAGTTCCTTGGCTAGTGATGAAATTTGTCTTTCCTTAATCCTTTGTGTACAATCTTATTTGATTGTAGCTACTGAAGGCATCCATGAAAGTCAAAAGTTTGTGACCAGCTATTGCATCGACCATAACATCCATGTGTGGTAGGGGAAAACAATCTTTAGGGCATGCCTTGTTAAGATCGATGAAGTCGATGCAGACTCTCCACTTTTCGTTCTTCTTTGGTACCACCACAATGTTTGCCAGCCATTTGGGATATTTAAACTCCTTTATTTCCCAATTTCTAGCATACTCTTCACTTCATCATCTACCGCCTTATTCCTTTCTAGCATGAACTTTTGTCGTTTCTACCTCACCGAACAATAGGTGGGGTCGGTGTTGAGCTTATGGGTGATGACTTCATGGGAAACCGATCGATAGAAGAGATGAAGGAAGAAGTATCTCTGGAACTACTAGCACGACGTTGGGCAGAAGGCAAAATATGGGTCTTTGTGAAGGATCATGCATGTTTCATGCTTTTCGGAGCAACCAAACTTTGGGTAACAATGGAACTTGAATCCTCTGTGATTGCAAGACAAAAAGGAGAAGAAGCAAGAGAGAAGAAAGCAATAACTGGTTGGAATAAGCTCAAAGGGTTGGGTGCATAGAGGTATAGACCGTCACAAATAGAAGAAAAGGCTATTGATTTGACAGTTGCAAGCGATAGTTCCCAGTTCCCAACGCAAGTTCAAACCCTTGTAAAATATGTTGCGAGAATTTTGAGCGGGTTTGGGTGTATTGTTGGGCCCTAGGACTATCATAAAAAAAGGGCTATTCATTTGACGATTGCAGGTGATAGTTCCCAACGCAAGTTCAAACCCTTGTAATTAAAAATATGTTGAGGGAATTTTGAGCGCTTTGGGGGTATTGTTGGGCCCTAAATATATTAGGCTAATTTCGGTGTTGGGCCGCAACAAGAGAGTGGAAGCCTATTCGAATGTAACGTCTCTAGAAACATGGAGAAGAAGGGGGGGTATAAAAGGGGAACAAAGGCCGATGGAAGTGCGAGGTCTTTTTTTTGAGGAAAGGTGAAAGAAGCACCAAACTTACAAGTCCATCTTATAATACAATCTAGTTTTGGATTGTGTTGGTCAAAAGAGGTTTTTGTTTGTTGATTATGAGTTTGTGATTCTTCTTATTGTATTCTTGGAATTCGGTCCTTTACTAATGAAAGTTCACACTAATACTTGTTAAATTCAATCTTTCCAATTCGTTTATTGCTTATTCTATCTCGTGATAAAACATGTCGACAAGTCCCTATTAGTATTTTTTTTATAAGTTATTGCAACAACAACAACCGTGACAAGAACTAGGCTACAACAATAAGCAAGACTAGCCTAAATCACCATCTACTAGGTGGTGATCTTAAAAATACAACAACAAACCAAACCTAGGCATAACAAATTTTTAGGATTCAAATCTTCAAATTTTCAAAACTTCAAATCTTCAATCTTCAAATCTTCAAATCTGAATTCAAGAACGAAGAATCGAGAAGCCCACCACCACAAGGAGACGAACAAACCCAATCTGAGAAACCCAAATCCAAGGCATCCAAAGCAAGCACCAAACTAGGACAAGCAAGATTTCAAAAGAATGGTAGATGGAAAGGTCAAATCGACTTTGAAACCGATTAAAGGTACAAGATCTAGAAGCATAACTAGATCCACAAAGTAGATCCATTATGCGAACAAACCTAAAGTTTCATTGAGAAGGAAAGGATAAATTTGACAAGCTTGCTCAATCAAAATTGAAGAAGACCAACAATGATCAAAGATCATAGACAAATAAGAGGATTTACCAAAGAAAGGTCAAGAAATTAAGGGAAGAAGTAGCAGAATCAAAAGAAACAAGCTCCAAATGGAGCAATAGGGCCGGCTCCCTCTTGGGAGAATTTTAGGGCTAGCAATTTTCAAACATTCTTTCCTTCTTCAATTTTTTTTTGTGAATACACACACAAGGTGGAAGATCGAAGTGTAAAGGTGACAAATGAAATGAAAAATAGAACAAAAGCACATACAAAATTGGCCAAAAGTTGCCTCTGTTATCTCATAAAGGAGCCGCCATTTTAGGGTTTCTTTCCCAATGTAATAAATGAGCTCAAGCAGCTAACTCAAACAAGAGAGGAGTTTGCCTTAAATATGGCTTATTACAAGACCGAACTGGTATAACTAAAACAAATAAAGAGAACCGGTTCACTAGGCATATAATCCACACACACCCTTCAAGTTGGACTAGGGAGGACGAGTCCAAGCTTGCGAGAAAGGAAGAAATGTTGTTGTGAGCCCAGAGCCTTGGTGAACACATCTGCAAGCTGAAGGTTAGACCCCACATGGACGGTAGCTATGAAGTTCTCTTGTACAAGCTCTCGAATATAGTGGCAATCAATCCGGAGATGCTTAGTACGCTCATGGAAAACTGGATTGGCGGCAAGTTGCTGAGCAGAAACGTTGTCACAATGCAGAGGGATAGGCAGAGGTACTTGTATGTCAAGGTCACGTAGCAGACCTTCAAGCCAAACAATCTCACTAGCTGTTTGTGACATGCTTCGATATTCGCTCTCTGTTGAGGATTTTGATACCACTTTCTGTTTCTTTGTTTTCCATGAAACTAAGGCCTTTCCCATGAAAACACAGTAGCCTGTTAATGATCGACAACTAAAACTACAGGCTCCCCAATCTGCGTCTGAAAAGGCTACCAGTGATAACTCAGATTGAGTTGGGTAGAACAAGGAACAATTAATGGTTCCCTTCAAATACCGCAAAAGGAAGAGGGCCGCTTGCATGTGGGGAACTCGAGGAGAAGCTAGAAATTGACTGAGCTCTTGTACACTATAGGCAATGTCTGGCCTTGATAGAGTGAGATATAAAAGTCTTCCAACAAGTCTTCTGTAAGATTCGGGCTCTTGAATAGGCTCTCCGACATCAAGACTCAAGTGCAGATTGCGTTGCATCGGGAAGGGAGCTGCCTTGCAGTCCAATAATCCTGCATCAGTCAACAAGTCTATCACATATTTCCTCTGGTTGATCTGAAGGCCTGTTGGGAATCTTGCAATTTCTAGCCCCAAAAAGTAACGAGCCAAACCCAAATCTTTGATAGTGAACGCTTTATCAAGAGAGTTCTTTGTGGCTTGAATAACCCCTGCATTGTCTCCAGTAATCAACATGTCGTCCACATATACTAGTGCAACTATCATCGTGTTATGGACCCTCTTTACAAACATGGAGTAGTCTTGTTTGGATTGAACAAAGCCGAGCGTTGTGAGATGCTTTGTAAGCTCTAGGTTCCACTGTCGACTTGCTTGTTTGAGGCCATATAAAGATCGCTTCAGCTTGCAGACATGTCCAACTAATCCCTTTGAATATCCTGGTGGAGGGATCATATATACTTCTTCCTCAAGGAACCCGTGAAGGAAGGCCTTATTTATGTCGAGTTGATGCAATGGCCAGTCTTTAGCAGCAGCCAAGCCAAGCAACACTCAGACAGTTGAGAACTTAGCCACAGGAGAAAAGGTATGCTTGTAATCTTTGTCCTTCACTTGGTTGAAACCCTTCTCTACCAGTCTGGCTTTGAAGCGTTCAACCTCTCCATTGGGCTTAAATTTAATTTTGTAAACCCACTTGGAGCCTATTGCCTTCTTGCCCTTAGGCAACTGCACTAGGTCCCAAGTGTCATTATTCTCAAGTGCATCTAACTCGGTATCCATTGCTCTAACCCAATTAGGGTCAAGTTTTGCCTGCTCATATGAAACAGGCTCTGTAACAAAGAACACATTAAACAGAGATTGCACATAGTCTGTTGAATATCTTTGTAAGTCATTTAGGTTGACCACGTGGAAGGCTCGAGAGAAGGAATCAACCTCATTATCATCAACTGGAATAATTCTGGTAGGCAACTTCTCATGTATATAGTCACTCAAGTGTGCTGGGGGTTTAACTAACCTGGTTGACCTTCGCACAGGATGTGGCTGCGGCGCTTCTATTCCGTCATCTACATTAGAAGGCATGTCGTGACTTATATCCAATCTTCCTTCGTTCAGGTTCTGTGATGCAGCCCCTTCTGTGAGCTCAATCTCATCTGATCTTCTGTATCTTGCATCAGAATTAGAACTGAATTGATCATCAAAGCCTAGCGAAACAATGGGCAATTGCACTGCATGCTCATTCTGTTTGGCTTTCTCCTTTTCCTTAAAAGGAAACTCATCTTCTCTGAAAATTACATGTCTTGTAACAAAGACTTGTTTGGAAGTCAAGTCATAGACTTTGTAGGCCTTTTGTGCAGGGGGTAGCCTAGAAAAACACACCTCCTCGAGGTTGCATCGAACTTACTTATTTGATTTCTTGGAATTAATGCATAGCATAGGCATCCTATTACTCTTAAATGAGAGTAATCTGGCATTCTGCCATACAAAAGCTCAAAAGGTGTCTTCCAGTCCTTGACAGAGGATGGAAGCAGATTAATTATGTATGTAGCACTGAGCACACAATCTCCCCAGAACATCTGTGGTAAATCTGCATGTAATCTTATGGCTCTGGCCGTCTCAACCAAGTGACGATGCTTCCTTTCAACTCTCCCGTTTTGTTCTAGAACCCCTGGCACTGACCTTTGGTGAATGATACCTTTTACCGACAGTAATTCTGTAACTTCCTTGTTGACAAATTCTGTTCCATTATCTGACCTCATAATCTTCACCTTCATGTCAAACTGTGTTTCAACATATTGCAAAAACTGAGCCAAGATTCTATGGACCTGTTCTTTACTATTCAGAAGGAACGTCCAAGTTGCCCTAGAATAATCCTCAACAATGGTGAGGAAGTATTTTGCACCTCCATAAGTAGGCACCTTATATGGACCCCATAGGTCCACATGAATCAAATCAAAAAGCTTAAATGAAACAGAGAGGCTCCTTTCAAAAGGCAACTTGTGATGCTTGGATAAATCACAAATATCACAATGGTACTGTTTTAAACAAGAACAGTCATACATCTTTAGATGTTTCATCTTAGAAAGGGATAAATGCCCTAACCGAGCATGCAACAAGCCAAAATCAGTACTCTTATTACAAACTGAATTCAGAAAACCAGGAAATATTCTATCCTTTTGAACTATAGTAGAACTAATATCTGCTTTCTTCTCCTTTATATCTTCCTTTACTGCATCTAACTTGTATAGACCTCCATCTTTTCTTCCATAGGCCAAAACTTGGTTAGTAGTACGGTCCTGCATTTGACACCCATTGTGCCCAAATACAAAAATGTGAGAACTATCATTTATCAACTTCGAGACAGAAATCAGGTTGTGCTTGAAGCAAGGCAAAAACAACACATTTCTTAGATGCAAAAGAGGTGACAGTTCTATTGTTCCAAAGAACTTCACCATTTGAATGGACCCATCCGGTAAGCTTATTTTAATGGGTTGATTCAATGGTTTCAACTCACTAAATAAGCTCTCATCGTATGCCACGTGATCAGTAGCTCCTGAATCCACTATCCAGGTATAGTGGGTTGAATTTGAACTTAATTCATGAGATAACAATGTCATATTACCTGCGAAATTAATCACTGCATTGCCTCCTCCATAAAGGTTGCTAGGGCCATCTTCAGTTGGTGCCTTTCCCTTCATAACTCTAAGGACCTCTTGGACTACTGCGTTGACCAGTTGCGGGTCCCCTTTGTTGCTCTCTTTTTCTTCCATGTCGAGTGGGGTATTATAGCCATTCACATCTTGGACATGAGCCATCAATTTGCCTCCAATTTCTGTCTTTGGTCCCTTCCACCATTCGGGATATCCCACTAGCTTGAAACAAGTTTCTTTCACGTGTCCATTTTCTTGACAATATGCACATTTCCTGTCACATTTCGCTTTCTTGAAGTCCCTACTAAAATCTCGGCCCATATCTTTTCCTTGTGAACTTCTTCGATAATCTGTTTGCCCATAATTCTGATTTCCACCATAAAACTGATTTCTTGCCTGATTTCTGTGGTTGCCCTCATGGCCTCTATTCTGTCCAGCATTCCTTGCCATGTTGACAGCCAAGGCATCATGGTTTTGAACCTGATTTATAGTGATATCCTTTTGCCTTTCTACAGTCACCACCATTTTAAAGGCCTTGTTGACATTTGGAAGAGGATCATAGGAGAGAATGGTGCTCCTGACCCCTTCGCATGCATCTGATAAACCCATCAGAAACTGCATTAATTGAGTAGTTGTTTCCTTCTCTACCACTCTCTTCATCAGAGAACAAACACAATCTGCAAACACACCACAAGTACAGATAGGAGTTTCATCAATCGCTCCCAATTCATCCCATATCTTCTTCAACTTTGTGTATAGCCTGTCACGCTCAGATTTTCCTGCCTTATATTACTCAAATCCCGCTGCAACTGGTAGATCAATGGAGCGTTTGCTTCAGCATATCTCTCTGTAAGTTCTTTCCACAACTCTTGGGCAGAACAGACAAACAAGAAATTGTGGGAAATATCACTCACCATAGAGTTTATAATTCAGCTCATAACCATATAATCACACCTCTCCCACTTATCAAAATCTCTTGAGTTCCTTTCTGGCCTGATTATCCCCCCGTTAATGAACCCTAATTTCATTTTTGCTCCCAAGGCAAACTTCACGCTTCTGCTCCAACTTTGGAAGTTTGAGCCATAAAAAAGGGCAGTCACCAGCTGCATACCTGGCGCATCTGAGTTGGAAAGAAAGAAGGGATCAGAATTATCAATACCTCGTCCCAGACCGTAGTAGTCAGCACCTCGTCCCCGATCGTAGTAGTCAGCACCTCGTCCCCGATCGTAGTAGTCAGCACCTCGTCCCTGATTTCTGAATGGATTTCTTCGATCTCTTCGACCATCATCTCCCCCAGTCCCGGAATCTCTATCACTTCTTGACATGAGAGAACTTCAGCAAAAGCAGACTCGTTCGACTAGAAGCTTGAAACTCGTCGCCGGATTTGTTCTCGAACGCACAACAATGGATCTTTGCCTCAAGGCTCTATTACCATGTGAATACACACACAAGGTGGAAGATCGAAGTGTAAAGGTGACAAATGAAATGAAAAATAGAACAAAAGCATAGACAAAAAATTGGCCAAAAGTTGCCTCTGTTATCTCATAAAGGAGCCGCCATTTTAGGGTTTCTTTCCCAATGTAATAAATGAGCTCAAGCAGCTAACTCAAACAAGAGAGAAGTTTGCCTTAAATATGGCTTATTACAAGACCGAACCGGTCTAACTAAAACAAATAAAGAGAACCGGTTCACTAGGCATATAATCCACATTTTTAATTCCCAATTAGTATTTGACTAGAGTTTCCTGCATTTTAGCAAGTCTCGTGTTTACACGTTAAATTTACTAAAAAAAATATTCATACTCAATTTTTCGATACTTTCGATACTCCTGTATAAACGTCTAAAGCATCCAAAACAAAATTATGCCAACTTGCCGGGCCGGGTACCTCTAACTTCATATACACTTGTTAGCCTGCACAAACCCATTTTTAAGATAGCAAGTTGGGTTGGGCCATTTTTCTACTTCAGCCAGGTTGTGTCATTTTTTTCAATTGGTATTTTGGCATATATAAATTGCAAGTTTATTTAAAATGATCGCATCAATAATATTGATCCACTAATTTTCCCATTCAGACATGGTTATTTTTTTCAATCCTCTTCTTACCCCACGTAACCCAAGAACATAATATTTAAAATATTATACTCACTCAAGAAAAGGGTTGAGCAACATATTTATGTAGTTTTCGTTATGTATTTTAATTAGTTACTCTTTTTTTTGGGTTGAAATTTTAATTATTTACTCTTAACTCCATGGACAACGGTATTAGTGTTGAGTTGAGCACATGATGAGGCGTGACATGAACAAGAAAGATGACGACCCAATTAATTAATGACTTGACCTGACTAGTGGATCCAGTCAACGACACTCCTCAGTCAACAGTCAAATGATGGACATGCGGGTCCCATTTATCAGTCCAACCTCCCATTTGCTTGCATTGAAATTTTAATAAAAACTGTACTCCGTATGAGCAGAGTTTTTTTTTTTTTTTTAAAGGTAAGAATTCATAGTACCAAACATGCTTGGTAATTCGAGAGGCCGTTAAAACGGCAGCCGTGAACGGCTAAAGTGTCAATAAAGAAGCCACACATGGCTAGTTGGATCGCTAAAGGGTAGTACAGATCCTCGAAAAAGAAAGAGCAAGACATGATCGAAATCGGGGTGAGTAAAGCACTAAAGGAATTAGCGCCACTGGCAATGGGTCAACCCATCCTAGGGTGTGCGAAATGGGCAGCTGACGTTCCCTCCACCGAGATGAAGGATCTTCAGAAGCCTCAGAGCACCAAGCGACCTGGCCAACACAACTCGATCCGATATCAAACACAACTCTAACTCTTCGGAAAATTAGTATGCAAATTTGGTACGAGCCACCCTAGAAAATAAAAAAGAAAAAAATCATCCTTACACCGAAAGTAGATTAAACTTGTGGTGCAAGTAATTCAAGTTTGCACTGAAAGTATGTCATACTTGCGGTGCAAGTAATTCAAATTTGCAACACAAGCAACTCAAGCTTGCGGTGAAAGTAATTTTTTTTTCATATTAATGGCAAAGAAAAACGGAAAAAAGACTAGCTCAAAAATTGATCAAAGAAATGGAGATGGGCCAAATTTGATCAAAAGGTCCAAACATCAAGAATACGTATTTTCTAATACTTTAAGACCGATTCCTTATGCACAGGAAAAAATGCCCGACGCACACGGGACTCATACGCTTCATGAAGCGTATGACCCAAAGGGTGCCCTTCGCGGGGACCCTGGGGCATGCGCTTCACGAAGCGCCACTCTTTATAAAGAGTGACGCTTCATGAAGCGTAAGGGTTTGGGGAGATTCTCCCCGCGCGCTATGCCACCGCCACCATGGAATTAGGTGTTTACGTAAATTTGGAAAAAAATTATTTTCATACTCTTATTTAAATCTTTATATCATAAGAAAGATTAGATATCAAACATTGAAGCCCTATATATATTCATATATCACAAAGTTTATGAGTTCAAAAACACAACTTTCACAAAATACAATGTCATCCAATAGATCATATGAAGAAAATTTATCGACGGAATCGCCTTTTTCAGATGAACCGTATGAAGCGGAATCATCATCATCTTATGAAGAGTTGTCATCATCTTTTGAAGAAGAAGGAGGAGGAGAAATAGACGTTGATGAAGAAGAAAACGACATATGTTGGATCGTAACCGGTTAGCTAGAGCTTGGGAACTGGCTGTTAAGCTGTTCCCAAGGCAGCAGAAGAAATTATCGCAAGTATTAGAAAGACAGAATGAACACAGTTCCTTATAGAGGAACCCCACTACAACCAACTAGTTGTATGGGTAAACCTCTACCTCCGCTTGGAGGATTTTGAATGACTTACTTATATTATTGAGTTGTTCCTTAGTTACAAACAGCCAGATTCAAACTTCTCTGTTCCTACGAGTTCTACCTAACTCTAGCAACACTAATGAATCTTCTCAACTGAGTTCCTAAGCGAACAACAATCACTAAATAAGCAACTCAAACCTTACACCGAATCGCAGTTCCCTTGCTCCTGGGAACTCGGCTTCACCGTCGTCGAGATCAGACACTCGCCGCCGGGGACTTCTCTTCTTCTTTTCTCTTTCTCTGTTGTGGGTATTTGTAAGTTCTGGGAGAAGTGCTCAATCCGAGCACTATTCATTTGGCTTTATACTCGAGTGAACTTGGGCTTTAATCGCATCTTTCATTTGTGTCCGAAATGCCCTTTGCTTGATGCCCAAGCTGTACTTTCTTCACATGTGACTTCAATTTGAACTAGGTCAACTTCTTGAATTGATCGGACCGTTGGATCAATCGTGACAGTCTGCTCCTCAGACTGTGCCTTCATCCTGTCCAAGACAGGATCCCGTGATATGCGCTGATCGGTCCTTGTCCTCACATGTGAGTTCCCATATCGTGGGAACTGTCCTCTTCTGAGTTCCTTTGAGAGAAACTCTTCATCGTGTAAGCCTTTGTTCTCTGGTCATTCCTGGTAGTTCTCATTTCATGGGAACTCTTCATTGTGTGCTCCTGTGTTCTTTGGTCATTCGTGGAAGTTCTTTGCTCAACCTGTGTTCCTTAGAAATACTTGATCGAAGCACATTAGTTCCCTTATAGCGTTTGTCATTATCAAAACTCGGAGAACTGTATCGTTGTTCCGATGTTTAGAACCAGAGGTCCCAACATCGTTCCAACAATTTCCCCCTTTTTGATGATGACAAACCTATCACAAAAATCAGCAAGTATTTCAAAGCATGATATGCAAATGAGTTCCTACGCGTATTCCTAGGGAGCCACTTCTTGACAATCACTGAGTTCGTACTTAGCTTTTTATGCAATTGTTCCCCCTTAGCTATAGCGTATTCTGTGATATCTTTTCAACTTAACTCATCTCGCATTTTTTGTCTTTCCCCCTTTTGACATCATCGAAAACAAGTAAACGCATAGATAAGGAAGGAAAAGAACACACAATCATACTAAAAACCATTCATTACTTAAGCAAAAACATGTACATAGGAACACACGAGAATATTTGTGGGAACATTAAGGCTAGGAAAAAGAAGGAAAAGATCATGGGCTTGGTGGGAACAAGGCATCACAAAGCCGTGTCAAGACGTTTACAAGCTTGTCCTGGCCTTTAGCAATTTGTTCTTGGTCCCTTGCCATCTTTTCTTGTTCCCTGGCTATCTTGTCGAGAGTGTTGGCAATGTGCACCAACACTTGAGTGTTCCCATCCTGAGTGCCTTCACCAGATGGCAGCCTTTCTTGTTCCTCCACTGGCTCAGAGTGCCGCATTTTGTGGACCACAGAGATGTCCAGTTCCCTACCTATGGTGACCTCTTCCTTGGAGGTGTCGTAGAGGCCCACTCTGAACAAGAGTTTCTTGATGAGGCCAGCATAAGGGAGGGAGTGGGATTTGGAAGCCATACACTTCTCCATGTGCCCCAGAATTATGCGAGGAAGATTTATGGGCTTTTTGAGGAGGAAGTGGTAGAGGATGATGGCATCAGGGATGTTGATGACAAGGCGCTTCTCCTAGCGAGGGATAACCATGTTGATGATGAATTGATGGGCCAACTTTGCAATGAGGGACAAGTGATGAGTAGAGGTGCCAGTGGTGGGAACACGGCCCTCGTAGATCGTGTTGTAAATCTCCTCACTGTTGAAGTCGCCCCAGCTCTTGGTGGGCAGTTCCTGGAGGCCCTGGACAGGGACCTGTAGTTGAAGGCGGATTGTGGAGGTTGTGAAGATGAAGTCGTCGCCTTCGAGGGAGAGAGTTCCCTTGGTGCCGTTGTCTTGGACCACAAAGTTGTTGTAGAATCGGCGCACCTGAGAGGGATCGACACTCACGGCCTCACTACACATGTGTTCCCATCCTTGGGCCTTGATCAGGTCCCATAGTTGCCCTAGCCCTTCATTGGTGAGCTGTCTTACAGAGAGGATGAGTGGGGGAAGGAGCTTGCGATTCTCAGGGATATGGACTTTCTTGGGCACAGTTCCTTTCCCTTTCTTCTTGGAGTTCCCCCTAGAGACCGTAGTCTTTCCTTTTTGCTGAGGGGGGTCAGCCACTTCGATCAGCAGTGGGCGGGTCCTTTCCTCTGCGACATGTGCCGACACCACCATTTGTTGTTCAGGAGCAGGGATGCTGGCAAGCTCTTTGTAAGTGGGGGCCTCTTCTTCCGCTTCAGTGTCATCACTGGAGGTCCCTTCATCATTGGAGGAGGTCAGCCCTGTTTCTTCCTCGTCGTCTTCTTGACGACGACTGCTTGTCTCAGCACCGTCAGTTAGTGCTGGGTTCCCTTCTTCTTGGGCTTTGCCCCCTTGATTTTCAGAAGGCCCTTTGAGTGCGCCTTCGAATTCTTCCTCGAGGGCCTTTAGTTGGGCTTCCTCTTCAGCAGTTCCCATCACGATGGGTGCATTGGCCTTCTGGCGAGCAAGGACTCCGATGGGGAGATTATCCTCGTCGGAGTCGAGGTCTATGGTTTTCTAGGCCGAAGAAGGTGGGGAAGGGAGTTTTAGTGTGGTGGGAGAAGAGGGAGGTAGAGGAGAATTTTGTGGAGTTGGGACCTTGGAAGTGGAAGGAGGAGGAGTAGGAGTGCGAGCCTTGGGACTTGAGGTCCCAGAGGCAGATTTTGAAGTGATGGGGGATGTGGGAATGGGTGAGGTGGGTGGGGGAACTCTGGGGGAGGAAGAGGATGGAGGAGGGTTAATAGTTCCCTCAACCATGGGAACAGGGGAGGAAGAGATTATCGTGGAGTCCCTGGGACCTGAGGTCTCAAAGATGGATTGGGGACGAGGGAGAAAGAGCTTCTCGACCTCGGATGGGTGAACGACGGCATAGGCGTCGGGTTTGGACAGATTAAGGACCTCCTCCATGTTGAGGAGGGATTTTTTCTTTGGAATGGGAAAAGATGGGGATGAAGAAGTGGAGATTTGGGAGTGTTTGCGTTTGGAGGAGTTGTGTTTGGATCTTGAGGAGTGGTGTTTGGATTTGGAGGGATCTTTGGAAGAGTGTTTGTGTTTGGATTGTTTGGGTTTTTCGTATTTGGAAGGGGGTTCGGATCCGAAAGTGTCGACGATGCGAATTTCGGAGGAAGAGGGAGGTGGAAGAGTGGAGGTCGGCGGTGCTGGAGGTTGAGCCGCCGAGGGAGGAGGAAGAAAGGGACTTACATAATTGTAAAGTCCCTCGATGAGAACATCGCGAAGAGCTTCATTTTGCTCCTTCTCGACGTCCGCCATCATGGTGAGGAAAAGGGCTTTAGGGTTGTTTTGAATCCATGCTTTCATCTCGGCATAAGAATGGGATGGAGCCATTTGAGAAAGATTTGGGAAAGAGAGAGTTTTTGGAAGTTTTCTCGAAAGAGGGAGGAGGCAAAGTTGCAGAGGAGGAGAATGACAGGGAAGGATGAGGAGGAAGGAACCCAAAAGTGGTAAAGTAGGGTTTTATGTGAGAGAGAGACGAGGGTAGAAAGGGAAGTTGGTATTCTCGATAACCGTTGGCCAATGAAATCGGAGGGGCGTTTCAACTTCCTTAGCACGCCTCTGACACGCGTCATTTTCTTTCCTGGGAAGTCCTTTTGATTTTTGAATACTTGGCCCAAAACGCTTCAGAGTCTGACACAATTTCCCGTTTCCCTAGTGAAGTGTCATCTTTTTAGATCCAGTGTTCCCTAGCTTGTTAGCACCAGTTCCCATGATCTCTAGAAAGGTCATATTGAGTGGAGAGGTTAG
The DNA here is from genome assembly GCA_964016875.1 of Fallopia convolvulus. Classification (NCBI taxonomy): domain Eukaryota; kingdom Viridiplantae; phylum Streptophyta; class Magnoliopsida; order Caryophyllales; family Polygonaceae; genus Fallopia; species Fallopia convolvulus. The sequence goes on along the minus strand of OZ024718.1, from coordinate 58,058,243 downwards.
GGGAACTCACACTCAATTTTCTTTGTGAGGCTGAGGAACTCAAAAGAGAACCAGACAATTGCAACTCGATTTTGGGATAAAGAGTTTGGCTCATGAGAAACGTTTGTCTGGTCCTTAGCTTAGGGTAGGTTTTATGATCAACCGTCATAGTGGCTTGTAGAGAGGGTTAAAGGGAACTCTGGTTGATCATTTTGGGTCAAAAGAGATAATGTTCCTCTATACACATCAAGCTCTAGACTAGTAATATGGCAAAATGAAAGCACTGAGTCCTACAGTTCCCTATCATGCATTTCTAGTTAGACTAATCAAGCATTGAGGGAGAGACAAACAGGGACTCGTTTAGTTTAGAGTGATCATTCCTAGAAGCATTCGAAAACGCTGGTAGGGACGTCTGTCTAAAGCTTTGGTGAGAATGTCCGCAATTTGCTCTTCCATTCTACAGTGTTGCATAGAGATGTTCCCATTTTCAACATTGTCACGTAGAAAATGATGCCTAATGTCTATGTGCTTAGTCCTAGAATGATGCACAGGATTTTTGGAAATGTTAATGGCACTAGTATTATCACAGAGTATAGGAACTGGGCCAAATGACATACCGTAATCCTGAAGTTGGGACTTGAGCCATAGTACTTGGGAACAGCATGATGCGGCAGCCACGTATTCTGCTTCAGCTGTGGAGAGTGCCACTGAATTTTGCTTCTTGGATCCCCATGAGACTAAGCATGACCCAAGGAACTAGGCCATTCCTGATGTGCTTTTTCTATCAACTAGGTGCCCAGCAAAATCTGCATTTGTATAAGCAATGAGCTCAAGGGAACTGTTCCTTGGATACCAGAGGAACAAGTTGTCGTTCCCTTTGAGGTACCTGAAAATCCTCTTCACCTCTTTCAGGTGTGATTCTTTGGGATTAGCTTGAAAATGTGCACATAAGCACACTGAGAACATAATATCAAGCCTACTAGCAGTTAAGTATAGGAGAGAGCCAATCATACCTCTAAAGTTCCTTTGATCGACACTTACCCCTGTTTCATCAGCATTGAGCCTGAAATTTGGGGAGATGGGAGTGTCGATGGGCCTTGAGTGGTCCATCCCATACTTGACTAGCATTTCTCTGATGTATTTCTGTTGATGAATCCTTGTTCCCTCCTTTGTTTGAGATATCTGGAGTCCTAGGAAGAACGTGAGTTCCCCTATGAGACTCATCTCAAACTCACTACTCATGAGGTCCTTAAACTTCTCTACAAGAGTTTCGTTAGTTGCTCCAAAAACAATGTCATCAACATAAACTTGAACAATCAAGATATCCTTAGACTCTTTCTTAAGGAAAAGAGTTTTGTCTATGGAACCTCGAAGGTATCCATGAGACAGAAGGAACTGAGCAAACCTGTCATACCATGCTCGAGGAGCTTGTTTGAGTTCGTAGAGGGCCCTCTCCAGGAAGTAGACGTGGTTGGGTAGCTTCTCATCTTCGAATCCTGGGGGTTGAGCTACGTATACTTCTTCCTTGAGGTGCCCATTGAGAAATGCCGTCTTCACATCCATCTGGTATAGCTTGAATCCTTTGTGGGCTGCATAGGCTATGAGAAGGCGGATGGCCTCGATCCTTGCAACTGGTGCGAAGGTCTCGTCATAGTCGATTCCTTCTTCTTGTCTATAGCCTTGAGCAACCAGACGAGCCTTGTTCCTATCTACGGCCCCAGTATCATCTAGCTTGTTCCGAAAGACCCATCGAGTTCCTATGATGTTCTTGTTTTTGGGCCTAGGAACTAGCTTCCACACCTTGTTCCTCTCAAATTGGTGTAGTTCTTCTTGCATAGCTTGGATCTGATGTCTCTCTATTTGGTGGTGTTTTCATATGTGATTTCCTTTGTAAATATGTTTCTTTTTCCCCTTTTCTTGTGCGTTTTGTTCCTTTTTAGCTTAGTTCCCGTATTTCTATGAGATTCGGAGACTACGCACATTTTATGTGTTTTGTAGGTAATCTGGCATGAATCAAGGATCGATTTGAAGGAGGGTCGAGACATGGAGCGAGGCCCGAACAAAGGAGGAAAGAGAGGAGCAAGCCATGAAGAAGAACAAGAGGAAAGCCAACAAGAAGAAGGTGGAACGAGGTTCGGACCGAGTTGCAACCAACCTCGGGCCCGACTTGAAGTTTCAACCTCGGACCGACATGCACAGTAACTCGGGCCCGAGGTCCTCCGTGTCGGTCCAAGTCGGTCACCGAATTACTTGGGCTCCAAGGCACGAATTTGTGGACTTCCACTTTTGCCCCTCATCTAATCCATAAAAGGCCCTCTTGTCTTCTAAGAAAGGGTTCCTCCCCCCACTCTCTCACAAAAAGGGGGTTCCAAGGGAGCCAAGAGGATTCTTGGAGAGCAAGGAGGAAGGAGAGGAGAAGGAGAAGAGAGAGAATCGGCCAAGGGAGAGGAAGATTGATAGGTTTGGTTGATAGATTAGCTTTGCTTTGTTTTGATCTTGTGGATTTGGAAACCCTTGATTGGAATTTGTGGATTGCTTTTGATTTGAATGAAACTTTGCTTTGTTTTGAGATTGATGATGTTGATTGCTTTCCCTTTTGATTTGTTTGCTTTCTTTGTTTGCCTTATGGAGTAGATCTCCTTGATCTTGGGTTATGGGGGAAAACCCTAGCGAGGTTTAGGCTAGAAACCCCAATTCCATAGCCTTGAGTGTTTGATCTAAGGAACCCACTCTACATAGAGCTACAATTCCTTGCGAAAGTCGGGAATCAAGGCTTGAGATTGGCAAAGTAGCGAAAGTGAACATGTGTCAATCTCAAGACCTTGCTTCGAAGGGGATTTCCCCAATGATCGATGTGTAGAAGTGGTTGGAACGAGGGCGAAAGCACTCGATCCTAGTCCGATCATCACTCATTGCTTGAATTGGGGTGGATAAGCCTTAATCTACTAGAGAAGGAACCCAAAAGCCCAAGATCTACTTTTAATCTTTGAAGTTCGACAAACCCAGCTACCTCGGGCCCGACTTACCCTACGTCGGTCCCGACTTCCTCTTGTCGCCAACATCGGGCCCGACGTGACCTCTGTGTCGGTCCCGACTGTTCTCTTTGTTTTCCTTTGTTTTAAGCTCTTTTTTCCAGCTTCCTAGTATCTAGGCACATCGATCGAGTAGACTTCCCGAGTGTTCGACACCCACCACGTACTACAACGGGGTCGGGTTATAAATTGTATCTCTAGACCCTCGCACACCGTGAGAGGCGATCAGGATCCAGTCTGGGTCCTTTAGAGCTTCTTTGATGCTTTTTGGTTCCACCATTGAGACAAAGGCATTAAAAGCACAAAAATTATTGAGAGAAGAGCGAGTTAGAACACCTTTTTCATATGGAGTGATGATGTTGTCGATGGGGTGATCTCTCTTTTGGTGGTAGTTTCTTGTTGGAATGTGTGAGACGTCAACCTGTTCCCTTGACTCTTCTTCATCTGTGTCTTGATCCTCCTCTTCCTCAGGGGAACAATTGTGTTCAGCTTCTTCGCTGGGACTTTCGTCAGGATTTTCTTCGGAGTTCCCTCGTTGTTCCCCTTGAACACTAGATTCTGGTGCATTTTCATTTTGGGGAACAAGAGAGTTGGAGGCATCTTGTGGTTCTGTTGTTGAGGAGGGAACTTCAAAGGAGCTTTGATCTGTGGAGTTTTGGTTTCCTTCGTTGTTCCCTGATTGTGGCGCATTGTTCCCATTTGGATAGTCTTCATCTTTCTTTCTCGGTTCATCCTCGTCGTCTTCTTCTTCTTGTCTGACCAGCTTGAACAGAGTTCCCTTTCCTTGGGCCTCTGTTCCCATCTTTACAGATTTCTCGTCGAAGATGACGTGGATGCTTTCCTCTATCTTCTTGGTCCTCTTGTTGTAGACCCTGTATGCCTTGCTATGGGAAGAGTATCCCAGGAATATCCCTTCATCGCTTCTAGGCTCAAATTTGCCGAGGTTGTCCTTCCCATTGTTGTGAACGAAGCATTTGCATCCAAAGGTCCTCAGATGAGAGATGTTGGGCTTTCTTCCTTTGATCAGCTCGTAGGATGTCTTTTTGATCATGGGCCTAGTCATGGCTCGATTTAAGATGTAAGTAGCTGTGGAGATCGCTTCAGCCCAGAAACTTGGAGGAACTCCACTTTCTAGCATCATGGTCCTTTCCATGTCTTCCAAGGTTCTGTTTTTCCTTTCCACCACACCATTCTGTTGAGGAGTCCGAGGAGCTGAGAAATTGTGAGATACACCATTGTTGTCACAATATCTTAGGAACTCTGAGTTCTTGAATTCAGTTCCGTGGTCAGATCTGAGTGACTTGAGCTTGATTCCCATGCTCACTTCCATCCTCTTGATCAGTCTCTCGAACTCTTTGAAGGTATCTGATTTTGATCTCAAGAAAAGTACCCATGTAAATCTCGAAAAGTCATCAATTAAGAAATACATGTACCTTTTTCCTCCGTAGCTTTCAGTGTCCATGGGACCACAGAGATCCATGTGAATCAGTTCCAATGGTCTTGTAGTGCTAACCACCTTTTTGGGTTTGAACGAGCTCCTCATTTGCTTCCCACGAACACATGCTTCGCACATCTTGACTCCTTCAAGGTTGATTCGTGGGAGACCAATGACTAGATCCTGTAGATAAAGCTTTAAGATTTGATTGATACCTGCATGGCCCAGTCTCTTGTGCCAGAGTTCCGTTTCGTCAAGGGAACTTGCCAAACACAGTTTCCTTGGTGGCTCAAAGTCTGTATCCACCACATATATGTTGTTGGACCTTCTTCCTTTCAAGATGATTTTGTTAGTCTTCTTGTTGATCACTAGACATTCCTTTGAGTCAAAGGTGACGATGTTGTTCCCTTGATCACATATTTGAGAGACGCTTAAGAGATTGAATCCCAGATCTTTCACCAAGTTAACGTTGCTGATTTTGATTGATTTGTTGAGTAGCACTTCCCCTGTTCCTATGATCTCTCCTTTATTTTTGTTGCCAAAGGACACGTGACCTCCTTCGGCCTTTGGGTGGAGTGAGGTGAGGTTGTCTTTGTTTCCAGTCATGTGGTTGGAACATCCACTGTCAATGACCCATGTGCTGTTCCCCCTCACTGCCACCTACAAGAAAAGTTAGTTTTTGAGGACCCAGACAAGATGATTCTTGCCTGGTTCCTTGCAAGGGAAGACAGTCTAAAATAGCACATAATCAGCAATGTTAATGTCACGAGAGTGCTTGTTATAGGCAGAGTTCCTATGGTTGTTTCTTTTAATGGGAACTCTAGCAGGCTTGTTGGTTTGTTGATTCTGCTTGTTCCAGTACTCGTGGTTTCTCTGGGCTTGGACCTTAGCTTTGGGACAGCTTTCCTTGTAGTGCCCATGAGCACCACAGTTCCAGCAGGTCTTATAGTATTCTCCTAGGTAGTACTTAGGATGGGGTCTCTGTATCCTGTTTCCCTTAGCTATTTGAACATACAACTTGTGTCCAGTGTTCCCAGTGTAATAATCTACTTCTCCATTTACCCCCACTCTCCAGAACACGGATTTTCTCTTCCAAGTGTGCATTTTTCTGTTTCTCACACTGAAGCTCTAGGGCCCTACACTCGTTCATCTCTTTTTCACTCAAAGGGGACTTCCCTTTTCTAGGGCTCTCTGACTCATACCCTATTCCGTGTCTGGCAGGGACAAACTTGGTTTGGGAACTAGAGGCTTCATAGTTCCCTTTTGCTTTACTCAGATTTTGTAGAAGGGTGTTTTCATCACTTTCTAGGGTTTTAAGCTCATTCTCAAGTTCTACGATGTGAGACACATAAGACTGAAGTTTTTCTAGAAGGGACACACAGTTAGGACATGGCTCTAGACCAACTAGTTCAGCATTTGTGTGTTCCGACTTTTCCAACTTCTTTTGCAATTTAATATTATCTTTGACAAGGCTTGAGAGAATTTTAAGCAACTCAGGTTTTTCATAATTATTCAAGGAAGCAAGAACGGATTCAGTAGTTACCTCACTGGGTTGTTCCCCAGTGGTGTCTCCTATGGCCATTGCACACATGTCGGGAGATGCCCAGGCTTCAGGATCTTCGTCCTCGTCATCGTCCCAGGTGGCGATGTAGGCCTTCTTCCCTTGCTTTCGATCGTCAGTTCCCAGTGGGCACTCCTTTGCGAAGTGTCCCTTTTTGTAGCACTTGTAGCATGTGACGTCCGAGAGGTCCTTTTCAGCTGGTCTTCTTTGGGAACCTTGTCCTTTCTGTGAGTTCCCATTCCCCTTTTTGAACTTCCCTTTGTAGAAGGATCGAAGGGCCCTTGTTACAAGTACCAGTTCCTCATCCTCTTCTTCTTCAGATTCTTCATGTTGCTCTTGAACTGACTTGAGCATTTTTTCAAGTTTGAGGGCAATTCCTTGGTGTGCCCTTGTTTGCTCCTTGTCATCTATCTTTCTCTTCTCATATCCCACCAGTTTTCCAAAAACCTGGTGGAGCATAAGAGCTCTGTTTTCGGGATTCTCTTTGAACATCGTTCTTTCATTTGTCCATTCTCCAGTCAACCCATTGAAGAGTTGTTGAACCTTCATTTTATCAGTGACTTCCTCTTTAGTGATCCCAAGGCCAGCCATCTTGGTGCAAAGTCCCTCGAAACGGGATTGGTAGCTATCAACGGATTCTCCTATCTCCATTTGGAAGGTGAAGAACTCCCTCCTTGCGTTCATCTGAAGATCTTCTCGGAGGTCTGAGTTCCCAATGTGCATTTGTTGAATGGCTTCCCACACTTCCTTTGCCGTGTCTAGGTTTGCCACTCTGTCGCAGTCTTGCACCGACATGGCATTCTTGAGGTTCTGGATGGCTTTGAAGTTGGCCTCCATGCACTTGTACTCATTGGGTCCCCATTTTGAAAGGTCATTCTCAATCGCTGGATCAATTTTGAAGTTCCCTTTTTCAATGATGCACCAAGCTTGGTAGTCTTGGCTGCGCATCCAATTTTTCATGTCGCGTTGCCATACTTCGAATCTACCAGTGATGAGCCTTGGTGGCTTGCTGTTGTTGTGGCCGACTTGGGTGAGTTCGTGAGCCATTTCGAAACCTGCGATGCTAACACAAATCTAGAGCGACCAGGCTCTGATACCAATTGTTGGATCGTAACCGGTTAGCTAGAGCTTGGGAACTGGCTGTTAAGCTGTTCCCAAGGCAGCGGAAGAAATTATCGCAAGTATTAGAAAGACAGAATGAACACAGTTCCTTATAGAGGAACCCCACTACAACCAACTAGTTGTATGGGTAAACCTCTACCTCCGCTTGGAGGATTTTGAATGACTTACTTATATTATTGATTTGTTCCTTAGTTACAAACAGCCAGATTCAAACTTCTCTGTTCCTACGAGTTCTACCTAACTCTAGCAACACTAATGAATCTTCTCAACTGAGTTCCTAAGCGAACAACAATCACTAAATAAGCAACTCAAACCTTACACCGAATCACGGTTCCCTTGCTCCTGGGAACTCGGCTTCACCGTCGTCGAGATCAAACACTCGCCGCCGGGGACTTCTCTTCTTCTTTTCTCTTTCTCTGTTGTGGGTATTTGTAAGTTCTGGGAGAAGTGCATCGCATCTTTCATTTCTGTCCGAAATGCCCTTTGCTTGATGCCCAAGTTGTACTTTCTTCACATGTGACTTCAATTTGAACTAGGTCAACTTCTTGAATTGATCGGACCGTTGGATCAATCGTGACAGTCTGCTCCTCAGACTGTGCCTTCATCCTGTCCAAGACAAGATCCCGTGATATGCGCTGATCGGTCCTTGTCCTCACATGTGAGTTCCCATATCGTGGGAACTGTCCTCTTCTAAGTTCCTTTGAGAGAAACTCTTCATCGTGTAAGCCTTTGTTCTCTGGTCATTCCTGGGAGTTCTCATTTCATGGGAACTCTTCATTGTGTGCTCCTGTGTTCTTTGGTCATTCGTGGAAGTTCTTTGCTCAACCTGTGTTCCTTAGAAATACTTGATCGAAGCACATTAGTTCCCTTATAGCGTTTGTCATTATCAAAACTCGGAGAATTGTATCGTTGTTCCGATGTTTAGAACCAGAGGTCCCAACATCGTTCCAACAACATAGTCGAGGTAAGTTTTTTAAATATAAATTGCAGTTTATAGTTTTATATTCAGAAATGTTAAGGTATCGTTATTTGTATTTGTAAATAAAAAAATTAAATTATTAATATTATACATTTGTACTGATTATATACGTTTAGAAATAATATTATTGTTATTTAACAGTGTAGAGTTGAATGGAAAATAATAGTAAAAAATATGTTATTGTTAAAAACATACTGTCTGTATTTGCAGTTTAATTGAAACTAATTTTAATTTATAAATAGGTAAATGGGAGAGATTTTTCTGCTGACTTTCATCATGATGGGGTGTGGGATAGTCGAGATGAAATGATAGCCTGGGCTAGGCAAGTTGGACGTGAAAGATATATGGCGTTGCCTATAAAAACGTCAAATGCAAATTTGGTCAGGCTAGTATGTCATAGGCATGGTATGTATAAACCTGGGAAGAAGGGTGATTTCATCCCTACTGTTACACCGCCTCAGGTGCGAACCCAGTACACAAAGAGCAAATGCAAATTCGAGTTGCTTGGCGTTAGAAGTAAATCGACCGGGAAGTGGGCATTAACGGTTGTGTGCGGAGTTCACAACCACGACCTCCCCACTAGTTTGCTTGGCAATTCATTTTTAGGCCGAATGACGGAAGCACAAAAATTGCTTGTGAAGGAATTGAGCTATATATATATATATGTGCCACCTGCTCGTGTAGTGGAGCGGTTGAGAAATATTTACCCCGGAAATGTAACATCAAGGAAGCAAGTTTCAAATTTGAGGGCATGGTATTTGAAAGAGGATAGTGCAAATCTGACAACCACCCAATATGCACTACATTTTCTACAAAGAAACGATTACAGAGTATTTCCGAATAGGATAGGTGGTTCAGATTATATTGATATCCTCTTCTTTGTGCACCCCACGTCGCTGCATCTACTGAAGTTGTTTCCGTATGTCGCCATTATGGACAACACATATAAGACCAACCGGTACAATCTTTTAAGTTTTTTTCTATATATTGAGGCAATTATTGTTTTTGTAAAGTTGTATAATTGTTTCATGTATTGACAGGTACGACATGGCTTTGCTGCAGATGGTTGGGTTTACATGCACTAACAGATCTTTCAACATCGGTTTTGCATTTCTCTCAAGAGAAGACACAGCTAGTTATACATGGGTGTTGGCGCGTTTGAGGCGTTTGTTTCAGGAAGTGGGAGCAATGCCAAATGCGATTGTCACAGATCGAGAGAGGGCAATCATTAACGCAAAGGAGGTTGTGTTTGGAGAGGAGGTCAAACATCTTCTATGTTGGGTGCATGTTAAGGGGAACATATTAGCATTTGCTGTAGGTATCCTAAAGGACCAGGATAGGGCGAAAAGGTTTCCTAACAGATGTTGGGGCATATTCATGTCGACAACGGAGGAAAAATACGAGGATAGGCTTAGAAGAGTCAAAGAGCATTGGCCAGGGCTGATGAAGTATGTTGAGAGGTCGTGGCTCGGGCCTTACAAGAAGTCGATAGTTAGAGCATGGACCGATCACTGTACCCACTTCGAAACGAGAACAACAAACAAGTACACACGTTTTAATGGTTTATATATTTTTGGTTGTTCAAATTATGTGATTTACACATTTGTAATGTAAGCAAAACTAATATGTATGACACAGGGCGGAGGGCATGCACAGCGTGCTTAAAAAAATACTTGACAGTTCTCGAGGAGGCTTCCACACAGTGATCGGAAGGATCCACAATCACATTCAGTCCCAAGTTAATGATATAAGGGGGGATCTGCAGATGTCACGTAGCAAGATTCCAACTGAGTTGAATAGTGTCCCTAGTCGAGTTAGGACGATATTCATGCGCCTATTTTACAAAGTGTCAACATTGTGCATTATGAAGTTGTTGAATATGTACTACGACCTGAACAGGCATGCCGCAGAAGGAAAATTAGAGAAAGAGTGTGTTGATTTTTGGGTACGGGAGTGCATGGGTCTTCCTTGCCGTCATATGATTGCCCAAGCCATTCTCACTAAGTGGTCGATCCCGCCAGGTGACATACACCCATTTTGGCATCAGGTGGTATGGGAGCGAGTTGATCCGAAGCGCATGCCCATAGAAGACAAAAAGTCAAAAGAACTTACCAAGATCAGATGGGAAGATATGGTGGAGAGGAAGCGTCGGGGTGAATTGACATATGAACATGTGTAATCGATCACAGAGTCATTTGTAGACAATGTGCTGGGAAAAGAGTCGTCTTTGATTGAGCAGGTAGATGTTATGAAGAGGGGACGGCCAAAGGGGTCGACTAAGTGGTCCACAAAGAGGAATAATACTTTGCTTGAGCATCGGCTGGAGGCATATGAAAAGGAGAAGCAACTGAAGGAAAAGGATAGCCAAGTAAAAACCTCATTGCCCGGCAAAAAGCGTGGAAGGCCAAAGGGCTCAACCAACAATGCCCCGAAAAAAGGTGCGACGGGGACAAGTACACAGGAAGAGAGGGGCAACATGATGTGGCTGGATTTCAACTTTGGAGTTGACAATGTTAACGACTTCATGTTTCCTTACATTGATCAGTTGCAGGATGTAATGGCAGATGGGCATTGCGGTTATCGATCACTCGCCGTGTTGTTGGGACAAGTACAGAGCGAGTACCGTAGAGTTCGGTTGGAGTTGACAGCCGAATTGAGGAGGAACAGAGATGTATATGAGCCTATTTGGAACAAATCTCCTATTGATGAGATGTTGGATACTATGCCCTATGTGGTTAGCCCTTGCGCTCGAAGATATTGGATGGAGATGCCCATAGCCGGTTTGATCTTTGCCACACTACATCAGGTTGCAGTTGTTTTGTTGTCGTGGGATGGATCGCATACATGCTTGCCGATGCAAGCGAGAGGGGACAACCGGTATCCTCCATCCAAGATATATGCCATAACGCTCATGGGAAACAGAGATCACTTCATACCTGTGAGTCATATATTATTATCATGAAAGTAAATTAGCGCTTATACTTTTTTACTCGGTAATATATTATCTGTTTAATTTGCAGGTCTGGTTGAGCGACGACTCCCCACTTCTTCCTCCGCCGAGAGATTGGACAAGAAGCCATCAACCTAGCGTCAACGGGTGGGATGAGCCGTTTAGACAGAGAATGGCAACATGGCGCGAGAAGTGGATTAGCCATAATCTCGAACCAAATGTTTTTGTTTGAAGTTGATGATATATGTAATTAGTTAGAACCGTATTAGTCTTATTTGTAATGCATTTTTGGGCTTAGTGTTTGCTTCTTATGCTAAATATGGTTTTGTGCTAGTATAATTGTTAATGGCTTTGAATTAGATCATATAATTACAAACATGAATGCTTACATTAAGAACAAACTTTGTGCAACTCATTATTACCAAAACAAAGGAATGGGTCTACGGTTGTAACATGAAATGACATACAAACATGGAATGACATATTAACAATTTATATCGAAATTATAACCGGTTCCCTAAACCATAAACCTTACACATAAATCGTAACCTTACCATAAATTATGGTACTAACAATTATAACATGTAATTTCAAGAACCAGAACCATTTTTATTTTTCCAGTTTATTTTGAGGCCGGTTCGGTTATATTAAAGTTTTAATATGATTAATAAGGGTTCACATAATATAATATACATAAAATCATATATTATAGCTCCAAAATTTTTTGTCAAGTATAATATATAAGGAACCGGTTATAATTTCGATATTTGAACCCAAAAAATAGGTGAATCGGTCGGTTTATTTTAATTTCCGGACCAAACCGACTCGACACTACATTACTTGAAAAGAAATTTATATCCTATATAAATCGATAACTAATGCGGCACACTTGGTCCAGGTACACGCGTTTGAGAAATGGGTCTACGGTTCGAAACGGGGGACGAGCGAAAACCACCCCTTTTTTCTCATATGCCTTGTGCATCATGAAGCGCACGCTTCATGATGCGCAATGCACCCAGAATAGGGCAAACGAAGGCAAAGAAAAATCGGATAGTGTAACACTTGCACTTCATGAAGCGCAAAGTCACGAAACCCAGAGTTTAGACACTTGCATCAACCAGTGGCAACAATAGTAGTTTCTGGTGTGAACGATAATTGGATCAGTATGCACATCCTACTCCTTTATATACAGAATATTGTCTTACTCGTACCATATATATACAAAAGATTGATGTTTGTACTCCTTTGTTTCATGCAACATATTGTCATGTCTAGTTTATCATCAAACCAAATTGTTAACCACAATACTTATCTGGTTTCTACATGTCAAGGAGGAGTTTTGGAGAAGGCACATTGTCTTGGGAGTTTCTGATTACACAACTGGTAAAACCATACCATTACAGTAGACCAGCCAGATAACCATCTAGCAATGGTATTTAGACAAGGTAGCACAAGAGTGGTTAATTGTATAGATATTAAAGATGAAGCAGTGAGATCATGAGAATCAAATGTCACATTCAACAGAGGGCAAAACAATAGACAAACATATGATCAATTTGCAAGTTTTTTCAACAATTCATATGACAAGCCAAAAGTGCATAAACCATCTAGTCTAAAACAGAGTACGAAGACATAATCTAGTCTAAAAAAAGTACTAAGACATAATCTAGTCTATGATGATTGGATTGTTTGGATCGAAACCATCATCCTCTTCCTCATGCTTCACTAGGCGTAAATCAGTGTATGACGGGACTTCAATCTCAGGGTTGCCATTGGCCCTTGCTTCGGCATTGAAGAGAACAATTTCTTGCAGTTCCATCTCCTCTTTGAAAATTCTCTCCATCGTTGTGAGGTAACCGAGTCGGGCAAGGTGTTTCCCGACAGTCTTCAAGCCTACTTCCTTGCTGTTAATTAGCTCCCAAATGAAGAGACGGATCTCTTGTACATCAGCCAAGTGCTTGTGAAAATCATCTTGAATAGGATATGCCATTGATGGAGATATATGCAGCAGGTATGAAGAAGCGTGGAAGGCTACTGGTTTTGGAGAGGTATGTAGAAGCTAACTGGTTTTTATAAGAAGCGTGGAATTTTTTGGCCATGGTTTGATATTGGCGGGGAAATTTTACGCCAAACCAAGCAAAATCAATGCAACTTACGGAAATCGCAGATCGTTTCCGTAAATATAGGATCGTGGCTGATTAAGAGTTATCTACAATCGCTTGCGGAAGATTTTCTGGATTCTGGAACAGAGAACTTGCGCTTCATGAAGCGTAGCGCTTCATGAAGCGCAAGTCTTAAAGCAACTCAGAGGCGGATACTGTAAAGTGCATTGCGCATCATGAAGCGTACGCTTTATGATGCGTAATGCTTTTGAGAAAAAAGGGATGGATTTCGCTCGTCCCCCGTTTAGAATTGTAGACCCATTCATCAAACGCGTGTACCTGGACCAAGTGTGCTGCATTGGCTGTCGATTTATAAAGGCTATAACTTTCTTTTCAAGTAATGGAGTGTCTAGTCGGTTTGGTCCGGAATTAAAATAAACCGACCGATTCACCTATTTTTTGGGTTCATATACCAAAATTATAACCGGTTCATTATATATTGTACTTGACATAATTTTTTTGAACTATAATATATGAGTTTATGTATATTATATTATGTGAACCATTAGTAATCATATTAAAACTTTAATATAACCGAACCGGCCTCAAAATAAACTGGAAAAATAAAAATTGTTCCGGTTCTTGAAATTTCATGTTATAATTGTTAGTACCATAATTTATGGTAATGTTACGATTTATGGGTAGGTTTTAGGTTTTAGGGTTTAGGGTTTAGGGTTTAGGGTTTAGGGTTTAGGTTTAGATGCTTTCATGTTATTTGGTTTAATATTCATAATCAATTAACTATAATACTAACATAAAACGGTATTTAGCACTACAACCATAAACTTCGCCAAATATCCATTACAAATAGTACCGCTAATTGACATTTCATGTTACAAGGTCGAAGGTTTAGATATTGTGGTTGGTTACAATGACAAGGTTTTAAGGTTTGTATAGGTTTTATGGATATATTGTATATATGTCATTGTTAATATGTTATGATGGATGATGCTTGTGAGATAGGGTATTAGTGTTTAGTGTTTAAGGTTTAGGGTTTAGGTTTAGGGTTTAGGGTTTAAAAATATACCATATTAAAAACAACAACTTCACCCCATGTATTTAACACATTAACCATACACTATGTTCATTCCAATCATTTAAACCGTAAATCGTAAACCCTAAACTCTATAACCTAAAACCTAACCCTACTTTAAACCATAAACCCTAAACCCTAACAATAAGATTAACCATAACACGAAACCCTAAACCCTTGTCAATAAACATAACAAAGTACTTGACATGATGTCGAGTTAGTGTTTGGAAGGCTATTAAACTATAAAAACTAACATAAACTTTAACCCTACCCTAACCTACCGTAAACCCTAAACCTAACCATAAATCAGAACCTTAAAATAAATTATGGTATTAACCATTATGAAATGAAATTTCAAGAACCAGAACAATTTTTATTTTTCCAGTTTATTAGGAGACCGGTTCGATTATATTAAAGGTTTAATATGAGTAATAAGGGTTCACATAATAAAATATACATAAAATCATATATTATAGCTCTCACAAATTATTTAAAGTACAATCTCTTAGGAATTGGTTTTAATTTTTTAATTCGAATCCTAAAAACAGGTGAACCGGTCGGTTTTTTAATTCTGGACCAAACCGACTCAAAACCGCGTTACTTGAAAATAAAAATACATCCTATATATATATCGATATCCAATGCGGCACACTTGGTCCAGGTACACGCGTTTGAGGAATGTGTCTACGGTTCGAAACGGGGGACGAGCGAAATCCAACCTCTTTTTCCTCATAAGCCTTACGCATCATGAAGCGCACGCTTCATGATGCGTAAGGCAATATAAAAAAAACACCAGTGACAGCCCGCTTTTGCGCAGCCTGTTCAACACTCAGCAACAGACCCTAAAGCACTCAGCATAACTATGATCCTATTACATTTCTCAATAGCAGAATTTGTAAAATTACATATCAATAAAAATGGTGTACCTTATGTGCATCCCCCCAACTCTAGAATGAAACAGAAATAGCTCTAATGTATATACACAAATAGCTCTAATAGCCATCTGATTTCTGAATCAATGTAATAAAGGACTTCTACTTTCTCAAACAGATGATTCACTCAATCCTTCCTCCCATTTCCTTTGTTTTTTCTCCTGTTCCCTTGATTTAATCCTAAAAACAGCTTCTTTACCAATCAACATCAGCCTGGAAAATGAAGCAACAACAGCAGCTACCACCAACTGCAACAATAGCAGCTACCACCAACTTTTGCCATCTTTCTTGTCAAGCTAGCTGATGCAAATGACTCTCTCCTTTGCCTTGGCAGAGCAGCATAGTGGACAGCTTCATCAAGAACAAGATATCCTTACAATAGCTTCATCAAGAAATTTCACAACTAAAAGTCTTGTTAGCACTAAGATGAGAATGGCATACCTTCACATCACTAAAAGTCTAGTTAGCACTGAATTGAACTGAGATGGGGAAGCAGGCTGATGCATCAGTGGCAGGAACAACAAACTCCATTGACCCACTGTCAAATTCCATAGAAAATGCTTCAGAAATTTCAAAGCATGCCATAAATAAAGGTACTTATTCAGCAAAATAGACCTCTTTACACTCACCACATTGTATCCCAAAGTTAGCCGTTGATCTGGCCTGCATTAGAACAACACACAACACCAGTAAGCTACCATATAAATATCTGCACAGAAGATGCTTCTCGTATTCAAAGAGATACGTTGATGCTACATGTTAGCAACTAACTCCTCTAAACTAGGTGCACAATCCACACCTTATTTGACTCAACAAAGACACATTAGGAAACTAAAAACTGAACATAACACTTGCAACATATAAATGAAATGCAAGCTGGCTGCTACAAGTATGGAATCTGGATAACAAGCAACATGTCAACATGCATTGTAAGAAAAACGAAAATTGAAGGACAGTTGTCTGTCTCAATAAATCCCCATCCAGAGACACGAGCATATCTATTTGAGCAACTTCTTTTGCTTCTTACAACTGTTGACAACAAATCCATAGTTCTGCCCTCTACTTTCATATGCAAAGCAAGAAATATTGGCCATTGCAACTGAGTTATTACCTTGAAGAATACCATTCAAGCACGCCTCATGTCTAAGCAGGCCACTAGGTGAGCCACTGCTGACAATAACATGCATGCCAAGTTAAAATGAATGAAATTGATGCAGAAAAGCAAATCTATAACCACAAAGGCACAAACCTGTATAGATCAAGATCAACAAGCTTAGAGCAGCACATGCCAACTTGGATAAGCCCTTCATTAGTTACATCATGGCAAATTCCAATCTTTAAGCTTGTAAGCTTTCAACATCTTGAGATGGACTTCATACCTGCAAGGCAAAATCACTATGAGAACTTCATTCCATCAGCTGGGATCAAGAAGTTAAATATAAAAAAAATATAAAGAAACCATAAGACTGGACCTTCATCATCAATGCCATTATCTGTGAGGTCAAGCTCCTCCAGCAAAAGGCATCTCTGCCCAATCAACACAAAGGATTCCCTAGAAACCAGGCCACTAGGTGAGCCACTGCTGACAACTAGCGCTATAAGAAAAGTACAAACCATCTTCCTCCACACCTGTTGCAACACTAGAAAAGGAATGTTCCCGTTAAGCCACCTGAGATTCACCTAAAGTATTGCTTAAACAATCCCCACCAGAAAATCGCAAATCCTCGACAGAAGATGCTACAGTTTTCAAGTCTGATACAATAGCTTCATTCTTGTGATTTAACTCATTCAAGCATATTGTATTAAGCTCATGTATTGTAAGAAAAACCAAAACTTAAACATAACAATGAAAGCAAGACAAACCAACTTCAATTTAATGAAAGCAAGACAAACCAACTTTACTGAAGGAAAATGTCACATTGAAAGCATTCTTGCAATACCCAAATAATACATCTACTTATAATACAAAATGTCAACAGTCAAATGCACAAGATTATAGAATCCCTAAATGGCAAATAACTGATGTCACCGTGCGGCATCTCCAGACCCACTCCCCTCACCGGGATCATATCTAGAATCCCGAAACGGCCTGCTCAAAGGAGGTGGCATTGGCGGACGATCATCCCCTAATATGCTCAGCATGTCCAGCAAGTACGGCCTAGCTGGATGATCAGCAAGCATCGCTGCCAAAGTGTCGTGAGCATATCCAACGAGCTGTTATTGTCCCTAGAAAGTGGAGGAGTCATATCAACGTCCCTAGAAAGATCCTCTCCGGTGCCAATCGGAGTCCCTAAACTAACTGAATCGATCTGCTCGGACTCTCGTCGAGGGGTGTGATGATGGGTCGGGGAAGACGGACGAACGTCCTCTGCCTGATCAGTCCCAACGACGTCCGTCGAAATCTCCTCAGCAGTCTCATCTGGAGCAGACGGACCAACGTCCTGCTCTATCTGAATATCTGCACCATCATGCGCTGCCTCGTCCCGCTGTAGCTCAGATATCAACGTCTCAGCCCCTAATCTCCTAGCCCTCTTTTTCGGCGGAGGGGCCTCAGCACGAGCAGACTGCAGTATACTTCGTGCCTTCACGTTCCTAGTCCTCTTCTTCTTCGGCACAGGAGGTGTAATCGAGTCGGGAGTTCGCAACTCACGACTCAACTCCTGAAATGCCTATTTACGATTTTCATTATTTGATTTACGTACTCCTTTATAAAATTCGTACTTTGTGCGTTACCTTCAATTCGTATATCTTTTTATACATAAGAGTAATTTTAACTAATATTCGCATAACTTCTATAACTAAAGGCCTATACTTATATTACTATAACAAAAGCAAAATAGTTAACTTCAATCACTAATGTATATGCTAAACATTCATTCTTTCCAAGCACATAAACAAAAAAACACAAATCAGGCAAACACACCTCAGAAATACAAATTTCATAATTTGCATACTAAATTACGAAATACGTACCATCATCGTTTCCTCGCCCCAACCATCCCTCGCATCGCCCTTGCTCGTATCACCATGAGCTGGAGAACCCCCTCCAACAATAACATCATTGCCAACTCTATCACTAGTCTCAGCAACCATACCGACATCTGCATCGAGCGCCTCGTCCCCCCTAACAACATCAACCACTGTACAATAAAACAAAGTAAAAATCACATCATTAATTTTCAAACCATTAAAGATCAGATTTGTTTCCTTCTCTTTGTACATATTAATTTTCAACACATTCAATCACCAAATGCTGCTGATCTGTTTCCTTCTCTTTGTACATATTCTGTATTGACTGATAGTTCAATTGCAAATGCCCAATTTCTTTGATACATGACCCATCCACAATTCCACATAACACAAAAAACACATTAGATACTAGCTATTAAGCCTATTATCCAAAACTATACAGAATGGACCACTCAATTTTTGTTCTAGGTGCATATAGAATCCAGGCCTGCAATTATTATGGTATAGTCAAAAGAATATGATGATTATCAAGAACTATCAATCTTATATCCTTCAATGCACAAAATAAAGTGATTTAAAATTTTTATAGATGTTTTCGGGAATTATTTGACTCACAGCCTTATTACTTGATACTTATGCAGTCCTTAGAAGTTAGAGGTAACATCATTTTTCATAAATTTTGCACTGATCCTCTTGTGTGAATTAATGAGATACTTAGATGTTGTTTCCATTATTCAACAACATTGTCCTGAATAAGATCTGCAAGAAATCTTTCCTTTTCTGTGGACTAATGGAATACTCAGGTATCACGTTTCCCATCGGATATGCAAAGCTAAAACTTATCAGGTTGCTAGAATCTTTTTTCCATTTCAAACTAAATTTCAAGTTTCATGCTCACTCACAAGTCCATATCTCCTATGATCAAAGTAACAATGAATCCATATGGTCCAAGAACATGCCCTTCCTCAACCAATTCCCAATTCGTCATTGTCAAGTAGACCGACAGTAGCTGCTACGAAATAGTTAGAAAATTCCAACTTCAGATTTTCTAAACTAGTCACTTAAAGTACATTGAATCCAAAATGGGGTCAACTTAAAACTTAACATACCTACTCCAATTGACAAATCTATACACGAATTGGCGAGAGAAGGGAAATTTTATGATATAGAAATTTGGAGTAAGACATGAATGGTTGCACTAACCAAATTGTTGATGTGCCAGTGTTACCGACTTACCTCCTAACTAGGGGTGTTCAAAAATATCCGATCCGGTCAATCCGATCCGGTGATCCGACGATCCGATCCGCGAAAATCCGAATCCGTTGGAAAATTATCCGAATCCGATCCGATCCGAGAAAATTAGCCGGATCATCGGATCGGGTCGTCAAACCCCCCGGATATCCGAGGGTATAATACTATACATATATATTATGTGCAATAACAAAAAGTTTAATTGTCCAAGTAATTTTATGTGCTTCAACTTCCTAGCACTAACCCCTTTTTGTTTGTTTTTTTAATTATTTTTAATATATTTCACCCCACAAATAAAATTAACGTTAAATAAAACCTAAATCTATATTTAACACCCCATTTTTATTTTATTTTAATTTTTTTTTCTCTTTCTTTTATGCGGATGATTATTTGGATCATGATTTTTGGGTGAAATTTACCGACTGAATAAATTATTTGGAACTTAAATACAAAAAAAATATAAAAATATGAATATTCGGATATTCGGATATCCGCCACAAATATCTGATCCGATCCGAGCTATATGGATCGGATATCCGAGTATACCCGGATCGGATACGGATATGGTTTTAGAGAAAATTTTATTGCGGATATCCAATCCGATTAGCCGGATCAGATCGGATATCCGGTTATGAACACCCCTACTCCTAACCAGTAATTAGTTTGATGCCAATTTACACACAATGATCCCCTTTCTTATTAATTTGAATTTAGCCACAATCGAGTTTGTGAAGCTTGAAAGTAAATCAACATTAAACTTTGAAACCCATAAACTAACCCAGTTGAAATTGTGTTGATGTTGAGCACTTGTGAACTAGAGCTCAGTTGGTGAAGTTTAAAATAACTCATCATGTAACTTTAAACCTCAAAACTACTTGTCTAATTCATCCAAGACTACAACTTTCGTGAAAAATCCCTAGCACTAGCTCAGCCTAATTGAGAGTCTGCATTCAAGTATAGCTTTTCCTTCTTTCAAGTTTCTAGGCATTCTACCAAACACCTTGTATGCATTTGTATTTCCTCACTGTCACTACTCAAACCATTACACCAGTGCACATAACTACTCAGTTCTCACCCAATTCCCCACATTTCCCACAAATACCAACTTTTGTTACCCCACACTGGTATAAAACTAGTACAATTTACACAATTTCGTTTTCCTGGTTTGCAATGAATCACTCACCAATTCAGTTATTCACCACAACACAATTTCACCCAAATCAAATCAACGGGATTTGTTCAAACTATTTTGAATTTGTAATTTACCTGGGGAATGTGCGTCTCTCTCAACGTCGGTCTCCTCCTGCACATTGTTGTCGGCGTCTTGCTCCATCCAATCGCGTCCTCTGCCACCACCAGTTATACATCCACGAACAACACAAACCATTTCCAAGTGATTATGTAGAAAGGTGTTCGAATTATCTCTGAAATTTCGCCTCTGGTTATCGGGATGAATACAAACGCGAGGGAGGAAGACGATGACCTATCGCTTTTAAAAGCATATCATATATAATCATCGACACGATTTATGATGCGTACGCTTTATAATGCATACAAATCCCTACCCCAGAGGGTATGACCCTGTGGGAGGGGCACCCTTTGGGTCATACGCTTCATGAAGCGTATGAATCCGTGTGCGCCGAGCTTTTTTTTACTGTGCATAAAGATTTTCCGTACTTTAATTGTATAAAAAGCAATTTTTTTTCTTTTTGTAAAAATAGCTTGTATGATACTGTACACTTCAACAGTGTTTCTTCATCTCTCTCGCTTCTTCTTCCCTTTTTTTTCTCCCCCCCCCCCCCCTTTAGACAAGATAAACATCTTGCTGTGTTGGTGGGAGCCTAATCTGGCCTCAATAGGCTCGCACGGATGGCAAGGTAATAAGCATATCAGTTCAAGTGTTGTCCAAGCAAGGGTGTGACAAATTTGAGGTAGAGAACGCCACCAACTTGGGGGTTCAAAGATGTCAGTGATGGGTCGGAGTTGGAATCAGTGAGAAGCGGAACATAACCAGCAAGTCAGGATAATTCTCAATGATGAATCTATCTAATTTTGGTGGTTAGGGATTCGATTATTCCCATATTCATTTCCCCCCAATTTCACTTTTGTGTATAATTTTGTAGATTTCTTGAGTTTGTTTAAAGAGTGATGTGAATGAGAGTGTGTTAAAGAATTTAAGGAAAAAAGATCTTCCAAAATCTAATCACAAATTGGGCTGTTCCCTTTCTTTTCCATTTGAGTTTCAACAAGATATAATCAAAATCTGCTTCAAAGCATGGCATCAACAAAGTTGGATTTTCAAGAAAGACTTAGTTTGTTTCTAGTAGATCTGCACATGGCTTTCTCAACCAGGAAATATGGCTTTCTCAGCTAGGGAAGATGACTTTCTCAGTCGGGGCTTCTCAGTCAGGGAAGACGACTTTCTCAGTCTGGGATTTTTAAGTTCTCCCGTATTATGAGCAGAGTTTTTTATTTACACTAGAGGACTGACCCATCTAATATATTATTCTAGAATAATTTTATTCTAGAATAATTTTATAGTAATTTTTTCCATGGACAACTTGGGTTGTATATTGCTTGACAACAGTATAGGCCTTAAGCTGAATGATGTAATTGTTGTCCTTATAAATCCTATACATTTCTATGTTTGGAACAAGGGTAAAGTTCTTTATGATATATATGTTTCCCTCCTCTAGGTTAGCCACAAAGCAATGAGCAGTGCCGGTCCTAACATATTAAGGGCCCTGGGCACAAAAAAAAAATGAGGGCCCCCTTTCTTATGTATTATAATATTTAAAAAAATTAGAAAATATAATAAAAATGTGTAAATTATCTTAATTTTCATATATTATTAAAAATAAACGGAAAATAATTTTTTGAAAGATTTATACTATAATTACACTTAAATTCTACTAAAAATCAATAAATGACGGGCCTATATTATTTGGTTGACAAGTAGAGTAATAATAAAAATAAAAAAGATACAAGATTTGAACACGTGACTTCTTGAAAAGAAAAGAAGCCTTAAATATACTTTTCCACTAGGCAAACACATATTTGTATGCATACTTTCACTCTTTTAGTTATATTGAACATTAAGAATTTTGGGCCCAAAAAAATCATGGGCCCTAGGCATGCGCCCACCCTGCCCTTGCCTTTGGGCCGACCCTGGCAATGAGCAACATTGCTCCATAAGTACATCGCATAACATTCCCCTATAATCATAAAATAACTTTAATCATAAAATAACATCGCATAAGTATATGCCATATGCATTTGTAGCATCCCATATTCTGCATAAAATAACTTCAATCTCATTCTCAAGACCATTGAACAACTAATCGAGACTGTAAATTCTAGGCCCTTGTTCACGTGCTTTGTTTGCGAGCATGCTTTCACCCTCTATTTCTCCCTGCTAATGTAGAATGCAAAATATAATTAGTAAATATATATATGTATGCGTAAGATATTTCTATGGAACCATAGTGCAAACAAACGAGGTTAGTGGCACAAAGCGGTTTACCTCGATCGTTGTTGCAAGTGTTGGTGCAAGTGTTTGTGCAAGTGATGCGTAAAGTTGCGGCTTCTAAGTGCACGGTCAAGACGTATATATACTGGAGTTAGGAAATTCCAAAAGTTGTTGAAGGAATTCCAAAGGATGTTCTTCAATTCATTCATTTATTGGTGCGTTTTTTTGCGTTTGGTACTCCAAAGGATAGGTTGTGTATTAGTACACGAAATTCAAAGGTCATGTACCAGCGAAGAGAATATGGAATGACATATAGTATTAATTATATTACACAACTATATACTTAGTGGAGGGATTTGAACGGATACCATATATATGTTTTGTACGTAATTATTGTCAACTAAATTAATGGTTTAAAAAAATAGCATTTATTGGATTTATACGTAATAATAATATGAAATTTTTGAGGGGATTTTGTTGAAAATAGTGCATTTATTTATCTTGAGAGAGAACTTTTAAAGTTGTAAAGATGAGGATTTCAAATGGGTATAAATATAACTGATATACCCCCTCCGTCCCCTTTGTTTGTCCAGTATTCTTCTGAAATGTTTGTCGTACTTTTCCGTCTTTCCTTTTTTATCCATACATTTTTACAAAAATACCCTCAACCAATATCACTTTTTATCCACTTTTTAAGTTTACATCCCATCAACTATTCATCTTCTTCTACCTCAATTAAATTCCATCATACACAATCCCTTTTTTTCAATCCATCCATTTTTAAGCATTCAATTTTTTTTATCCAAATTTTTTTCAACATTCAACAATAAAATTACATTGTCCATTTTCTGCAAATTTTTGAACCTTAAACAAATTTGCAATGGTAAACCCATTTATCCAATTTCTGCCACTTTTTTTATCAACATTAAAAACATGATTTTCCAACATTAAAAACAAGCTTTTCGAATATTTATCCACTTTATTCCAATTTTTGCACATTTTTCATTTACCCACTTTAGGGTCTCTTTATGGCTGAAATCAATTGGATTGATCCATTTCTCGAGCCTAATTGCTTGATCCATCTCATATTCTCATTGCTCCATGAAAACCCTAAAAAGCTCCATTATTATTGCCCCATTGCTCTAGCCCCGCCACTCTCTCTCTCGATCTCTCTAAACACTCTCTCAAACCCTAATGGCAGTTGAGCCTTCTTCCTCTCGATATCTAACTAAATTTCTCGATTTCTCTCGTTTTTCTTTCGATTCCCTCATCACACCTTTCGATTGAGCACTAGATTTCTCCATTCTTGCTTTGGATTGCTCGAAATATCCCCATCCTTGGAGCTTTCGATTTATGTGGAGCTTTCTTGAGATCCGTCTTTTTTTTGTTGGTGGTGCTCAATCCTTGCTCTCAATATCTCGATCTCTCCTGAAGGTATGTCAATCTCTCGATCTCTTCGTTCCTCGTGATTTTTCTCCATCGCTCTGGATCTCGATTTTTCTTCTCTCGTTTTTGCTCTGACTCTCTCGATTTGTCTCTATTTTTCTTCGATCGCTTTGTATGTTGACAAGATCTAGTGTTTTGTTTTGGGATCTCGGTTTTCCTCTTCTTTTTTTCCGAATATCTCGATTTTTGTCGATCTTTTTGTATTTTGTCAAGATCTCTTGTTCATTCTTTGATCTCAACTTTCCTCTCTCTATTTTTCTTTTGATCTCTCATTTTATCTTTTTTTTTTCCAAGCTCGTGTTCATTCTTTGGATCTCGACTTTCCTCTCTCTGTTTTACTCTAAATCGCTTTGAATCTCTTTTGCAAGCTCGTGTTCATTTTCTCTCTATGTTTTTTTGCTCTCAATCTCTTGTTCTCTCTCTTATTTCCTCTCTAATTTGTTATTCTAATTCACCTTTTCTGAGAGCATGTTTGTTGCAAGCTCGTGTACTCTCTATTTTGGTTGTCTCTAGTTTTTAGCTCTCAATCTCTCTTTCTCTCGATCTCTTCTGTTTTCGATTTGTTTATCTCGTTTCTAAATCTCCTTTGTTGAGAATAAGAAGAGAGAACCAGAGATTGCCATTTGCATGTCTGCGTTTCTCGCAAATCCTTGATCTCTCAAGTATGCATCTCTGGTTTTTGCTCTGAATCTCTTGTTTCTCTTTTTTTTTGCTCTAAATCTCTTACACTCCATTAATCACATCCCACATTCTGAGAAGTGAGGAAGCTTGTTTTCCTGTGATGTGTGACTTGTTTGAGATTGTTGATGATGCTCTGTTGTTGATTTGGCGTGTTCATGACAATGTTGAGTGCTTGCATGTTGTTGATGTCCCTGTTTGATTGAATGAAACTTGCTGTTGTGAGTCCTCATGAAAACTGAGATGCATTTGTTCGGTTGCATTTACATTTTTCAATGATGACACCTTCATGAAAACCGAGATGCACATTCATTTATGCACTTTGATTTTGTGTCAATGATGCTTTGATTTTGTTTCAGTGATGCTCTGGGGGCATCTGAGATTACTTTTTTTTAATCAATGATGAAGTCTTGTTTGATGCTGAGATGGAATTTCAATGTATGCAATTGCCTTAGCATGCATTAGGCCACCAACCTTAATTGTTGTTGAATGAGGCCAATTCATGTTAAGTTATTGAGGATGGAATTGTTTCAATGATGCCTAAGGGACATCTGAGATTACTTTTTTTTTAAATCAATGATGAAGTCACTTAAATGAAAGCATATACTGGCAATATAAAAGTCCCCAAAAGTGGAAAATTTACATCAAAGTTGCACAAAAGTTTTTCTACTCAAAAGTGGATGATCAACAAATTTTTGGATAATGTAAGAATCTGTAGAGTGTCCCCTTAATATTGGTTTACATGTACTCAATGTCTTGTTCTGCATCTTGTTGAGTGTCTTGATCTGCATATGTTGCTTTTGTCCCTTATGTATGCTGATTTGGATCTTGATCAACATGAATCTTGTCCAATGCTTCAATTACTGCCCATGTTGGTGCTTGTACTTGCTCTTGTTGTTTGGCTGCCTTTCATAGTCTAGAAACTGTCCTTGAGGACACATTAAATTCGAGTGCAATGGATGTCAATGCATTCCTTGGAAGTTGTCCCCCGTTTGCCACGTGTAGTAGCTTCATTATGATGATCATTTTTTCCCTGCTAAGCCTGATATTGTATGGTTGATGATGTGTCCCTTGTTGTGTGCTTTGCCCTGATTCTGTTTGATGATGGCCGATTGCCTGGTTGAGTTGATTTTGTCCCTGATCATTAATGGCAGCATCTTCAGCCTCTGGGGCATCATTGAGATTGAATGCATGATGTCCCTGTCCATTAAAGCCATCGTCATCTGAATCCGAGGCTTCTTTAAGATCAAACGTTGAAGCCATATCTCCAGGAAGTGATGCAGATTAAATGCTCTTTTGTTTTCTAAAATTTCTGTGTAATTGCTTTGTTTTGAGAATGAATGTGAAGGTGTAATGGTGGAAACTGGTTTGTATTTAAATGTTTGTAATATGTGTAATTGCAACATGTGGTGTTAAAAAAGTAGTGGATTTGTGTGTGTGTGAATGGTAAGTTTCTATTGGTTAATGAAAATGTAAGAATGTTTTTTATTGGTTAAAAGTTAAAGTGGAGGATTAAGGACTTTTAAAAAAAAACTGTAATAATGCACTGCATTTATTACTCACTTTACTGCAATCTGCAAC
Organism: Fallopia convolvulus; assembly: GCA_964016875.1. NCBI lineage: Eukaryota > Viridiplantae > Streptophyta > Magnoliopsida > Caryophyllales > Polygonaceae > Fallopia > Fallopia convolvulus. The sequence goes on along the minus strand of OZ024718.1, from coordinate 58,031,663 downwards.
TTTGGGCTCCTTAATTCCCGTGTTGTTTGTCCTTGTGGACAAACAAAACGGGACAAAGGGAGTATTATATTTAGTATTTACTCTTAGCGTCCTCGAAAGTTTGTACTAAATGACAACTTTCACATATATTAAGAAATGGATAGAAAAGAAAAAGTAGTCAATAGGAAGAGGGTAGAGATTGTGATTATTATGGGTAAAAGTGGGAAGAAAGAGAAAAAGAAAGGAAAAGACTAAACAAGGGTTTAAAAGGGGTAGATTTTTTGTTAGATAATGCGGGTAAAAGATGAGATAGAATAAGGGTAATATTGTAAGGAAAAATAGATATAAAAGGAAAGAAATACAAGACAAACTTTTCGGGACACTCGGAAAGAAATACAAGACAAACTTTCGGGGACAGAGGGAGTAGTATTTAGTATTTATTAGTATTAATATAAAATTAATATTTGTTGTTTGATATATGAAAATTTTGATATCAGAGTGATTATAGGTTAATATCATAGTGTTATTTTGATATATTTCGAAAAATTGGTATATTAAAGATATCATTTATACATATATTCATATCCGATATCTTGATATCATACTCATACATATGTATTTATACCAATACCGATATCATATATCATAAATATCAATACCAAATGAGTCCTAAAGTATTTTGGTTCATATAGAACTAGGGGCGGGTTTGTAGGACCCACCCTAAAAATTAATAATAAATTTAATAATAAATAGTGGAAATTAATTTAAATCTAGTACTTTGTGAGTAAAAATTAAAATAAATTCAACATGTCAAATAAATTTAGCTTATCCAAAATATTATTTTTAATTCCGTCCTATAGAATCTATACTGCATGACTACTTTACAAATGTTAAAGTTTAAATTTGTAATATCCGCAAAATTCCAAGGTTTTTAAAACCGAATATAATATAATATTTATATTTACAATCTTTTTCTCTATGTAAAAGAGAATTTCTAATATATTATAATAACTCGTATTTTTCTCTTTAAAAAGAGATTCTTAAGTAAATTAAATTAAATAAAATTCAAGAATTTTATTATAAGGGTTATGAAGAGTTGAAAGCATTTAAATAAAAATAATGCCTTATACATTTCGAATTCCATTAAATAAAGAGGAGTACAACAAGTGATTAAAATTACATTAAAAATTCAGTAAAAAGAATGCAAGAGCCGGGACTTGAACCCGAGACCTCTTGCAATCCCTTCTCACACGCCCTCCCTCAAATCCGCTAGACCATTGCAATTTTCTACTCATTTACCCCATTCTTTTAATTTTATATCCATTTTATTCTTCTTCTTCCTAGAAACATCAGATTGATGTCTGATGTGATTGACGTAGATTCAAATTCAGCCATTGCATGCTCTTCTTCCATCCTGTTTGCTTGCAAGACCTCCCTTCTTGCATCACCCTCTCATCACCACCAACTAACACACCTTTGCCCAATAGAGGATCATCCTCCCTTCTTCCATTGGTCCATCACCATGGCCATGGATTGAGAGCTTGGCCTCCCTTGCCTATAACAAGGGCCTCAATCTCCTTCTAGCACTCACACATTCATCACTCTCTCCTTCCTCTTAGTGAATTGCTCTCAAATTGTCCAAAACTCAGCCCCATTCAAGTCTAATCTTTCCATTCAAAGCTCCACCAAAAGCCTCTTGTTTTTCCCTTGTGTTCACTGCCGGCCACCACCAGCCACTAGAGCACCGCCGAGCACGCCCGCGCCGATCGCCGCCCCCTGGAGTCGTCGCCGTCCAACCTGGTGCTGCCGCCCCTATTGCCGTCGGTCTCCCCTGCCTCCTTCTCCTCTGTATTCTGTAATACAGGCAACCAAAGAGTATAAAATCTAATCCCTATTTTTGTTTTTTTATTAATTTAAGTAATTCATGTGTTATTAAAATAATTGTTAGTATAAGCAAACAATTTAAAATATGGGTTAAAGTGCAAGTTTTAATATAATAAAAATATTTTGCTAAGATATTGTTAGTAGAATAAGAAGGGTAAATCTTTTTTAATAAATTAAATAGATCTCATAATATTTGTTAGCCTACAAGCTTTAACTTAATAAAAATATTAAGTGAGATCTTGTTAGTTGAAAAGAGAAGATAAATCAATTAAATTAAGTGTTGATAATTCCTTATATCATATTATAGTATAAATTGCAAGACATGTTTATATAAATAATAATTAAGAGCTCTTATAAAAGTATTTTATAAAGTTACTAGCATAAAGGTTGTAGCTTTTTATATTAAATTTTTTATTTTTTATAGAGGAATAATTTTATTTATACAAGATATTATGTTGCATATCTCTAAGTGTAGAGAATATCAAGATATATGAATTTATTTATAATAATGATAGATATGTTAATAAAGTTATTGTTTAATAAAGTATTAGTTTGACATATCTCTAGGTGTAGAGATTCCTAAGAGTATAAGCAGTGGTTGCCCATTTATTTTGGTCATCAAATTATAAAAATAATATCTCTCTTTTCCACATCTTGTATGACCAAATTTATGCCCAACTTAAATCCAAATATCTCAATGGTTGCCCAACCACAAATTTATGCCCATTTAAGTGTCTTATTTTTTTAATGTTTCCTCTTCACTTTTTTGGACACATGTCATCTCTAGGTTGAATGCCCAAAGATGAAAATTGGTCATCACAATGACCAGGGCAAAGCCCTCTCTCTTCTCTATTCACAATCTCTCTCCTCTTTTGATCTTTTTTTATTACCTCTCTCCTTTCATGACCAAGTTTTGGGCACCGGATGAGAGTGCTCTAAAAGTTATAAGCTTTAATTATAAATATGATAGTTGTGACAATAAGTTAATATATAATATGTTATTATATTGCTATGTTAAATGTTGCCATGTATAAAAAGATATTGGAAAATAGGGGAAAGATGATATAATTTGATTTAAGATATCATAAGATTATGCTTTGATTATAAAATAAGATATTTTATCCATGATCATATATTTATATAAATTAATGATATGAGAGGATTTTATGTAGACAAAGTAAATAAGATTATTTTATTGTTTTACTAAGTTATAGAAAGCTTTCCTTATAAAGTATATATATAGAAAGCTCTATTTATGGAAAATACTAAGAAAGTGGTCTATTGATATTTAATCTCTATTTAATATGGTTTTTATAGCTAAACAAGGTTTTATTAAAGTAATGTTATGAATAAAATATCATGTGATGAGAAAATAATATTTTTAAGTATTATTATGAATATTATTGAAAATAGAGGGATATTATAATAACACTAAGTTGAGATATTAAAAAAAGGATATGATAGACTTTTCATAATTCCAAGAATATCATAAATTCAAAATACCTTTTTAGGTAAAATATTATACCATATGCTTTTATAAGTTGTCTTGCTTATTTATATTAAGAAATTTGCAAGTGAAATTAAAGGAATATTTTAATAAATTAAATAAGAATTTTATATGAATAAAAGGGATATTACAAAGTTAAAATAATAATAAAGGAATATTATTATTTGATTTAACCCCACCTAAATTATTATTATAATAATTTATCTTAATATAAATATTCAAAGAGAATTTCAAACTTTAAAAGAAATTAAAGGAATTTCTTATTTAAAGATCGTTCGTAAACTCCGTGTCGATAGGTCGAGATTTTCGTCCGAGTCGTGATCAAAACTTTCCATCAGCTCGATAGTTTAAGACTCGTGAAAGCAAAGGCAAGTGGAATCTCCCCTTGTAAGCCTTATATATATTTATTCCGTGAAATTTCTCGATGTTGGGAACAACTTGTTTGCTAAGTAATAAACGAACCTAGGAATATCGATTGTTAGAAATAATGACCCCATTGTTATCGTATTCCGCTATCTATTATTTGATAGGACTATTATGCTAGTTTGGTTGTGGCCTTGATTGTTTACGGTCTCGTTAAGAGAACGATGTCGAACAAACTAGTGAGGGGCGCGGGATTAACCCGACGCCTCTATATAATTTACTAAGTCGTATGCCTGTGCGCTTAAAGTACGACTTTCAGGATCATGATCCATGTCCGCTCCGATTGCAAGGAGGGATGAGTGGCACTCTAGCTAAGTGTCGGGAACCGAGTTTTCCCTTGGTGGACCAGGCCGTACAACCCCCACCCCCTTTAAAAGTCATTTATATAATCAATATCTTTTCGTCACAATATAAGATAAGTGCCAGTGCACATTTAAAAGACATCAAAACCGGACTGATCTCAAATGATCGATCCGGCTCACGGTCCGCTCAGGGCGCGAGAGGTTTTTAACTTGCTTGAATTAATAACGTTCCCAACATACTTTCGATTCTAAAAGAAGTCTACAATCTCGTAGCTCTTCTCTCGATTTACGAGCTATCTCCGCTTGAGATACGCTCTTCTTCGTATCGTTAAAACCCATACAAATAAAGCCATATCTTAAAACACAACCCGATAATATTTCCCTCGATATTACTCAATTACCAAAATACCCTTGGGAAGTTCCATTCCCGCTTGCTTAGTCTCTTAGACTGATTCTTCTTTTCCACATGTTTACCTGGCATATTCTCGCCCCTCGCGAATTATGTCAGAACCTAGGAATCCAAGTAAGGCGTAAAGTGAAGGCGAAGGAAGGAAAAGGATCTTCAAGATGTACTTTTCATATCGTTTTGAGTTAATTCTGTTTCTGCCTCATGAACAAGTTTTTATATGTTTTATGGTCGAACATCATTTTGTTATCACAATGTAAGACGATTTGTACGAACAAAAGTCTCTCTCGAGAGCACCTTTTCTTATGAATTATGATTATTTCCGCATTTTTTATTGTTCAATATCATTCTAAAAGCCTTGGGTGACTTTGGACGGTAAAATCCGAGGTCACTGGCGGTAATACCCAATGTTGTAAAATAGGGGTGTTACAAAATTCTAGTGATTGTTAAAAAAACAGATGAAAAAAGAGTTGGAGTTAAAAAATGAACTAATCTTTGTTTGCATGAACAAAAACTAGTTAAAGCTTAATACGATAATGATATTTATTTTTGTTGTCTAATAATTGTTGAAAGATAGGGATAATATAGGCTTTTCAAATATAATTAACTAGAAACTACTTAAATTGACGGACACAAACTCAGGGTTCCAGCATGGAGCGAACCCGATTTTTAATTTGTTATATTATATTTTCCAGAAATGGCAACCAAAATTAGACTTGAATCCCCGATCCATCTACAATCCTAACGAACTAGAGAAGATAAATTGTGCTTTTTTTCTAGAATAAAGACTATCATTGTAAACGAATTATAGGATGGAATAAAGTTTGTCGTCCTAAATCACATGGAAGTGTTGGGATTAAGAAAGCTGAACATATGAATAAAGCACTCCAAATGAAAATTTTATTTGAGTTACTCTTCGAACTAAATAATATTTGGGTTCAAATTGTTTCGGAGAAATACTTGAAAAGAGAAAGCCTATTTACATATAAGAAACAAGTGAACACATCTTGACAATGGACAAAATTAATGAACTTACGTTCAGATTTCATGGAAGGGCTAATTTGGCAAGTGGGTGATGGCCAAACGATTTATTTTTGGAATGAAAAATGGGAAATGCACGGACCACTAAGAGAGTTTGTCGTTGATGAGGAAATGATTAATGTAGAATTCATTGTAAGTGAATTTATAAACTCAGACAAATCATAAAAAATAGATAAGCTTAAGGGACTATTACTGCCAGATATTGTTGAAAAAATAGTAGCAATTCAAATGCCTGACAACCATATAAGGGACCAATTATATTGGGCGCCTAGTAAAAATGGGTAGTTTTCAACTGCCTGCAATTGATCTTATCACCAAATCAAATACCTAGAATCCGAATATAAACAAATGGATTTGGAAATTAGACACATGCACTCCCTAAAGTCAAGAACTTCCTATGGAAACTTAATATGAATGGGCTTCCGACCAAGACTAGATTAAGAGAAAAGGGAGCACCGACACCCGTGGGTTGCATATTGGCAGGTTGTACAATGTGCAATTGTACACTTGAGGACTCTAGACACTTATTTATTGAATGTCCACATACATTAAGTATTACACGGAAAATCAATACAAAAACTTATCTGATTTTACAAAGTTACGAAACGACAAATAAATTATCAAGAACAATTCTAAACGAGCTAAAGCAAGTACTAGGTACTAGTGACTTCACAAAACTTGCAATTATTTGATGGAGCATTTGGCACCAAAGGAATAAACTAGTTTTTCAACAAGCTCATACTGACTTTATACTTGACCTGGACAATACATTAGACAATAGATGAAAGCATGGGAAACATCAAAATTTTGGAATGAAGATGAGAGGAACAAATGGGAAGTAGGAAGCATTCCAAAATTCGGATAGGACGCCAATGTCCTAGATGGACCAAGCCTCAAAATGGGACCTACAAACTAAATTTTGGCGGCTCCAAATTTACGACAGAGTCTGCCTAAGTAGGCTATATAATTAGAGACCATGATGGTCGAGTGATTAGTATGTCGACTTGTACTTATAGGTACAACTCAGTCCTTCAATTTGAGGCCTTGGCACTTAGAGATGGGCTCAAGCAAGCAAAGTAGTTGTGATTACGAAAACTTGAAAATTGAGGGTGACAACCTTATAGTCATCAACATGGCTTCCTCCCAATGAAATCTACGTCATTCTATGCCTTGCCATCATCCCCACAATTCCTAGGTTGCACCAAGATGAATAATAGCATAGGGCTATCAACCCTAGCTTCCACATATATCGAGCGCGGATCCACCAACAAGAGCCCACATCCACCTATTTAGGGAAAGGGGCTTGCCATCATTCCATTCCTTTCCAATGGCGACAACCCTTGTTGGGGGGTATTTTTCCCAAAAGTTACGTTTTCCAGTATAGCTATGAATTTGTGGTAGGATAAATTGGATGAGAGTGCCGATTAGAGTTAGAAATTGAGATCTAGTGTTGGGGATTTGGTTGTGACATTGTTCATGTGTTTGGAGATTTGGTTTCATTCTTTTGTGAGCGTTTTTTGTATTTTTCTTGTTACCTCTTCAATGTTGTACAATACTACCGTCATCGTGTGTTTGTTGTTGTTGGGATGGAATTGTAAATTTAGGGTTGCATTGTTGCATTGTTTTTGTTGGAATCTAATAATATGGCCCAAGGTAGAGGTAGAGGTAGAGGTATAGGTAGAGGGTTACACCCTCCTCGTCCCACCTTTACTATAGACGAGAGTGACACGACTGAGGAGGGTGACACGATCAAGTGCCCGACTATAGACGAGAGTGTTGACGATCCTTTCGATGTACTGGAGGATACTCAGTCGGATTGTTGCAAGCACCTCCAACATCTCCAATCACGTGGGAAGGACCACAACAAGATCAAGGAGCTCACCATTGTAGATGGAAACTAAGAAAACAATCCGTTTTATAAATTTAGTCAATTCACTAGACTTTTAATTTATTAAATATTTTATAACACAATTTTTTGAGAATTTGTAGGTTGGAGCCGTCTCAGGCCGTGTCGTAGTAGTCGACATTCGTGACCAACAACCAGCCGGATCATCGGGCTTTAGAGTTTCACCTAGCTAGCGAGGAAACCCGGGATCGTTGGTTTTAAAATTGGAGGGTATGATTTTGCATAATAGTCTGCAATACAGATTTATTTATCAACATGTTTGTTTTTTTCACCGTTCAGTCGCACTTCCATTGGGACATAACGCAAGCTGGAATGGATGTCGTTGTAACACCCCGACTTCCGACGGGGCGCTACTAAGAAATAGACCTTACTAGGTACTATTTAATTAGGTTGACAACTACACTTTAGGATCTTGCAACGCGGGCACGACGAGAAAACAAAATAAAACATCCAACCTTTTATTTAGTAAAACTTAGAAAACATAGTCATGCATGCGTTCCCGAACAATATAAATACTCAACTCCGACACAACACTTACTAATACTGAACTATTCAAACAAAATGATAATAATAAGTGAAACATAATACTAACTTCATCTTAATAATAATAAAATCAACATCCTAACTATCATAAATAAACTAGCGTAAAACCCATCCCACTATGACACGCGCTCTTTACCGCTTCGGCCCGCCATCTGGCCTCGGTTCCTGCACGGCTCCCTGGTTCATACCTGGAACTGAAAAGTATTCCCCGAAGGGTCAGGTTCTAATCTACCAAGTTAGAGAGAATACGGAAATTGCAAAACGTTTTGAAAGCATTTCTAAAGTCAACATACAAATCCACAAACGCAATCATAACTCTAAAGGCCAATACCTAAATTAGTTATAATCAGTCACACATAGCCACATACACATTTACAATCACAACCTCATAACAATGCAATTCCTCCTTTTTCACAATCCGACTTCCAAGGCGCTCATCACCGCGCCGAGTGCAGATGCAGGCCCTCTCACTCCACTTCACAATCTCCCTTCTAACCCCGGCTAAGCCTCCACTGGAGCACTTGCCAAAACACACAGATACTAATTTTCGTTCTTTGAAGGGGAACGGTTTCCCTGTCACACGGGTCATACATAGCCAACCCTTCCTCCACGCCAGCTATGATGGGCCGTGTCGGAAACGGTACCAACACAGAGAAAACGTTCCAAAAATATCTTTCCGATAAAATACATTCAAAACCATTTTACGCACACAACAATTCAAGAAGTTCAAAACATTTTGAAAGGTATTCGGGACTAGTTCCCAAAACCCGCCCTACAATAACGATACGCAATCTAACATGATAGAGAAGAACCGAGCAAGTCGAAAAACGACTTACCTCGAAATGGAGGATCCTCAAGGAAGTCGGAAATTAAGAACGCGAGCGGAAACAATTCCTTAAAGCATTTATATAATAAGAAATTAGCCCAAATACGAGCCGAACCAAGGTAATCCGATTAAGGTGACACACTAAAACTTAACCCACCGAACTTAATCGAGCTTATATGGATATATATAATAACATAATATAAAATGGAGCTTGCTACTATTTTCCACTACTCTTAGCCTAACAAAACAACCCAATCCAATTAAAATTTAATTCCCAACTGCCCAAGCAATCGGCCCAACCCAGCCCAACGAAACCTTCAAATTAAAACAACCAGCCCAATTGATCTTCTCTGTAAATCCGTCACTCAGCCAAACCAAATAAAGCTTTTGACTTTTCAAAGGTGGGGCCCATCCCCTACCTTCTTCTTCCTCGGTCGAACGACACCATAGCTCGCCTCCTCTTCTTCCTCACGCCAGAACTCGCGAGCCCCTCACTCGACTGGTTCGCCCCCTCCGACGAGTTCGTAGTCTCGCCTGGCCGCGTTTACCTCCCCGTCCGGCACGGATCGAAGGAGGGCAGAGACGACCCTTCTGCCACCCCTGTTCACGGCCGTCGGCGCTTCCGCACCTACTTCTCGGCCACGCTAACCCATTCCGTCGGCGACTCTTCGAGCAGGGCTTTCGCCCCTGCTGATCTCCCCGCTCCGTCTCTTGATTCGGCCTCCACCCCCTCGTACAAGGAACAACGACGATCTCGATCCCCACCGTGGACGACCACCGCGGCTTCCCTGATCGGCCTTGTCGACGACGGCTAGCCTCGAACCGAAGTTGTGGAGTCAACTAATCCCTTACCCCGGACTCTACCCCCCACGACGCTCTAACCGACACGAAAAGAAAAACAGGGAATAGAGGCTTACCGGTGGTGTGTTCCAACGGCAATCGGCGGCGACGATGAACTCCGACGACTTTTGCGACCTCCCTAGTGGTGTCCTCTCCTACAGACGGGTCGCGAGCAGATTGATCGGAAACAATAGAAATGGACGAAAGAAAGAAGAGAAGGAGAAGAAAGAAATAAAAATGGGCTTCTAAATCGCTGGAGAAGGTGGACGGAAAAACAACGGTCTTACCAAGTTCGATCGTCGCTGGCGGTCGCTGGCGATTGGAGCAGTCCTTTCGCCGATCGGAACGAGCAAAGAAGGAGCATTGAATGACGGTGACAATGGTGATCGAATGAGAAGAATAACGCTGGTGAAGGAAGGTCATTAAGTAGTCCAGATTCGGATTTGTCCTAATTGGTTTAGGATAAAATTTTCTTGTTTAGATGTGGTTTAGATGTGATTTAAGATAGAGTTTTTCAGTTCAACTCCGTACCCCATGAATCCAATTTTGAAGATGATTAAAATATGGGCTTCGATATATGGAACTAACATATCTATAAAAACATGATTTGGGTAGAATAAAACCTAACTAGTTAAAGTCTAGTTAGTTTTATTATCATTTATTTATTAAAAGAAAACGAGGTTACTTGAAAGACAAGAAAGAAAAATCCGCCTACAAACGGAATCGGGTATTACAATCACAACCAAGAAGTGCTGTCGGGATAATCAAGCTCAACAACGGTAGGATGACGTGGCCAGGAAGTGTTGTCGGGAGAATAAGAGACCACCATGGCTAAAGACGGTGACTTGGGACCTATGGGTAGTGGGCTGGAATGCAAATGTCGTGTTCATGACGAAGTGCGAGCGTCAAATGGCGAGTCGAAATGCAAATTTCACCCTCCACACATGCGGTTCGAGGTCCCACCTTGATACCCTACATCTAATGGTACAATAACTAGTTTTTTTTTAGTTTATGTAAATTAATTTTGCAATTGCTATGGTTGATAATATTTTAATTTTCTTGTAGAAAGAACAAGCCAAACGGGATGTAATGCCTCTTGAGTTGCACATCCAGACGCATACACGGAGTCCAAATTGAGAGTTTATAGACTAACGATCGATTGATAACGCCGTAAGTACTAGTATTTTATTTCCTTTTTATTTTTTCGTATCCTCAATTCCGCTAGCAACAACGAATAGTTTTTAACCTTATTTTGTGTAGGCGTGGTCTAGAGAGATCCCCACATAGAGGACCTCCCAGTCTGGGACCCCACCTTATATTCTGGATGATAGTGAGGCGTTCTTAGAGGCGGTTGGAGGAGTTAGACCGGGAGGAGCTATTTTCAGGCTCGGTCGCGCTGTATCAAACTACTACAATGTCGATGTGTTGAGTGTCCCGTAGACAGCCTCCCCGGATGACAGAGATACAACGGGAAAACACCTCCCTACGTGTGGAGGTGACGGAACTTCGATAAAGCCATCAAGCAATGTAGGCCAGCGTAGCTGAGCAGTGAGAACATATAGAGCTCATGTAGAAGTTCATAGAGGACATGCAACGAAACCAAATAGTGTCGTCTTCGTCTGCTCTGCCACCTTCCCCAACGGTGCGGATAGGACGAACTAATTTAGTAAACATTTTGTTAAAAACGATTGTAAATTATTTTATAAATATTATTATATAACTAAACATATTTATTATGTTATTAATTTAATATTCCCTATTTAATTTTATATATTATTAATGAGGTAAATAGGATACGTTATTCATTCAAATATGATTAATATGATAACTAAATATTTTTTATTGGTAAACATAACTAAACATAATTGTTGGATAGTTAGGGGTTAGCGAGAGCTTGGGAACTAGCGGTTAGGTTGTTCCTAAGGCAGCGGAAGTAAATAAAAGCAGGTAAGCAGAAAGTAATGAACACAGTTTCCTTATAGAGGAACCCCACGACAACCAACCAGTTGTGTGGGTAAACCTCTACCTCCGCTTGGAGGATTTTGAATGACATACTTGTATTATTAATTGTTCCTTAGTTACAAACAACCAGATTCAAACTTCTCTATTCCTACGAGTTCTTCCTAACTCTAGCAACACTAATGAATCTTCTCAACCGAGTTCCTAAGCGAACAACTCAACTAAAACAAGTGAATCAAACCTTACACCTTGACTATCACAGTTCCCTTGCTCCTGGGAACTTGACTTCGTCGTCGTTGAGATCAAACACTCACCGTCGGGGACTTCTCTTCTTCTTTCTTTCTTCCTTTGTGAGTGTGAGTGAGTTCTGGGAGAAGTACTCTATCCGAGTACTATTCACTTGGCTTTATACTTGTGGATACTTGGGCTCCAATCTTGACTTTCATTTGTGTCCAAAAATGCCCCTTGTCTTGTATGCCAAGTCTATGTTCTTTACATGTGACAATTTGAATTGAGTCAACTTTGAGAATTTATCGGGCCGTTGGATCAAACGCCTCAGTCTGTTCCTCAGACTGAGCGTTTGTTTTGTCTTGAGACAGGATCCCGTAAATCTCGCCGACTTGTCTTTGTTTACACATGTGAGTTCCCATGTGATGGGAACTGTCTTCTTCAGAGTTCCTTTGAGGGGAACTCTTCATCATGTAAGCCTGTGTTCCTTGCGCGTTCATAGATTCTTAGATGGACCTGTGTTCCTTAGAAATACTTGGACATAATACGTTAGTTCCCATATGGTGTCTGTCATTGTCAAAACTGGAGAATGGTATCGTTGTTCCGATGTTTGGAACCAAAGTTCCCAACACCGTCCCAACAATTTCCCCCTTTTTGATGATGACAAACCCATCACAAAGATCACCAAGTATTTCAGAGTATGATATGCAGCAGAGTTCCTATGTGAGATGATGTGAGTTCCTAGAGATCCACGTCTATGAAACAATGTGTTCTTACTTAGCATTTTAAGCGATAGTTCCTCCTTAGCAATAGCATATTCTGTGATAACTCAAAATAAGACTCATCTCGCACATTTTGTCCTTCCCCCTTTTGGCATCATCGAAAATAGATAAGCATAAACAAGGAATGAAGGGAACACGCAATCATACTAGAAACCATTTATATTACTTAAGCATTGTAATGTACAAAAGGAACACACAACGTTTTGTGGGGGAAAACAAGGATAAGGATAAAGAAAGGGAGATCATGGGCTCTGGGGGAGCAAGACTTCACTCAGTCGACATAAGACGTGCATAATTTTTACTTGGGTCCTTGCAATCCGTTCAAGCGTGGCTGCAATGTGTACCAACACTTGAGAGTTCCCATCCGTGGGACCTTCACCAGAGGGAAGTGCCTCATGGTCCTCATCTTGCTCTGAATGACGCATCTTCTGGACCACAGAAAGGTCTAGTTCCCCTCCGATGGTCACTTCTTCCTTGCCAGCGTCATAGAGCCCTTCCTTGATCATACCAACATAGGGCAAGGAATGGGAAGTCGAGGCCATTCACTTCTCCATGTGCCCAAAGATGATGCAGGGAAGATTGATGGGCATCTTGCGGAGGAAGTGGTATAGAAGGATGGCGTCTTGAATGTTGAGTTGGTGACGCTTCTCTTGGCGTGGGATCACAACTGTGATGATGAACTTGTGAGCCAGCTTAGCAATGAGGGACAGATTGTGAGTGGGTGTTCCAGTCCTGGGAACACGGCCCTCATAGATGGCGTTGTAGATCACGTCGCTGTTGAACTCGCCCCAGGCCTTGATAGGGACAACGCTAAGGCCCTTGACAGGGACCTGTAGTTGAAGGCGGATGGAGGAGGTAGTGAAGACGAAGTCATCGCCCTGGAGGGAGAGAGTTCCCTTGGTGCCCTTTATGACAAAGTTGTTGTAGAAGAGGCGCACCTGTGCAGGGTCGACGCTTACAGCAGTGTCACACACATATTCCCATCCCTGGGCCTTGATAAGGTCCCAGAGTTCCCCAAGTCCCTTTTCTTGGAGTTGTTGTTCGTCGAGAATGGGGGAGGGGTGAGTTTTCGATCCTCCTTAATGGGAACCCTCTTTGAGGCAGTTCCCTTCCCTTTCTTGGTCCTGTTCCCCTTGGAAGCGGCAACCTTTCTTTTCTGCTGGGGGGATGCAACCGATTCGGTCATTAGGGGAGGTTCCCTTTCTTCTTGGGCAACCTCCGACACCACCATTTGGCGTCCTTGATCCTTGTCAGTGTCGAGCACCTCTGTGGTGGCATCACCATCCCAGTTCCTTTCCTCGTCCGAGGACGAGCCCAAGTCCTCGTTGTCATCGTCTTCCGGATGACTTGTGCTTGTCCCAGCACCGTCAGCTGGTGCTGGGTTCCTTTTCCTTTGGGCCTTGTGGGCGTTACTTCCTTCTTCAGCAAAAGGCCGTTGTATCTCAGCTCGGAGCTCCGCCTCAAGAGCGTCAAGGCGGGCGTTTTCCTCTGCGGTTCCCATGACGATGGGAGCCGTGATCTTGGCTTTTCGCCTAGCAACTTCGGTGATGGGGAGCGTATCCTCGTCGGAGTCGAGGTCAATGGATTGTTGGGCCAAAGGTGTCAGGGAGGTCCTTACTGTGGAAGGAGGTGGAGGTGAATTTTGAGGAGGAGAAGGAGATTTTGGAGGAGAGGGAGTTTCTGTGGGAGGAGAGGGAGGAGGCGTGGGAACTCTGAGTTGTGAGGTGGAGGGGTTGAGAGTTCCCTCAGAAGTGGGAAGAGAAGAGGAGGTTGGGAGGGAGTCTTTGGGATTGGAGTTCCCAGAGACGGGGTTGGTGTGAGGGGAAGACGGTGGTGGTGGATTCTGGGATTGAGAGTTCCCATAATCCGATGGAGGTGGCAGAGATGAGAGGTTAGTTGGTAGAGGTGGAGGAGATGGTATCCTGAAGGAGTCAGGTTTGGAGGGGTAGAGAACTTCGTCCATGGCGAGAAGCGATTTCTTCTTCGGCATGTGAAGAGAAGGAGAGGAGGGAGTAGAGATCTGTGTGAATTTTCTTTTGGAGGAGGAGTGTTTAGAAGAGTGTTTAGATTTAGATCTTTTGGATTTTGTTTGTTTGGGAGGGGGTTCAGAGCCGAAACTGTCAACAATGACGGTCCCGGAGGTGCAGACGGAGAGAGGTTGAGGAAGGGTGGAGGCAGGGGGCGCTAGGGCTTGCACTGCCGGGAGAGAAGGAGGAAGGAAGGGACGAACGTTTTCGTAAAGTCCTTTGAAGAGGATTTCACGAAGGGCCAGATCTTGTTCTTTTTCGACATCCCTCAACATGGTGATGAAGAGGGCTTTAGGGTTGTTTTGGATCCATTCACGAACTTGTTCAAAAGTTTGAAGTGGAGCCATGAGAAAATCTGGGGAAGAGAAGGATTTTGGAGGTTTGCTTGAAAAGGAATGAGGGAAAGTTTCAGACAGAATGTGTTGCAGGGGATGAATGAGGAAGAAGGGCCCAAAAATAGCAAATGAGGGTTTTTAAGTGGGGAGAAGCGAGGGGTAGAAAGGGAAGAAAGAGTAACCTCGATAATCGTTGGCCAATAGATGCGGAGAGGCGTTTCAACTTCCATAGCACGCTTATGACACACATCGCTTTCTTCCAAGGGAAGTCACTTCGAGAATTTCAAACACTTGGCTCATAACGCTTCGAATTCTGACACAATTTCCCGATTCCCAAGTGAGGTTTCACCTTCTCAGAGATGTCAGTGTTCCCTTGCTTGTGATTATCTTGCACACCAGTTCCCATGATCTTTTCAAAAGTTTGGGTTGAGTGAAGTGGTTAAGGGAACTCACACTCAAGTTCGTTGTGTGGCTAGGGAACTTAAAAAGGAACCAGACAATTACAACTCGATAAAGGGACAAAGAGTTTGGTTCATGAGAAGCGTTTGTCTGGTCCTTGGCTAAAGGGTTGGTTTTATGATCAACCGTCATAGTGGCTTGTAATGAGGGTTAAAGGGAACTCTGGTTGATCATTTTGGGCCGAAAGAAATAGAGTTCCACATGTACAATAAAAGCTTTAGACTAGCAATATGGCAAAATGAAAGCAATTGTTCCTAGTGTTCCCTATCATGCAAATCAATATAACTAGCCAAGCACTGAGGGAATAACAAACAAGGACTTGTTCAGTTTAGAGTTATCATCCCTAGGAGCATCCGGAGACGCTGATAGGGACGTTTGTCTAAAGCCTTAGTAAGAATGTCCGCAATTTGCTCTTCACTTCTACAGTGTTCCATAGAGATGTTCCCATGCTCTACATTGTCACGTAGGAAGTGATGCCTAATGTCTATATGCTTAGTACGTGAATGATGCACACGATTTTTAGATATGTTAATGGCACTTGTATTATCACATCTAATGGGAACAAGGCCAAAGGACATACCGTAATCCTGTAGTTGGTACTTAAGCCATAGAACTTGGGAACAACATGAGGCGGCAACCACGTACTCTGCTTCAGCTGTGGAGAGTGCCACGGAGTTTTGCTTCTTTGATCCCCATGAAACCAAACACGATCCTAGGAACTGGGCCATTCCTGAAGTGCTCTTTCGATCAACTAGGTGCCCAGTAAAGTCTGCATCTGAGTATGCAACTAGCTCAAGGGAGCTGATCCTTGGATACCAAAGGCACAAGTTGTCGTTCCCTTTGAGATACCTGAAAATCCTCTTCACCTCTTTCAAGTGTGATTCTTTAGGGTTAGCTTGAAAACGTGCACATAGGTACACTGAAAACATGATATCGGGTCGACTTGCACTTAAGTAGAGGAGAGACCCAATCATACCTCGAAAGTTCCTTTGATCAACACTTATACCTGTCTCATCTGCGTTGAGCCTTGAGTTTGGTGAGATGGGAGTGTCGATGGGCTTGGAGTGTTCCATCCCATACTTCACGAGCATTTCTCTGATGTATTTCTGTTGATAAATCCTTGTTCCCTCCTTAGTTTGAGATATTTGGAGTCCCAAGAAGAACGTGAGTTCCCCTATGAGACTCATCTCGAACTCACTGCTCATTAGATTCTTAAATTTCTCAACAAGGATTTCGTTAGTGGCTCCAAAAACAATGTCATCAACATATACTTGAACAATCAATATATCTTTAGATTCTTTCATAAGGAAAAGAGTTTTGTCTATGGAACCACGAAGGTACCATGCTCAAGGAGTTTGTTTGAGACCATATAGGGCCCTCTCCAGGAAGTATACGTGGTTTGGGAAGTGCTCATCTTCAAATCATGGTGGATCAGGCCGTTGGATTGAGTCAACTTTATGCCAAGTCTATGTTCTTTACATGTGACAATTTGAATTGAGTCAACTTTGAGAATTTATCGGGCCGTTGGATCAAACGCCTCAGTCTGTTCCTCAGACTAAGCGTTTGTTTTGTCTTGAGACAGGATCCCGTAAATCTCGCTGACTTGTCTTTGTTTACACATGTGAGTTCCCATGTGATGGGAACTGTCTTCTTCAGAGTTCCTTTGATGGGAACTCTTCATCATGTAAGCCTGTGTTCCTTGGGCGTTCATAAATTCTTCGCTGGACCTGTGTTCCTTAGAAATACTTGGACATAACACGTTAGTTCCCATATGATGTTTGTCATTGTCAAAACTGGAGAATGGTATCGTTGTTCCGATGTTTGGAACCAAAGTTCCCAACACCGTCTCAACAATAATGATATGCTTGGAAGATTTAGATTACTGGCCTCATCTTTTACGACTTTAGACCAATAACCAATTGGTCTAGTGGGATGAGGCGCTAGGCTCCTTAAGTGTTTGTTCAGGAGGTTCGAAGTTCGAATCTTTCTGGCGACGTGTATGGAAAAAATTGAATTGGGAGGGTCTCCCCCCTCAATGGGCCTCTGCAGTACCCGGTTCGGACGTAGATTAGCCCCGGCTAATCAAACTAAGCTTTAGCTTGAACATCCTCCCGCCATCGTAGATTTTGACGGTCGTGCTTATCGTGAAACTTGAATACGGTAAGTAGGAATAGAAGCCTCGATCCAACACTTACTGGGAAATACTAAGAATTTGATTCATTTAATTAGAGGCGATCGTGTCGATGTAATCAATTTATAGAGGAATCCTAGTCGTGTTGAACTGTGTTGCTAAATGAAATTAATTGATATGTTGGTGTGTGTTTCTTGGGAGATTTTTGAATTCATGCCATTTTCGATTGAAATAAATTGATGAAGAGGAAGATCAAATCTCCCCAAGAAATAAATTGAATGAGATTGTAATAGAGTTTCTCCTTTGTATATGAATAAATCATTTTAATTTCATGCCATTATCGAATTCGATCGAAATAAGTTGATAAAGTGGATGATTAAATATCGCCAAGAAGAAATAAATTGAATTGGTTGTAATCGATTTTCTCCTTTCTCTATGGATATATCATTCGAGTTCTTTGAATTTTATGACGTGTAAAGGCCAAATCATTATTCATTAGAGTTGTTTTTTTTTGAAGAGGAATATTATGCTATTATTATATACTAAAAATATGCTCGAGCTATAAACGAGCTACATAGAAAGTCACAACATTCCCATGTCTAAAGACATAAACATAAAATACAATAGAAAGTAAAACAAATATTACATAAAATGGACACTTGGTATGAACCAGACTGACACCCAAAATAACACCAAATCCATCTGCGCCAAAGAAAACAGTATTCCACTGAGTTGATGTGTGACGGAGGAAACAAACTTTTGATATTGCCATATGACTCTTCGATTAAATGTTAAAGGACATGTAAATAATTAAGTTATAGGGTGAATTTCACAAAACCATCCATGAAATAGGGATTTGTGTACAAAACCACCCGTAAAATCTAATATTGCGTGAAACCACCCTTAAAAAATATCCGTTATCATATGACCACCCGCTTAACTTCAATCGTTAAAATTCCGTCATACCAGTAAAATTACAAAAAAAAACCCAATCTATAAACATATTTACATTTTTAACCTAAAATCTAACCCGATTAAAAACCCCAATTCCCAATCCTTCAAGTCTGCACAAGTTTGAGGATTTCCCAAATTCCAATTGTCCAAAGCAATCTACTAGTTCATGGTGAAAGAATGGTAGTTCCGGGGGCGGTGCTTACCTCCGATGATGGTAAATCTGGCCACGAACTACTCGTTGTTGAAGATATAGAGGCGGTCTGTGCTCGTCATTGCCGACATGCCAGAGATGACGATGATGTCCTTGGTGGAGCCGATGGTGGCCTGAAACCCTTCCCTGGCGGTTCGACTGAGCGAATCTCACATGATTCAGCAGGTACGGTGTGTAATTCGCGACGATGGAGCACAATAAGACGAAACCATTGGACATTAAGTGTTGTCATGTCGATACAGTGCGAGATGTGGATCTGGAATCGTCGTCACTGGTTGATTTGGGCATCGACAAGGGTTGGATTCTCCACCATTGTTTTTCTTTTTCTTTTCTTTTGATAGAGTCTGCAGAAGGAGGGAGGGTTATTTGATTTCCATTAAAGATTTGGATTTTAGCTTAAATTGGGATTATGTACAGATAAATATGGCTTTTTTTCTTTACCCAAAAAAATATGGGATTTCTTTGGTAACATTATGTTTTTTGAGAAAAATATTTCGTAACTTTATTAGTTATAACGAAAGCTTAATGATTATATTAGGAGGGGTGGTCATTTGCTAACGGATACTTTTTAAGGGTGGTTTAACGAAATTTTAAATTTTACGGGTGGTTTTGTGCATAAATCCCTATTTCTCGGATGGTGTTATGAAATTCACCCTAAGTTATATTGGCATTTGGTAAAATATAATGGATTATATAATTTTTAAATAAATGGAGCAAGAAAATTATGACATGTATCAAAATCATGTGGCTTAATGTAAGACCGTTGTTACGCGGCGAAATCTGACGTTGTACATTCGTACAACACAATATAGTGGCTTGATTCATTAAGAATGTTAATCATATATATATAGATAGATTAACAAAACAAATCAACATTATAATTGGGGAAATTCCGACTGGTGCCCTTCAGTTTCTTACATTTCCGGATGGTGCCCTGAAAAAAAAAGTATTCCGAACAATACCCTCCAGCTTTCATAAATTTCCGGTCCGTACCCCTTATTTGGATCTATCTTCAACTCCCCGTTAGTTTTGTTATTTTTGTGTTTATTTACTTAAAATCCAAAAAAAAAGAACGACCCTGTACAGTCGTACGAGAGAATATCGAGCAGTGGAATATCGAAGACCAAAGAGAAGGAATGGCCCGGCGACCGGAGACGGCCTCACGGCGGAAGGCGGACGGCGGACGACAGGAGAGCAGCAGCCGGCGGATATAGGTGGCTTTCACAGCGGGAGATGGGTGAAAATTGACACCATCAGGTATGCCGAACAGCTTTTCGAATTTTACAATTGTGTGTTTACGAATGAATTTAGGGTGTGCTTTAGTCGATTTTCACCCTCCTTCGCTGTCTGTTCGTTCAATTAGGATGATTTATAATTTAGAATTGAAATTAAGGTTTCAATTTGACTTGATCTCCATTTAGGGTTTTTTGATTTTGGGGTTTTAATTTAGGTGGATTTAGCACATATTCTATGTTTATCCTAATCATTGTATGCATCATTAAGGTTGTCCGATGGGAAGTGTTTTGGAGGAGATGGGGCCAATTTTAGGTGGGCTTGTGGATAAAGCAAGATATCTATTGATTATAGCAAACTAGTTTTCTTCATGCTTTCCATATTCTGTTTTCAAATTATATGTATTCATGAAAAATTGACGAATAGATTTTCCTTTATAATGAATTGATGATATTATTGTTTTTTAAACCTCAATCATCCATTTTTTATTCAAGGGAAGGTGAATAGAAAAGTAGTGGTAGTTTAAGTATATGATGCATAGTGTCACAACCAGTCAAATGCATGATAATTATTCTTTGAATTCTATGTTTCAGCTTGACCGGAGGGGTGCTGGACCTGGATTGCTGGTGTGTGTTTACAGGTGGAGAGCTTGAGGGTAAACCTGGATTGTTGGTGTATGGTGGTATGTCTCCTAGCAATGATCGATCGTCTTGGTGACATTTTGTTTTTCACTCCCAGTTTGGAAATGCAACAGTGCTTTTAAAACTTCTATTGTAAATGTGTTGGATATTTTGGAAATGTAATCTATTCCATTCCATTATCTTGTATGTAATTAATTTCATTCTATTTCATTAGCTAATAGCAATCAATGATGATTCTTGTGAAACTACATTAGTGGAGTATTTAATAGCAAGTTTCCTATAAATTCTGCATGTGCCCAATTTGATTCCATAATGTTTAGGGGGAGTGAGTTTTCAAGTGGTATATCAATTCCCTTGTTGCAGGGCTGGAGTGGTTGTCGTTATTACTAGAGTATGTATTATGCTCCAAACATGTCTCTCAATTGCAGAATGCTAAATACATGGATATTTATTACGGTAATTTTACACAGATTAAACAAATTCAGAAGTAAACTGAGTCTTATAAGCTGGTATTGAAGCCTTGCAAATATACATGATACATTTCTAGTCAGTTTGGCTTTTAGCAATAGTTGCAATAAACAGGACTGTACAAGCAACTTTCTGCATACTTGACAAGATCTTCTGGTCTAGGAAGTCAGGAAGCCAATCCTCTACATACACAAAAGAAATCTCAATCTCAATTTCTCATACTAACACTACAATAATATAGCCATTGGGCAGGAGGAAGTAAAATGCTAGGATTTTGCCTTGTTGGACAATAATGCCTGCCTGAACATGTTAAGAGTTTGCAAGGTCTAGAAAATAATGCAAAAAAGTCTTAGACGTCTGATATGAATCTCTACACCATCTGAAACTCTACAATTTATTTTAATTATTCCATTGTACATCTAGCTAGTAAACTCTTCAATTTGGTTTGCATGCCCTTTAGCTATTTTCTTGACTCCTAACCCATAAGAAACCTCAGTTGGCTTATTCAGATCTTAGTAAACTCTCTAAAATAACCATTATCATCATATGTTGGGAGTAAGCTCTCTAAATTCTATATTTTCCCACAACTAAATAAGTTCGATCAATAGAAAGGCGTGATTAAAGCCAGGCTAAATCGAACCTAAATTGTACATGGAAACATAGAATATGTGCTAAATCCACCTAAATTAAACCCCAAAATCAATAAACTCTAACTGGAGATCAAGTCAAATTGAAACCCTAATTTCAACTCTAAATTATAAATCATCCTAATTGAACGATCAGACAGTGAATGAGGGTGAAAATCGACTAAAGCACACCCTAAATTCATTCGTAAACACACAATTGCAAAATTCGAAAAGCTATTCGGCATACCTGATGGTGTCAATTTTCACCCATCTCCCGCTGTGAAAGCCACCTATATCCACCGGCTGGCTGCTTGCCTGTCGTCCGCCGTCCGCCGTCCGCCGTGAGGCCGTCTCCGGTCGCTGGGCCATTCCTTCTCTTTGGTCTTCGATATTCCACTGCTCGATATTCTCTCGTACGACTGTACATGGTCGTTCTTTTTTTTTTGGATTTTAAGTAAATAAACACAAAAATAACAAAACTAACGGGGAGTTGAAGATAGATCCAATAAGGGGTACGGACCGGAAATTTATAAAAGTTGGAGGGTATTGTTCGGAATACTTTTTTTTTCAGGGCACCATCCAAAAATGTAAAAAACTGAACGGCACCAGTCGAAATTTCCCTTATTTTTATTTATAAATGGTACTCCACTATAGTCGTTTTATTCAATTTTTTTCAAGCACTGAAACTTTCCAAGTCAAAATAAAAAATCTCAAACCACATAATCAGGGTTTGATGACCCTAAAACGTTTGTAAAATGAAACTTCTTTCTTATGCAAATTACAAGTGATCAAGCTGTCACTTTCACAGCCATGAAACATCACATTCACTTTCAGACACACAAGTGCTGAAGTGAAGTACCAACCAGAACGAAGTGAACAGCACTAACAGTGGCACAGCCTGTAATTAACGTATTCTCCAGGGTCAAATCCAGCTTCCATAATTCCATCTTCCCGAGAAGGACACGTGTCAAGCAGCGGGCACGGGAAAGGGTCTAGCCCCCCTCCCCTCTTCTGCTGTGTCTTTTTTGGCAGCCTTTTGAATTCATAAACTCCCCCAATTACCAATTAATTAATTTCCTTCACTTAAAAACCCTAAAATCTCTCGCTAATTATCATTACAAAATCTCTTTCCTTTCTCCCTAAAATCTCTCTTCGTGTCTTTTTCTTCCTTTTTATAATTTCGCCGGACTTCAAACGCTGCTCGCAAAAGTCGATTTAATTTATCGATTTTGACAAAACTTATACTCCGTATTTATTAATAATTTCCCCCCTCGCTTAAAAAAATAATTTTGAAACTGTCCCTTTTCTCTGTTCTTACCACTGTAGCCTTTCGTCAATTTCCCTTCCGCCATTGATTTACATTCCATTTCTCTCTCTTTTAATTTTTTAATCTGTGGCCTTAGACAGCTCGTGGCTGTGAGTAGTGGTAAGTGGTTTTCCGGCCACCTGGAAAAGTAGTTTCTTGGGTTGTTATGGTGTTGCGTTATGAAGTGGATGGTTTGTCGTTTTTGCAGGTTCGATTTGACGACGTCGTTTGGACGGCTTCTTTTCTCTCTCTCTCTCTCTATATATATATATATCAGGAGTCAGGAGGATTACTGTCATTTTGGAGCTCCGTGAAATTGCCTAAAGGTTTGGGGCTTCTGTGTGTTTCCTTTTCTAATCTCGGTACTGTCTTTGATTTAGTAGCTAATTAAATTAAGTGTAGTTATTTTCAATCAATTTATGAGCTTTTCCTTATCTTTTTACTGGATAAAAATTATTCCTTTTTTCCATGTACTGATTTCTGGAAAATCTTCCTGTCAAAGTTTTCATTCTCCCACTAAAATGAGGAGTTTGAAGTGGACCAAACTTGGAAATCTCCTAAAAGTTAGAGTTTCAATTTTGGAGTATGCCAATTTGTTCTTTTGAGGAAAATAGAAAATTGGAGCTGTTCAATTTATTCTGTAGATTCATCACTTCTCAATTGCATGCTTGTATATGATATCATTGAGTAGCTGCTTAGCATTTATATTTTGGCAGCAAATGCTGGAATTTAGCCTGACTGCTTTGCTTTAAAAGCTGTATAATCTTACAAATCTAGCTGTAATAGTCGAATTAGAAAATTTTGACCCCATTTTCCCTTTACATTATTCTTGGATGT
Source organism: Fallopia convolvulus (assembly GCA_964016875.1). Lineage (NCBI taxonomy): Eukaryota > Viridiplantae > Streptophyta > Magnoliopsida > Caryophyllales > Polygonaceae > Fallopia > Fallopia convolvulus. Next base: position 58,007,809 of record OZ024718.1, on the reverse strand, counting down.
TGTTCTTAGATATTGATGGATTGTAATTCATTTCTTTTCAGACACAACAAGTCTGAGTATTGGCCATCAGGGTCTGTCAAAACATAGTTGGAAATCTCAAATTGTCTACACAGTTTATGAATGGAAGGAAAAGAAAACATGGCAACAGGAGTGACGGTTATCGCGGCAGAAGCGCCTTCCAATTACTATGTCGCGCCTAGGCCCGATGCCCCTCCTCCACAGGTAACTGTTTCACCTTCTGTGGTGACCCCAACAAGTTCCGGAATGGCTGGGATAATGGAGAAAAAGAAGAGAGGAAGGCCGAGGAAGTATGGGTCAGATGGAGCGGCTGTGAGGACATTGTCTCCAATGCCTATTACAGCGTCTGCCCCTCCATCAACAGGCACTTATTCGAGTGGCAGTGGAAAACGAGGGAGAGGGCGTTTAAGCAATTCAGAGTCGAAACACGGTCACAGGGTCGAGATGAGGAGTACAGGTAGTTATTAAACAACAAAATAGTCCATTTTTCCATTGTTTTTGTCTTCTTGAATATGTAAGTTCATTGAGTTTGTGCATGATGTTTCAAAGCTTAACTCAGAATTTATTCATATATTTTGAAAACATATAGTTTTTATAGCGTAGTCTAGTGTACTTGTTTAATGTGTTTGATATCATTTTAGTCCATTATGAGTAATCTGTATCTGCATTGAATTTGATTAGTTATAAAGTAGTAATGATGGACATTGATTCTACTGATACGAATAGTTTACTAGTCAGGAATTAGATTAGTGTAATGGTTCTACTAATTGAATAGAACTTTTTACCATTCATAATAGCAATGCTTGTAGAATCCTGTAGTTGCACGTCTCTGGTGCACTGGTTTTAAAATTACTACTAGGAACTGCTGAATGATTTTTCTGCTGCTATATAAGAGGATTATAATCTGCAATTGTGACATTAAGGAGAAGTGAGGGATATACAACCAATGAATATGCTTCTCAACATTTAAAAAAATTGAATCCAGTGTCTTTCAGAAACATTTTTGATGTGGTGGAAAGTGGTGTGATCGAAACTCCTCATTCATTGCCACCATAGCTTGATATGTTTTGGAATGCTTTATATGTTTTGGATTTTCATGAGTGTCGGCCCAACTTTTATGACCCCGTAATCTCATTTTGGTTGCTGTATAACGTACATGTTATGTGAAGCCAAACTATAATTTTCAGGCGAAGTTTGTTAAACCAACTGTAAAAAATATCATAGTTTCCTGAAACATATCATTAAACTAGTTCAGGCATTAGGTGTGAGATTTAGGCTTTCTATTGTTTGAATATGCAAGCCAAACTACTCCAGATAGCTCGGATATTGCATGCTAAACTCTTTCCATAGTGATAGGAAGTATTCGTGTGGTCAATTCATAGGTTGCAAACTACAATTTGGTTTAGATTAGTTATTGGCTTCTATAATACTGGTTGCTTACTGTTCAATACTTTATTTCCCTAGTCAATCCTGCTATCATTATGTAGTATGTGATGACGCTTTCAGTTAACAGTTTAGATTCTTTTGCTGTGTTATTCTGTCCACAAGATGTTCTTTAATGCTTAAAAAACCTACTAGGAATTGACGAGTACTCGAGTAGTAATGTGGACATCTTTTTTCTCTCATCTCTTGCTTCGTGTGTCTTTGTGAGAGACTTGTTCTCTTTTGCCAATCCTGTTCAGTGAACTTTTTTGGCTTGTTTTTCCCCCCATCAAATCTGCAATTTCTCCAAGCATGGCCAATTTCCTCATCTTGTGTATTCTTTTCGGAAGTGATTGTATACAGTGTATTTGGTACATATTTGTTGTGATTTGATTCAATCATATTATAGTACAAATATTTTTTTTTCCCTTGGTTACAACAACATCGAAGTAATTTACTTCAAAACATACACCGTTACTGTTCGATTTACGGAAGGTATTATAAATCTTCGCAGGTGATGGAGGTGCATGTAGTGATGGAGCTCATTTCACCCCCCATGTTATAACTGTTAATGCTGGCGAGGTACATATATATTAATTAGAGATAAGCTTTTTCAAAAGATAATATGAGTTTTCATTAGTAACTGTAAATCATAAATTTACTGTTTAGTCTTATTCTTTTTTCACAACTAAGCCTAAACATATAGAATTTATTGCTAAGTATGTTATTATGAACATTGATTAATCCAAGGGTGAAAAAGAACCATTCATTCACGAATTAATGACCATAATCTCCGCAACATTTATAGTGATGATCTTGTGGGCGTCATGTTATAGTTATGATCATGATCCCCAGAAAATTAAGGAGTACTCCGAAGCTCTGAAGAATGAATCCAGTAAACAGTTTTCTATAGAGAACTTTTGTTTAATCAGATATTGTCCAAGGACAATATGAATGATTACTAGGTGTAATCCTTGAAATTAGAAGCACAAGTTTTCTATAGAGTTGTTGATTCCACTAATAGGGCGAGGGCTCTAATTTCATAGAGTGCCTCTTTGAATTTACCAATCATGCTATTAATGGCATATTATGTGCTTGTTTAGGATGTTACTGCAAGGATAATATCATTCTGTCAGCAAGGGCCTAGAGCTATCTGCATTCTATCTGCCAATGGAACCATATCCAATGCCACACTCAGTCAATCCGAATCTTCTGGAGGTACTTTGACCTACGAGGTACACATGCATTTTCCCTACTTATATTATTCAAAAGTGCATCTAAGATATAGCCTTTTCAATTCCATGATGATGAATTGAGCATTCCAAATTAATTCATCTCAGGGACGATTTGAAATCGTGAACTTGTGTGGATCTTTCACTCCTTCCGAAAGAGAAGGCACGAGGTTTAGAGCCGGTGGGTTGAGCGTTTCCTTGTCCAGCCCTAACGGTCAAGTTGTTGGTGGATGCGTGGCTGGCCTGCTCATCGCTGCTGGTCCCGTTCAGGTATATATACACACGTACTATCCATTTTAAGGATTCATCTAGCAGTCCAAATCTACAATTTCTTCGTCTAGAGAAATAAAATTTACTAGTTTATTGATGATTACAAATCATAATAACGGTCCATATTATATTATGTCTTGGGTCAGATCATAGTTGGAAGTTTCCTGCCAAGTGCCCAACCGGAGCACAGGCCGAAAAAGCAGAAGCCTCATCTGGTTCCTTACCCGACATCTGTAATTCCCGCTCTTCCTGCTCCTCCGCTTCCTCCAGCTGAAAAAGATGAGCCTTGTAACGGGCAAGGACAAACGGTTCGAGGCCCCACGATGCAACTGAATATGATGCCCTCGCCTTTCCAAAGAGATGCATGGCCGAATCCAGTACATGCTCACAATATGCAAGACTCAAGAAAATCAGCAACTGACATAAATATCTCCTTGCCTGGAGGAGGGTACGTATGTTTTCGTTTTTATTTTTAGGGTTCTTATGTTATCTGTCTTGGAAATTTGGTCATTGATTTTTATGCTCTTCTCTAATGCAGGATGCAGTAATGCTGACTTAATTGCGCGCCTGACTAGTTGGGGTCTTTAGGATCCATGTACGATTTTACAGCGGATCAATCGATCGGGTTATTTTACTCAGTAGTTTCCGAGACTCTTGAGATTGCATCAAGTGAAATTCCGAATTTAGGTGATGCCTGAGGATGGATTACTGGTTTCTGGCACCTAATTTGGAATTTTTCAGACACCATATGTTTGGTTGTAGAGAAGGTGAGTGTTTTTTCTGCACGTTTTATTATTTAGAAACTGATAAACGTATGATTTTTACGGCATAAGTACGTTATGTACGTGTTTGATTAATTATTACTGTAGTTTCCTTGTTCTATCACTTGTTGAATTTCAAAAATATTCAAGGTCAATTGTTCTTCTTTTTCCTTTGAATTTCCCACATACGTTCAATATAATTAAGCTAGTTACTTATTCATGTACTTAATTCAAATACAGTAAGTTTGTTAATTTGGTCCAGTTTGTAGATTTTAGTTAATTTATTAGAGCCTGACATTAATAATTAAGCATCATGTCAATATATTAGATGTATAACCGCGTAGAAGACGTAAAATACAAGTATAAACTAACCCAGGGGCGGACTTAGTAAGTGCCCAGCCCCCACTGGGATTTTAAAAAAAATTAATTATATCAAAAATTTATTTTTTGAGGTTTAAAAGTACGTCCGTCTCTGTAGTATTTTGTACGCGACACATGACTGGAATTCTGAATCTGAGAGTGCTTGACGTTCCTCCATAACTCTGATCCTCATATTTGTGTTAGCCCTAATTTCAGATTTAATGAATTTGTGTTAGATTTGATAAATTTGAGTTAGTAGTTTGGCTCCTCTCTTCTATGGATTGGTAGTTTGATAAATTGTGTAATTGTGTGTGCTGAATTTCAAATTTGTGTTAGCCCCAATTTCATATTTGATAAATTTGTGTTAGCCCTAATTTCAGATTCTAGGTATTTTGTTTGTGTGTTGAGTTGATAGAATGTGTGTTAAATTTATCAAATCTGCAAAACCATTGAGGTTGGATCTGATGATTTGTCTGTTGATTCACGGTTAAATAGACATATATTTGACTATGATTTGAAAGATAGAGAAAGGGTTAGACGAGTTTATTTGCAAAAGGGACCTTGTCAACCTAGAATTATAATTTTCATGCGACTTTACTTAAATAAGACGCTAAGTTTATATATTTAGCCCCCACTGACTCTGAATCCTGGCTACGCCCCCTGAACTAACCTCATCACAACTTTTGAAGTCAGCTAGACCGGCAATGCAAAACTTATGATATCATCATAATATATTGTGAGCTAAGTGTAAAGCATTCACTTTTAATTTCCACGCGTAAACTTTTGAAAATACTGGAGTACTAATGTATCAACTACTACCGACATACATACGTTCACGAAAGCAACATCGATGAGTTATAATTTATTGCTTTCCTAGCTAGCTATCACTTTAATAGACCAATTCAAACTTGTATTTACGTATATACAATCATTTTTTAAAATTAAAGCTTGTGAAAGCACTCCATCCACCATTGTTTATATTAATTATACGGGAAATTTAAAATTGGCCAGATGATTCATAGGAAAAGACTGATATGGCCGTTTCATGCATATAAATACATGATCCCATTTTAGCTTAGATTAGGCATCTTCTTTCGATTCAAATAGATCGATCAACCAAGATGAAGAAGATGACGAGGCAGATGATGATGATGAGCATGATATCGATGAGCATCGCGGTGAACAGGAAGAATACGTGGTCGAGGATGATATCAGCTATGATCATGACTACCATGGCCACAATGATGGTGATGAGGGTCACCGTGAAGATGATGCGTATCATCTCAAGGGCTTGAGCATTTCGTACGTACCCGACTATCATAGCATATATGCATAGCTTAGCATATATATGTCAAGGCTTTCATACATTTATATGCATAGCATATAATTAATATAGCGTGCATACATGTTACATTTCAACTATACAATACTATATAAGATGGATATATACTGTGTTACTCGGTACCAATATAAGAATGGTCTTATTTGATCCTATCTCTCTCTATATATGTATACACACTAAAATTGTCATATATTGGAAAATAATGGTGTCGTGAGTTTTCAAATAAGCTAAGTCTCATATGATACTGGTATTCGTTTCGACTCTCGTACAATATCCTCCCTCCGCTTAATGTAATTTAATCCAAGAAATTTATATATAATAAATTACTAATATAAGCCCCACCATTTATTCGATCAAAATATATATATGTGTGTGTGTCGTTACATGTTACAGAGAGCTCATCCATCAGTAGTACGTTAACATACATTCGTTGGAAGTATACAATGAATGAATTTATCCTATAGTTTTTGTCTTTTGCAAGTTTTGTTAGAAAATAGGATGTAAGTTTTATTCAATTAACAGCACATAAAATTTCAAAAAGCCCGTCTAGCTCAGTTGGTAGAGCGCAAGGCTCTTAACCTTGTGGTCGTGGGTTCGAGCCCCACGGTGGGCGAATTTTTTCATCTTCTTTTTATTTTTTTGATGAAACCACTTTTTGCTTGGACGGGCCAAAAACAGTCACACAAAAAGACTAGAGAATTAAACCAATTCATACATAATAATTCTCGTTCCAGCTAATTAAATCTCATAACCATAAACCGAGTCAGATCTTCTACATTCCACGGTGCAAGCTACTATACTTCATTTAATTATTTAAATCATCAAATAATAATAATAAATTTTTAAAAAAATATAGGGAAATTCTTTTTTGTGTCCCTAAGGTTTTCCCTTTTTCTTTTGGTATTCAAAAAAAAAAACTTATTCCTTTTGGTACCCCTGAGGTTTTGGCTTTTCCCATTGACGTCCTTCTCCAGTTCAAATTAGTTAAATTCAAGCTCACCATTATGTTCTTCACCCTTAAATTAGTAGTATTTGACTATTAAAACATCAAAATTCATAACCTAACCATCTCAATTTGAATTTGCAAACAATTTTGTAAACAACCCCTTAAAATAGAGGATTGTTTAAAAATTCAAATTGATATAGTTTGGTTATGAATTTAAGTGTTTTAGGAGTTGAATCCTACTAATTTAAGGGTGATGAACATAATGGTAAGCTTGAAATTAGCTAATTTGAACCGGAGAGAGGCGTCAACGGGAAAAGCCAAAACCTCAGGGGTACAAAGAGTAATAAGTTTTTTTCTTGAGCACCAAAAGAAAAAGGCAAAACCTTAGGGGCACAAAAGGAATTTATATTCTAAATGCTTGTTTTCATATATTTAGAGTTTTATCATACAGATTTCTAACCAATAATTTTAAAAGTAAAAAAACCGCTTATTTAACAATTTTTAATGTAGAAAATAAAAATAATGACTTTTTTTATTACAAAATTCTATAAATATATAAGAATAAGCATTTAGAATATAAATATATTTTTTTAAATTTTTTATCATTATTTACTGATTTAAATAATTAAATGAAGTATAATGGAGCATAGTAGCTTGCATCATGCGATGTAGAAGATCCGGACTGCCATAAACCCATTCAACCATGAGAGTTACACACTTGAGCTTTGGACTTCGATCTGACAACATGGTTAATTTGTTAGCTTTAAGACTTGCCATGAAGCTAAGTGGAGATCAAGCTATATATGCAACTCAATAAGATGTGTTTTATATGCAACATGAATGACACCTTAACAGAATTTTACTCGTAGGTGATAGATAAATTTTACTTGTTCACAATTGTACACTTATTAAGTCAGCGTAGAATGCTTACTTGCCGTCAAAATAATCAACACTATAATTTCTCACAACTAGCTATTACCAGGGTCGGCTATTTGGGCGGCGAGGAGGGGCGGTCGCCATGGGCCCCTAAAATATAAAGGCTCTCAACAAAAAAAATTACTACTAGTAAAAATAGGCCTATTAATGTTAAAAAAGCCCATTATTGATAAAAAAAGGCTATAATTTATTATCTAATATAAAAAATAAATAAAAGTTGTATAGAAAAGCCCATTCATTAAATGGCTAAAAAAAGGTCCATTTATTTGTTAATTCAAAGGGGCCCCTAAATTTTATTTCGCCCTAAAGCCCCTGAAATAATTGAGACGGGCCTGGCTATTACCATATTGAAAGCTGATCAACCTCCATTGCAACCATATAAGTCTAAGCTTTCAACACTTTTGCACATTAACTAGTAACAATAACTGATCCCCTTAAATTATTCACACTATTTATTTTTAGCTTACTGATTCATCATTCATCTAAATCAAAACATTCTGATTAAGAATAAAAGTGACAGAAAAATATTTAATAACTTCACAAGTGTAACACTCCGACTTCCGTCGAGGCGCTACTAGGGAATAGACCTTACAAGGTACTATTTATTAGGTTGACAACTACACTGTAGGACCTTACAACTCGGGCACGACGAGAAAAACATAATAAAACATCCAACCTTTATTTAGTAAAACTTAGAAAAACGTATCATGCATGAATCCCCGAAAATTATAAATAATCAAATACGTCACAACGCCTACTGAACTGAACTATCTGAACCAAAAATAATAATAAACGAAACACAATACCAACTCTGTCTAACAAATATTAATGTCAACATCCTAACTATTATAAATAACTAGTAAAAGCCAATCCCACTATGACACGCGCTCTTTACCGCTCCGGCACGCCATCTTGCCTCGGTTCCTGCACGGCTCCCTGATTCATACCTGGAACTGAAAAATATTCCCCGAAGGGTCAGCGTCTAATCTACCAAGCTAGAAAGAATACGGAACTGTAGAACGTTTTGAAATCAGTTATCTATAGTCAGCATACAAATCCACAACCGCAATCATAACTCTAAAGGTCAATACCTAAATTAGTTATATCAGTCACACAAGTCACATACGCACTCACAATCACAATCACACAGCAATGCAATTCTTCCTTTGTCCACAATCCGACTTCCAAGGCGCTCATCACCGCGCCGAGTGCAGAGGCGGGCCCTCCCACTCCACTTCCCAATCTCCCTTCTAACTCCGGGCTAGGCCTCCACTGGAGCGCTTGCCAAAAACACACAGATAATAATTTTCGTTTGAAGGGGTACGATTTTCCCAGTCACACGGGTCAAAGTAGCCAACTCTTCCTCAACACCAGCTACGATGGGCCGTGTCGGAAACGGTACCAACACAGAGAAAACGTTCCAAAATAATTTCCGATAAAATATATTTAAAATCATTAACGCACACAACACACAAGGAGTTCAAAACAATTTAAAAGGTATTCGGGACTAGTTCCCAAAACCCGTCCTACAATATCGATACGCAGTCTAACAAGGGAGAAAAGAACCGAGCAAGTCGAAAAACGACTTACCTCGAATGAAGAATCCTCGGAAAGACGAAACTACGATCTCAAACGGAACGATTCCCTAAAGAATTATTAAGGCAAAGATTAACTTAAATACGAACCGATATACCTCATTTTTATTACGAAATTTCTAATTAATAAATATTAGAATGTGCTAATTAGTCCCTTATAAAAAAAAATTTCCCCAAACCAATAATCTAATTCACCCAATTCGGAACCCACTCAGCCCATTAATTAATCAAAACAGCCAGCCCAACTTAAATTAAAATTTGGAACCAATCCGGCCCAATTTTTAGGCCCAACACGCCCGGCCCGTCTCCCCTCCCCATCCGGTTTGACCGGATCCTTCGGGTTTGACCACAGCTCGGGCCCCCTCCACCCTTCTTCAACCTTGCGAGAACCGCCCGACGTCTCTGGTGGAAATCTTCCCCCTGGTTCCGTCTTCCTCGCTCGACTCCTCCGACGGCGGCGACCCTGCGATTACACCCCAGACCCCAATTACGACTTCCTCGCTCGGCCACGTTATTCCCGATCCGACTCGCACCTGCTCCGTCGACCATTCCGGCCCCTCTGTTTCGCCTTCGCCCTCTGGTTCCTCCGTCGTTCAATTCCCCGGGACGCCCACTCCACCATTGGTGGCCACGAAGGAAGTCGGAGGCGAGAACCACGGTTGTCCCCCAGTTCGTACACCCACCCCTACTTCCTCGGCCGGACAACGCTAGTCCGATCGCTCCTTCGCCTCAGTCGAACCTCACGCCGGTTCAATTCCTTCCTTCGCCGGCGGTCTTGTAACGAACCCCCTCCTCCGACTCGCCCTCTACCCCGGACTCCACTTACCCAGCCTTCTACCCGACACGAGAAAGAAAAGAAACAGAGGTTAGAATCTTACCGGTGGTGTATTCCGACGCTAATGGACGACGTCGCCGGTGGTGAATGCAAGCGCACGAAAGACCCCCTCCCTGGCCTTCAATGCCGAGCGAACGAAAGAGCCGAATTACGATCGAATTTTCTTCCGGTCCTAATTGAAGATTGGTTTTATCCCAGGAAAAAGGATTTGGCTCTATTGTTGAATTGGATATAATTTACCCACTTTAAGATAGATTTTCCATGGATAAATTAATATGTTGGTTAAATTGGTTAAACTTATCCCGAATATGTTAGTTAAATTGGTTAAAAAAAATTAGATAGCAATCTAATTAGTTATCGTATACATAAACTAATTATTAGCTAGGTATTCTAACGGATTATTAAATCGGTTTTAAATAATAATTACTCTTTTCCGAGGGTTACTTGCGGATCACGCCTTAGCAGGAAACTCGTTTTCCGACTTATGTGACCTAAAATAATTACGGATATTACAACAAGAACAAAGGAAGTTTTTTTTAAAGCAAGAACAGAGAAAGGTCACTCTCACCAGTCACCATGAATATTCTATACTCCGTAATTTTTATTGTTTCATCAAAATATTCCATAATCTGATGCTATTATAACTATAAATGCCATGATCTTGCAATCAATATGACGGGCAATTTTTTACTTCTATTAATTATGTTGCATAAACAAGTTGAAGTGAAAGTCGGCCCTTGTAGATCCAAAGGATAATCAAGGCGGTTTGAGTAGACCCCGAAGGGTAGTCTCGTTTGGGTGTAGACCGTGAAGGTAATCACTACCGACCCACTTTGAAACATTTTATTAAGATGACCGGATAAAGGCTACGAGTCACGGGATGAGATGCCACTTTCCTTCAATGAATATTGCCCCTATTCCATGTCAAGGGATACCGCGATATCATTGTCGGATAAAACGTACCATACGAACAATAGACATGTTGGCAAGACATATCTATCAAGATTAAACGTACCTTATTCGAGTCCCGTGATTCTTCTTCATTCTTCACTTGAACGAAGTCGTTTTCCCATGACGTTTGTGGTTCTTCCTTTACTTGGATGAACTCCTCATGTAACGCCACTTGAGGTTCCTTCTTCACTCTTACTTGTGAAGATCGATCCATGATATACACACTTTGTGTTTGATTCACTTGTAAAACACTCGACTAAACTAGTCTAGTCTTGATCGACTGCAAGTGTTGAACTCTCACCGATTTTGTGTAGACTTGTGTGTTGTCTCACTTGTGTTTTCCATGCATCCAAATGGACGACATTCCCCATATTTATAAGCTTCCATGGCTGTCCAATAACCGCCAAAGAGGAAGTTACACAATCGGTTAGAAAATGAGAGGTTGAGAGTAAATTTAGGAGGAGTTGTAACCACCCTTCCTTATCCAATTTCCTCTCTCCTTGTCATCAATTTTGGGCGTCCAATCTAGCCCACTTTGAAGTCCAAAATACCGTCCAAAACCAGCCTATATTGGCCCAAGGAAATGGCCCAAAACTCCAACAAGAAAACCAATCCAAAAGCTCAATGCCACAACCCAAAAGGCAAGGCAAGAGGCCCATGCTTGCGGCCCATCCAACCCACATGCGTGCCCCATGGGCCGGCCTACCAAGGCCCACACCAAGCTAGCATATCTAGGTATCTAGCTAGGTCACTTAACTAGTGTAGCTGGCCCTTAGCTAGTTGAGCTAGCATCCAGCTAGTTGAGCTGGCTTGAGCTGCGTTTTAGCTCGTTGAGCTAACTTTCAAGCTACTTGAGCTAGTTTGAGCTTCCAATAGCTAACCCCTAGCTACATGAGTTTCTTACTAAGCTTATACTTTGAGTCAAGAGCATATCCAAGCTTCTAGAGCTAACTCTAACTAGTTTGAAGCTTCAATACTCCTTTCTAGCTTAGAGCATCTACCAAGCTTTAGAGAAGCTTCCTAACTTCATTGGAGTATGCACAATGCTATAATACTCTTATAACAAGCTCGAAAACATACCTTAGCTCAATCGCAACCACTTGACACCTTGTGCCTAAGCCCTAGGCGCGCCGCAAGCTCCTCGCACACATCCTAGGTGCGCCGCTAGCACTGTGCAGCCATGGTCGTGCCAATGCAATGTCCAAGGCGCGCCCCAAACACCAAGACAAGAACCTCACAAGCGAGCACCGACGCGCCTTAACCTTGCACCGAGCCAAAGCCGTGCAAGCGCGCGCCACATGCATCGGTGCATCTCCACCGAGCGCCGATGCCTCGTGCCGCTACTGAGTGAGTCATGCAAGCGCGCGCCACATGCATCGGTGCGTCTCCACCGAGCGCCGATGCCTCGTGCCGCTACTGAGTGACGACGCCGACTAGGTGCACCCTCGTTGAGTGTCGTTGCACATGAGGTTTTGTTCCTTGGTGTTGGCATGCCTTAACTTGAATCTTTCTTATACATGACTAATTCTCTTTATCATATCATGGGGAGTCACATGAGTCAATTTTCCAATCGACATTTCCTAGTGACTTCTTTACCCCAACATGCTCTCAACGGGTTTGATGACTTTTCACAAACCACCAACACACTCTACCCCGACCTTTTCGAATTTTACAAAATATCCTATACTTTGGGAATAATTGCGCACTCTACCCTCGAAGTGTCCACATTTTGGGTAAATTTGTGGATTGACACATCTCCTTTTCATTTTGTGACACAAATATCTAACTCATGTGCAAATAATTTTTAAAATTATAAATCCTGTCCTTATAAGGATTAGAACATTCAAAAATAATCATTTTAGATCTGTTTTTGTTCTAAATCAATTTTAGTGGAAATTAATTTAAAATAATCAATCTCCTCTATATAAACATATATATGGTCAAAACTAGACCTTTCAATCGGGTCGGGTCGGGCGGGTTCGGTCATTTCGGATTCGGGTTGAGTCGGGTTCGGGTCGTTACAGGTCACGGGTTAAACCGGGACGGGTTGATGCGGGTTTTCAAGCGGGTCAGGTTGACCAGCGGGTCAAAAACATTGAATTTTTTTATGATTATTAAAAACAAATTTTTTAATTAAATAATAATATTTAATAATAATATATTAGTTTTTTATGTATTTTAATTATATATATTTAAATAAATTTTATTCATTTTATAAATATACTAAATCGGTCAGCCCAACGGGTTTCGGGTTTCAACCCAACGGGTTGCGAGTCTATAGGATTTCAGTTCACTTCGGGTTTTGGGTTCAAATTTTCGGGTCTTGACCCTAAAATTTTTGAGCGGTTCGGGTCGGGTCAGCTTTTGACAACTCTAGTCAAAAGTAATAACATAGCCTTATAGATCTACTTTTCTCATTTACATGAAAATAATGTCACTACTTTTATTATTTGGTTAATATAAATTCTCCACTTCATAATTAATCACATAAATCTATAGTCATAAGGTTTACTTTAAAAGTATCTTAATACTTTTTGTCCATTATTATTTTTGAAATAATTTTAGATATAAATTAATAAACTTATTTTATAAAAGTTTGAAAATTTTGAGTTACTCCCTCCGTTCAGAAATAAATGATGTTTTAGCTCGATTTTCTTGTTTAATAATACTTGATGTTTGACATAATTTACCATGTTTTTTCCAATATTATCCTCATTAATTAAAAAGAATAAAATTATATTTTAAGAATTTAAAACCTATTTTCAAATTATTTTTTATTTTTTTATTTTTATTTTTATTTTTATTTTTATTTTTATTTTTATTTTTATTTTTATTTTTTTTATTTTTTTATTTTTTTATTTTTTATTTTTTATTTTTTATTTTTTATTTTTTATTTTTTATTTTTTATTTTTTATTTTTTATTTTTTATTTTTTATTTTTTATTTTTTATTTTTATTTTTTTTTATTTTTTATTTTCTATTTTCTATTTTCTATTTTTTATTTTTCGATTTTTATTTTATATTTTATATTTTCTGTTTTATTTTTTTATGAGTTTTTTATTTTTCAAAATTGAATAATTAAAGGCAATTTTAAACTTTTTGGTTATATGACAAATTACATTTAAACCACAAGGTTATTTTATGAACTTTATATACAACTCAAGGTTACCACATAAATTATGTTAAACTTTTGTACACCCCATAAATAATGTCATAACTCAGGGTTACCACGCGAAATTTCCGTTAATTAAAAGATGGTTTTCTATCTTTGTGAATCCAACCCGAACCCCAAATTAATGGCTCATCTAACCTAACTTTGATGCTCAAGAGACATCGCCCAAAATTGAAATTTTGTATTCATAATTATCAAAATTGAAGCTTCAATATCATTATAAATCTTCTTTTCTATTGAACAACAGCCCTTCTTCAAACACATGAAGCAAATATGCGTTTGGATTTTTGGGAGAAATGAGGATTTGAGGGGTTAATATGATATTAATAAAGTAAATATGATATTAAGCATTTTCCCCAAATCCTCCTAATACTCTATCGAAGCAAATAGTCTATTAAATACTTAATAGTATATCGAAGTAAATATTATATTAATAAAGTAAATGTACAAAAATAAATAAAAAGTCAAAAATAATGTAAATTCTTAAAAAAATTAATATAATTCAATTCTTTAAAAATCTTTTTAATAAAAAATTAATAAGATAGTTAATAAGAAAAGAAATAAAATATAGATTTTTTTTAAATATAAAAAATCTTCTATAATTACATACAAATCCAAAAAAAGAAATTAAGGAAAAGATAATAGAATTTTGTACAAAAATTTAATTTAGGCATGCAATTATATAGATATTTATAATTTTTACTTTTTATATCAAAATTTGATTTAAGATAAATATTTTTTATAAATAGATAAAATGATAAAGATAAAATAATTTTCCTTTTTTTAATTAAAATTCAAATTAATTTTTTCCACATGAAGAAACTGAAAGGAATTTATTGAAAAAATAATATAAATATTTTTTTAAATATAATGAGGGGCTAGAACTAATGTGATGGATAGAAAAGTTACAACTTTAATATATAGTTATAGATTGATATGACTATTTTTATTTCAAAGATATATATGTGATCACGTGTACATATTTTTTTCTTATCTTTTTTTAAATGTATATTTTACAAATATAATGTAGTTTTTGTCTACATTGGTCAAATCTATTAATATTGTTTTATATTTATGTTTATTTGGGATAAACTTTTACAAATATTATTTTATCTTATGTTTACTTGGAGATAGCTTTTGTTTGCATAATTAACTATTTAAAATAATTAGTTTAATAAAGGGGGATATGGCACAATGCGGTGAGACAAATTGCTACCGCTTTAGTTATTAGTAATAGATAGATTTTATCTTTATGTTTATTTGGGGTTAAATTTTTACAAATAATATTTTATATTATGTTTACTTGGAGATAACTTTTTTGCATAATTAACTATTTAAAATTATTATTTTAATAAAGGGGTATGTGGCGCAACGTGGTGGCAGAAATTGCTTCAGCTTTAGTTATTAGTAATAGATAGATTTGTCCCTAGGGCTTTTTAAAATACCAATATGTCCTAAAGGTGTCATTTAAAATACCAAAACGTCTTTTCGACCAAAGTAAATCATAAAAAATATACATACTATCCATCAAATACCCATAGGTTGCAAATCCATATAAATATGAATTATTTTTTCCATGCTCCAATACATTTCATTTAACAAGAGATAGAAATAATATAATTTTCATATTTTTGACTTTTTATTTAATTAATTAGGTCGTTTATGAATAATCTAATGCATAAGTTAAGTGAGTTTATTGACCAAATTTAAAATGATGATTTGTAACTTAATTTTTGTGATTTATACGATCCTACCACGATCTTATATAATTCTACCATGTGATCCTACTTGTTACAATTTATTAAACACGATTAGATTCGTTTTGTATAATTCGAATCGTACAATCATACAATCTAGATCGCGATTTTGGTAATATAGAAAATAATAACATGTCCGAGAACTAAATCCCAATGCACTTTTTATGGTCAAATCTCAATTTTATTGGGCTAGGTCATACACTTAAAAGTTTGGGTAAAAAATTTAAGTGTATGACCCAAAATTTGGAGAACACTAGTTGTTTAACACACAATGCATGAAACAAACATACATGCACAAGCACACAAAAGCAAAGATACACGCAGCACAAATCAGTAGGAGCACACAAAAGCTAGAGAACACCAGTAGTTTAACACCACACATGGAACAAAGAAACACAACACAAGCAAAAAACACGAAAAGAAAAGAAGCATAGCACACAAGCAAAGAAACAACTTAGGGAATGCAAAAAAAACTAATCAAAATGCATAAATTCGCACAAGAAACATAAATACAACATAAAACACCATCAGCAGCAAATTAGTAATGGAATAAGCAAAGAGAAAGTACTAAAATTACAAAAGGATAAAAAAGTAACATGAAATATAACATCAAACAATGGCACCAAAAAGAAAAGAAAATACCCCACAACACTAGCACCAAGCATGGAAACAAACACAAATAACACACAAGCAATAAACAATGCACCAGTGAATTTGCAATTACAAAAAAGCATGTAAAGTAAGCACATATTGTTTGCTAGTTCCTATTTAGGATACAAGCAACAATGCACACGAGAGAAACCAAAAGAAACGAACATGAGCACAGACAGCACGACCCATTTACAATCAGGATAAAAACACAACTCGGTGTAATCAATTGTAACAACTAAAAACAAAAAAAAAGGAAGATAGCATTGACTAACCGAGAAGGGAAAAGGTGAGGCGGTAAACAACACCTTCAATCACGAACTCCACCACCTACCACCTCTTGCAAGTCAAGTCCAAGGAGGTACCACCAGTTGATTCACGTGACAAAAAAGGTGTCACAAGATGCTTCCAGAAACAAAGAACTTGTTGCAATGTAAGCTATTAGAAAGGAAAGCAAGAAGCATTGTGCGAGAGGTAGAACTTACTGTGGAAGAAATGGTGGTTGTTGAACCATGAACCTTGAAACTTATAGTTCTGTACACAATAAACAACATTACTTTGCACAAAACTCCCACAAAGGGTAGTACCTCATAAAATTATCTCAACTTCAACCCATGTCCTTTTACCGCACATTACAAAATAAAAACAGAGAATCTAAGCTCCTGAGAATTAAACAGAAATTGAAAAGGCCTCTTCTTTCTAGATAGTCATCTCAATGACTTGACAAACACTTCTCATATACATTATAGTTGCTAAAGTGGCATCATAAATTATCTCAACTGGATCTGTTAGGCAAATTAACTTGTATTATTTACATTGATATGGAATAATGAATTAAAAACTTTAATAGATACCTCATCAGGATAGGAGAAACATAGGAACCATCTGGGAGCTTTTCTCACCTGACCAACACGCATGTAGGCTTTCAAGAGAGCACTAATTGTAGTATAATCAAGATCTAGCTATAGGATGTTATTCAACCTTCGTTTCTTGTATTACACCAAAAGCACGGTCTAAGCTCCTGATTGACCACATGCACTAATAAGAGCATTGAATATGATGCGATCTGGCTTGACTTTCTACTGCATAAAGTACAACATCAATTGAATGCATTTCAATAGATAAGTTCTTAGTAAGCACAAAACAAGCAACTATTCAATGCCAAATTTAAGATGGATAATTTATTGTTATATATGATTAGTAAATATCTTTCACTTTAGTATCCCATAAGCACCACAAGCTTTAGCAATTGGACCACTTGGACCAGATCTAGCACGATAATCAATAAGTGACCCATATGTATGGAGATTTGGTTCTACTTCACTATTGAACATTTCATGAAAGACCTTCCAAAAAATGACTAGTAAACCATACACTTAAGATAAGAAGTCCTAAAAAAACTAGCATTCCTGATTTGGTAGCAGCAGAGGAAGTTGGTTGCATAAGTTAGTACAACACAACTTCCATGAGCAGGAATGCATTTTCCAAGAAAAAAAGAGAAGCTATAAGCACTGGATGGATAACGGCTATTTCTGGCATCAGCAAGCAAAAAGAAAAATCATCTGTTTTTGTGTACCTGCAACCAGCTTTATTCCTTCAGTGATTTT
The DNA here is from genome assembly GCA_964016875.1 of Fallopia convolvulus. Lineage (NCBI taxonomy): Eukaryota > Viridiplantae > Streptophyta > Magnoliopsida > Caryophyllales > Polygonaceae > Fallopia > Fallopia convolvulus. The sequence goes on along the minus strand of OZ024718.1, from coordinate 57,989,958 downwards.
GCTTTGTTTTATACACATCTTGGGACTTATGTATGGAGATTTTTGTGTAACTTATGTAACTACATGCACTAATAACGACTAATTCTTTCATATATTTAAAAGTTCCAACCCAAATGCAAAAGTTAAGCATCAGTCCAAAATTAAAGGAATTGAAGTTCAGAATTGCACACCTTGTTGCTTGACTAAGTTTTGCAGCTTTATTCCTTCACTGAAATATGTTAAACTTGTCACTCAGACGCTCACTAGCCTGATAAATCAGATTTGTGCAAATGGAATCCAATTAGTAATCTCCACACCTTGTCAAATTTGGACTTACAAACATAGATGGATTGCTTGTAACATACTTCTGCAATATGTTGGTTTCGTATCTCTAACCACACGGTATCAGTGTCGTCCAGAAGCATTTCCTTGATCTCTGGAGGACCACCATTTTTACTCGGAACCTAGACCGAAATTTCAGGGATTCCAATCATATCAAACTTTTAAAAGGCTAAAGAATATAGAATAGACGGAGGACAAACCTCAATGACACATTTGTTTCCTTGCATGTCAAGCAAGTCGTGGCACATTACATCATAAGTCCATTCATGTATTATGGGAGCAAACTAAACATGGAATGTTTTTTAAAATTTGCACTGGCATCTGATAATAATGTTTTGTAACAAAAAATTGCATCGGTAAGATTTATTGACCTGGTCTACAGATCTGTCAATCATGAGTAGATCACATGTTTCTTTTTGAGAAAAATTGGGAATAGTAGATTTATAAACTTTTCTAGACAACTCCAAACAGCAGATGCAAGCTTAGATGGAACACAATCACCAGATGACAATATGTCAGAATTCTTAGAAGCCTGATACTACATGCAAGGAAGTTCTTGCTTGAAGAGAAATTAACATATTATGATAGGATTACGAAGCCCAAACCCTTAATTGTTTACACCAGGAAGCAAAACAGAAAGAGGGGTTGTTGGGTGCATGGGTAATCTAGTAACTAGACTTGGCAAATCTGTTATGTGGGAGTCTCTAAGGTCACTTGGCTCTTGGGCTTGTTACATGACAACTCAAGTTAGTGTAAATAAGGGAGAAATATTCCATTCAGTTTTATCCACTTTTCTAGCGAGTTGTAAGGCTTGTAAGTCGTGGCCCTTGTAGAGAGCTTTCTCTCTTGGGAGGCCCTCTGATTGTATTCAGTTGGGAGTTTAATCAAAATATGAGTGTTTATCCTATTTCTTCAACCCTCACCTTCTTACTCTAACATATTATTAATATTTATACTCAATTAGCATAATGAACCAGAACAAAAATATTGCTGAGAAAATACCTTCAATGAAGCAAAAACTTTAGCGATACGAATGGCGATTGAGTTCAAACAAGCATCAAATTTCTGAGAATTTTTTGCAGCTTCCCCATACAGCTCCTCTATTGCCAAATCGTGATCACTGAAGAAAGCCTATTTAAGAAAACAACTTATTTATATAACGAAAATAAAAGTATAAAAAATTCTTCGAAAATGTATTGAGATAAAATTGCACCTGACTATCAATGGGGAAGTACTCCATATTCATCTGAAAATTGCAAATGAAAAGAATTAAAATTTTCAAATGCTGGTGTAGAAGTAAATTAGGAAGTCTTGAACATTCCATACTGGGGAAAGAGATGTTGTAAACCTCTCTGAGAGCACCGATACGTGGTACTACACTTGTGTCACTCTTAATGTGGTTAACCAGATCCTTTGGAACAGGTCCACTAAAAAATACAAATGCCCTGAAACAGAAAGTAATAGATAGTCAATGAAAACATAAGGATAGATTTACTAGAGATTAAGAATTTTTAATACTTAATTCACTTACTTTCTGTATAAACGCTCTCTTCCAGACATGTTAGATAGGAACATGATCATGCTGCAACGAAACAAGCAAGATATGTGAAGAATCATGTTCTTCACTATAATGAATTTTGGTAAAATATGTAAACCAAGGGATCCCTTTTTACATGGCTTAGTGAACTTTGTCTTAAAAAAATGCAGGTGAAGTGTGGAAATGGAGTTGAATATCATACTTCTCTTTTGAGGACTGGATGAAATAAATAGCATCCATTGAGGGCATTGGTTGCCTTCTCTTGAAAAGCTCTTCCACCAGTACAACAATTAAGGTACAAATTTCAATATGTTCAATTACAATAGCAAGGTCTTAAGACAATTCTTAATGTTGCTTTGAAAAAAAATGAAAAAATGTACCTTTGGCATTTGGAACTATAGCCCAACTATTACAAAGACATGCCAATTGCCTGCATGTAAATACATGCAGTCTACCATTGTTCTAGACATAAAAAAAAAATTGCAAGAACATTTGTGGAGTTTTTGGTATAAAATAAAGTACTAGACTGGAATAAAAAACTGGGTTACAAAAGGGATGGAACTTGATTACTTGACAGATGATAAACATACAAATAACATGAACACAACACTTCAAACAGACCAGTGCACCTAGATATCTGGAATTGAGGTACCATGTGCAAACATACATGTTTTGGTTTCAATATGAACAGATAAGGTTAACCATAGATGGAGTTGCACACTTACGTGAAATCCCTTGGTCTGTATTATCTGACATCTTGCAAGAGCTAGACATAATTCTCACAGTGCCTTTATCCATGATGAGTACCTGAGACAGACATTATTCATAGATGGGTAAACCTCCATATTATATTAAACACATAAGTTAAAACTGAAAACACCATAAAGAGAAGTACAAGGCTTCATGCTTCAGCATATAGATCTTTACATTTCCACCCATTGTAAACACAACATTTAGCAAAGTGCTTCAAATGTTTTGATCTAGCTAGCTATTGAAATAGCTAACTTGGAATGGCAGATTACCATAATCTGGCATCAGAGAAAGCCTTAAACAGAACTGAGCAATAATTGCATGCACCTTTCGGCTCATGCTTTCTTTTATACACATCTTGGGACTCGGATCATGCCTTTCTATCCTTTATTTGACCCAAGCCGACCATATCTTTTAATTATCTCGGGTCATATAGCATCCTTATTTCATCTCGGGACCCTTGGTCATTTACCTTCCCTTTTCATCTTAGGACTCGAGCCATATGGGGCATTCCTTATTCATCTCGGGACTATCTTGGGTCAGTTATTTATTACTTATTTATTTTGGGTCCGAACATGCTTTATTTTCATGTCAAATCATATACTTCTGTGGGTTAAGTCCGAACCTTATTTGGGTCGGGTCATGCACTATTGGGCCAAATTTAAAGATACTTTTGATGGTCAAATCCCAATTATATTCAGGTCAGGTTATCAACCTTCGGATCAAATCCAAGACATATTTTTTGGAACAAATCCAAGGTACTTTTTTTAGGTCAAATCACAAATTTTATTCTACATTGGATCATGCACTTGTTTAGGCCAATTACCAATTTTATTCGAGACAACTCATGAACTTTGGGTCAAATCCCAAAACACTGTTTTGGTCAATTCCAAAATTTTAATTTGATCGGGTTATGCATTTTTAGTCAAATCTCAACACACTTTTTTGGGTCAAATCCCAAATTTTATTATGATCAGGTCATTCTTTCATTGGGCCAAATCCCAATGCATTTTTTTGGGCCAAATCCCAATACATTTTCTTATCGGAGTCATGCTTTCGTTGGGTCAAATCCTAATGAATGCATTTTTTTGGGTCAAATTCCTATGAAAGCATTTTTTGGGTCAAATCCCAAATTTTATTTTGATAAGGTCAATCTTTTGTTGGGTCAAATCTCAATTAATGCATTTTTTGGGTCAAATCCCAAATTTTATTTTTATCGGGTCACACTTTTGTGGGTCAGATCCCAAATTCCGTTTCACGCTTTTTTTGGGTCAAATCCCAAATTTTATTTTGATCGGGTCATAGTTTTGTTGGGTCAAATCCCAAAAAATTCCGTTCACGCTTTTGTTGGGTCGAATCCCAACTTTTATTTTGATCGGGTCATTATTTTGTTGGGTCAAATCCCAAATTTTATTTTGATCGGCTCATGGTTTTGTTGGGTCAAATCCCAACGCATTTTTTGGGTCAAATCCCAAATTTTGATCGGGTCATGCTTATGTTGGGTCAAATCCCAAATTTATTTTGATCGGGACATATAACATCCTTATTCGACCCAAGTTAGCCATGTCTTTTAATTATTTCGGGTCATATAGCATCCTTATTTCATCTCAAGACCCTTGGTCATTTACCTTCCCTTTTCATCTTAGAACTCGAGCCATATGGGGCATTCCTTATTCATCTAGGGACTATCTTGGGTCAGTCATTTATGACTTCTTTATTTTGGGTCGGTGCATGCTTTATTTTCATGTCAGATCGTATACTTCTGTGGGTTAAGTCCGAACCTTATTTGGGTCGGGCCATGCACTATTGGGCCAAATTTCAAGATACGTTTTAAGGTCAAATCCCAATTATATTCAGATCAGGTTATCGACCTTCAGATCAAATCCAAGACATATTTCTTAGAACAAATCCAAGGTACTTTTTTTGGGTCAAATCCCAATTTTTATTCTGCATTGGATCATGCTTTTGTTTGGGCCAATTACCAATTTTATTCGAGACAACTCATGAACTTTGGGTCAAATCCCAAAACACTTTTTTGGTCAATTCCAAAATTTTAATTTGATCGGGTTATGCCTTTTAAGTCAAATCTCAATACACTTTTTTGGGTCAAATCCCAAATTTTATTATGATCATGTCATTCTTTCATTGGGCCGAATCCCAATGCATTTTTTGGGCCAAATCCCAATGCATTTTTTATCGGAGTCATGGTTTCGATGGGTCAAATCCTAATGAATGCATTTTTTGGGTCAAATCCCAATCAAAACATTTTTTGGCTCAAATCCCAAATTTTATTTTGATCGGGTCAATCTTTTGTTGGGTCAAATCTCAATTAATGCATTTTTTGGGTCAAATCCCAAATTTTATTTTGATCGGGTCACACTTTTGTTGGGTCAAACCCCATATTCCATTTCACGCTTTTGTTGGGTCAAATCCCAATGCATTTTTGGGTCAAATCCCAAATTTTATTTTGATCGGGTCATGGTTTTGTTGGGTCAAATCCCAATGCATTTTGTTGGGTCAAATCCCAAATTCCATTTCACGCTTTTGTTGGGTCAAATCCCAAATTTTATTTTGATCGGGTCATACTTTTGTTGGGTAAAATCCCAATGCATTTTTGGGTCAAATCCCAAATTTTATTTTCATCGGGTCATGGTTTTGTTGGGTCAAATCCCAACGCATTTTTTGGGTCAAATCCCAAATTTTATTTTGATCGGGTCATGCTTTTGTTGGGTCAAATCCCAAATTTTATTTTGATCGGGACATATAGCATCCTTATTCGACTCAAGTCGACCATGTCTTTTAATTATCTCGGGTCATATAGCATCCTTATTTCATCTCAGGACCCTTGGTCATTTACCTTCCCTTTTCATCTTAGGACTCGAGCCATATGGGGCATTCCTTATTCATCTCGGGACTATCTTGGGTCAGTCATTTATAACTTCTTTATTTTGGGTCGGGACATGCTTTATTTTCATGTCAGATCATATACTTCTATGGGTAAGTCCGAACCGTATTTGGGTCGGGTCATGCACTATTGGGCCAAATTTCAAGATGTTTTTGAAGGTCAAATCCCAATTATATTCAGGTCAGGTTATCAACCTTCGGATCAAATCCAAGACATATTTTTTTTGGAACAAATCCAAGGTACTTTTTTTGGGTCAAATCCCAATTTTTATTCTGCATTGGATCATGCACTTGTTTGGGCCAATCACCAATTTTATTCAAGACAACTTATGAATTTTGGGTCAAATCCCAAAGCACTTTTTTGGTCAAGTCCAAAATTTTAATTTGATCGGGTTATGCCTTTTAAGTCAAATCTCAATACACTTTTTGCGGTCAAATCCCAAATTTTATTATGATCGGGTCATGCTTTCATTGGGCCAAACCCCAATGCATTTTTTGGGTCAAATCCCAAATTTTATTTTGATCCGAGTCATGCTATCGTTGGGTCAAATCCCAATGAATGCATTTTTTGGGTCAAATCCCAAATTTTATTTTGATCGGGTCAATCTTTTGTTGCGTCAAATCTCAATTAATGCATTTTTTGGGTCAAATCCCAAATTTTATTTTGATCGGGACACACTTTTGTGGATCAAATCCCAATGCATTTTTGGGTCAAATCCTAAATTTTATTTTTATCGGGCCATGGTTTTGTTGGGTCAAATCCCAATGCATTTTTTGGGTCAAATCCCAAATTTTATTTTGATCAGAACATGCTTTTGTTGGGTCTAATCCCAATTTCATTTTTCAGGTCAAATCCTAATTATATCCGAGTTGGGTCATGCACTTTTGTGTTAAGCATGTATAATAACAAATTATGAAAGAAAACACGCATAGCTATATGGAGACTAAAATAACAAGCTCCGGATAGAAAGGTTGACAACTCGATATTTCATTAATGAACACCTAAAATAAAGTGAAAACTAATACTCTCTCAACAATAGAATAGAGCACAATAGTAGCAAATACACAACATAGAACACATGGGACACAAGCAGAGATTTACAGTGCACCATAACACCTAGTACAGAACAAACACAATCAACACAAATGCAGAGATACACAGTGCAACAGTAAATTCACAATTGCCAAATAGCATTAAGAATAGTAACTAGTAAGCAACAAACCTAATGTTCCTTTTTAGCAGAAAAAAAAGTAATGAATAGAAGCAACAATATACAAAAGAGAAACCAAAAGAAACGAACACAAGCACAGACAGCACAGCCCAATTACAGGTGCAAGGATACCAAACACAAATAATCAATTTGGAACAAAAGTTGGGAGATTAAAGGTTGCAAGTAGTTACCTGTTCTTGATTGGAAACGTAGAATCCCATCTTGGCTTGTTCTAACGGGTAATTTTTGCTCATTGAGCAATTTCACGTACTCAAATGAGGAGTAACTCAATTAGTGTGCTGAGATGTATCTTCAAGTTGAAATTTCAAGAATCTTCAAGTTTGAGCAATTTCAAGAACCGATCAGAGATACGTATCTTCAATAATATTTGTTAACGTTCGAGTATACAAAGAAATCATTACACTTAATGAGCAATTTCAAGTACCTTATTATGCCAGCGGGTAAGTTTCTAAGCAATATGGCTGAGTAGCCTGCGTACAATCTTCGCAAGAATCTTAAAAAAAACTTCCAATGATCTGCCTTTAGGTCCAGCCTGCATTCTCTGGGTGATGAGTTCTATGGAACCATTATATCGAAGAAGAGAACTCGAGGGCAGTTTTCGAATTTTGATAGAATTAACTTACCGAATTCGCATGAACCGAAGTAAACGGCGGTTCGATTGGAAAGCTCTCGCCACGTCGTCAAGGGTGCCTGTGTACAATTTGTTGGCGCCTCCGTCTTGAGCTTCGTCTTGATGGTGTCGTGCAAAAGTAGGTGAATGCGTCGGAAACGCCGCCGACACCGGCGCCGATTATCTCGCGTTTGAAGATTGTGAGGGTTTTTTCATCAGCAATTGAGTGGATTTGATAGAAAAGGATACGCACAGTTCGCTTGAGAATTCGAAAAAAAACCTAGAATAACAAAGCAGTAATTGCTAGACAAGAGATTGGCGAATTCTAGAAACATAACAAACCCTAGAATTTGGATACAAGCGGAACTCAAAGACTCGAGGGGCAATTAATTAGTTCTTTTTTTGAGAGGTGGTGGTATTTTACCATTGCTTGACTTGTTGACCAACTTGGCGTATATTTGATACTCTGAATTGCTTGCCAAAGACGCGAAAGATAACAAGCCAATTTCAACCAATTTCTATTGTATCATTTTTGGGGAAAAACAAACATAAAGTTTCAACGTCTCCGACCACAATAAAATATTATGTTTCAACCGTAAAAGTAGTCTTCGTAAACATGTTAGTTTCATACAAATAACAGTCTTGATAAATCTGCCTAAAAAAATTAAGTCTTCATAAACATGTAGTAGTTCATGTTTGGAAGATGTAGACATTAGACAATTCCTAAGTTCCTATTTAGCAATTTGAAGCGAACCTTCCACAATCGCACCATCACGAAACAATGTTTTATACAATTTTTTTGATAATACAAGGCAAACATTAGGTTACCCGTACATTACTGGGCCAACCTAAATCATCACTGCGGATGATCTTGAGGAATTCCACAACAATAGGACACTGACTAACATTGAAACTTAAAGAATCTGAAGTCAAATCATTACAAACTGACAATTGTTGCACTTGATGGACGAACTGTTGAAGTAGAGGTGTTGAGGCGAATCTTCTTGCAATGAAATCGGCAGCACTATTACATTCCCTGTAGCAATGAAAAACTTGAACATTCGGAATAGCGTTAAGCAGAGAATTAATATCCTGAATTACGGGAAAAATTTCCCAAGGTATTTTCCACACTCTTTTTATCGAATTGATGAGAGAGAGATTATCTCCTTCAATAATGACATGAGAAAACTTAGACGCCACCACAAACTGAAGACCAAACAAAAGAGAAAACGCTTCAGCTTGTAAGACGCTCATCGTCGGAACTTCTTTCCTATCCAAACCAATAATCTTACTATTATTGTCTCTAGCAATAAAACTTGCAAAGGTTTTTGAATTTTGTTTCTTCGACGCATCAAAATTTAATTTAATCCAATTCGGAGGAGAATGTTTTATACAATTGAAAAGCAAAATCAAGACTACTTATCCTTCTTAATTTCACACCTGGCACCACTTTGGGATTTCTCAAATTCTATACCAAAATTTTTGGATAACCATTGAATTCACTCTTTAACTAATTGGTTTTCTTGGCTTCAAGTTGGTTGGCAATCTTTTGTCTTTTCTTTACACTGGAGAATGTAAACTTGAAGGATGAAACCCACTTTTTTTTTTGATAAGGAAAGAAATTAGGGTTCCCACTAACAAACTAGTGGTCGCCCTAGGGCATCTTGACGGATGAGGGTGAGAAAACCCAGGTCAACTACAAGCGGGATAGAGGAGACACGTCTGAAGGTTCCAGCGATGAAGTCCGCTACAGATTTGCACTCCCGAACGACATGAGAGATACTCCAATCCTGGAACCGGGCAAGCAAGCAGTGGATGTCCGAACGCAGCTGCTCAATCTCCCCCGGGCAGCGCCAGTCGCCGAGCACGGCCTTGACCAACTGCAAGTTATCGCCTTCAATCCGAATCCGGGGAATGCCACATCTTGTGACCTCGAGAAGTCCCTGGCGCAAGGCGATGGTCTCGGAGATCAGAACAGATTGTCGACCAATCAGTCCTCCATCAAAATGGATGGTGGAGCCGCCAGAATCCCTGAGGATGAACCCGAACGAAGCTACGCCATCTGCACTCACTGCACCATCAAAATTTAATTTAATATAGTCCCTCTTGGGTTTTACCCACTTCACACGTTTTCTATTTTCTCCACCCCCACCTTGTCAGTACGGGGTCCGTATGGGTCAGAGACTCCAGCAAGTCTCCAATCTTTAATCTGATTTCGGATAAATTCGATGATTTTATTGCATTGGTCAAGTTTGTTGCATTGTTGTTATCAAAGACTTTTTTATTTCTAGCGAACCATAAGCTCCACCGGGTAGTAATTAGGAGTTCCAATTCCTCTTTTGTTGTCATTTTCTTAATTTCCTCCAGGACCTAATGTGGTTTTTTTGTCGTCCGGTGATACGTGGTCAGTAATCCAAAGGAGTTTTGGGTTTACGGAACTAAGGGTTGCCCGAGCATGAGATTAAGATGTGGTTTGTGTCTTCAAACTGGTTGTTACACGCTTCAAAGCCTTGTGGTACCGGAATATGGTTGGCTGCAAGCCTTGTTTTGGTCGGTAGGCCGTTTCGAGCCACTTTCCATAGGAAGTTCTTCATTTTGGGAGGGATATTTAGCTTGTTAATCCATTCCAAGTTAATCTTTGGTTCACCTTTGGATTAGTGGAGCCATTGCATGGTCGAGTGGGTGGAGTACCACCCATTTTTACTTGGTTGCCAGTATAATCTATCTGGTATTTTATTGAGGGGTTGATAATTTTGGAGATTCTTTCGAGGTCTTCATGGTTGACGACCTCACACAGCTTTTCAACGTTCCATGAGTTATCCTCATGGAGGTACGCCTCAACAGGTTCTTCCCAATTAATAGGGGTTCCAACTTCAGGCTTTGGGTTGAGGGGACCATTACCGGTCCAATTGTTTTTCCAGAAACGGATGGTTTTGCCGTCCCCCACTTGCCAAATGAGCCCTTTAACGAACATGTATCGAAGGCTACATAGCTTGGACCACTGCCATGATGTGTTGTGTTTTTTCTTATAGCTTAGGATACTTTCCGTTTTGAGGTATTTTTCAGTCACTATTTTGACCCAGAGGTTATTTGGTTCTGCTAGGATTTTCCAAAGTAGTTTCATTTGGAGTGCTTGGTTCATATCGGTTACCTTGGCGACCCCCCCCCCCCCCCCCCCCCCCCGTGAGTAGGGGGTCGATAGATTGAATTCCAACTTATGAGTGATTTGTAGTTGTTTTCCTTATTCCAAAAGAAATTCTTGTTAATATTGTCTAGTTCTTTCAGGGTTGATTGTGGTAGCAAAAACGATTGCATAATATAGTATCGGTTACCTTGGCGATCCCCCTCCTAAGATAGGGCATTCGCTTTTCATTTTGATAATTGGGATCTAGTTCGCAAAACTAGGGGTTTAAAGGTGTTTTGTGTTACTCTCCCGTTAATTATCGAGCATCCTAGATATTTGTCCAGAGCAATTGTATTTGCTATTTGGAGAATTTGTTTTAGCTGGTCTTTTGTGTTGTTGTTTTTGTTTTTGGTGACTTGGAAGGCGGATTTGTGGAAGTTGACTTTCTGGCCAGATGTTTGACAGTAGTCGTCTATAGTATCCTTGATATTTTTGCAGGCATGGCTATTGGCTTTTGCAAAGATGGTGATATCATCTGCGAATGCCAGGAAAGGGATTTTTGTTCCATTTCTCAAAATTTGGATCCCGATGCCACTTTTTGGGTTGGTCCTCAAAATATGGAGTTGTCTTGCCAGAATCTCTGCGGCTAAGATGAAAAGGTATGGAGATAGGGGGTCCCCCTTCCTAAGGCCTCGTTGGGGATAAAATTGTTCTGTTGGTTCGTTGTTGACAAGGACAGAAAAGGAGATTGTTTCAACACATTCTCGTATCCATCCCACGAATTTATCATGGAATCTGAATTTGTGGAGGATAGCGGTCAGGAATTCCCAACTGATCCGATGATAGGCTTTTTCTATGTCAAGCTTAATTGCAATCCAACCCTCCCGCCCACGTTTGTTGCGGAAGGAATGGAAAATTTCATGCGCAATGAGTGTGTTATCGTGGATACTTCGGTTTTGGACAAAGGCCCCTTGCATCGGATGGATTAGTTTGTTTAGTACGCTTTTGAGGCGGTTTGTTAGAATTTTTGAGATTACTTTATAGATGGTATTGCATAAGCTGATTGGCCTGTAATGGTTGGTTGAATTGGGGTTTTCACATTTGGGTAGTGGGGTTATAAATGTGTGGTTGATTTGTTTCAAAATTTTCCCTGTGTGGAAGAAGCTTTTAACAGCTTTGGTTACGTCCGGACCAACAATATGCCAATATTTTTTGTAGAAGCTTGTCGGCGTTCCGTCCGGGCCGGGGGATTTGTCATCTCCGATGTCGAACAAAGCACTTTTAATTTCACTGTTCGATACCGGTTTTGTGAGCTCTGTGTTGTCTGCTTCTGTTATTTCTTTTTGGATGGTTTAGGTCATGTTTTGGAGTTTGCTACGGTTTATTTCCAAAGCACAGAACCGGTTTTGGAAGTCCCGTTTAATTTCCGTTTTAATGTTTTCTAGTCCGGATATTTGCGTACCCTCTGTTGTACAAATTTCTTTGATATTGGTTCTATTCTTTCTACCTCAGGCAATCCGATGGAAGTATTTGGTGTTTCTGTCGTTTAGTTTAATGTGGGAGTTTTTAGCTCTTTATTTCCAATATGATTTGTGGAAGTTAATAAGACAAGACCGTTTCTTCAACAATCTTTCCTGCTTTTGGACTAGTTGTGTGACATTGTGTTCAATGATATCTTTCTGGATTTGAAGAAGATCCTCATCTAGTTTTTTTATTTGTTCGAAAATATTTCCAAAGGTATTTTTATTCCATGCTTTCGCTTTTGTTTTAAGAAGTTGTGTTTTTTTTTTGTAAGGTTAAACATGTGTGATCCACCAGCGTTGTGACGCCACGCTTGCTTGATGACGTTATGGAAATCTTTTCTAGAGGTCCACATCATCTCAAATTTGAATGGTTGTGCTTTGAAGGGTACTCCTGTTGGGAGATCACACGATATAGGGCAGTGATCAGAGGATGAGAAGGCATGGTTTTTTGTCGCAATAGACGGGTACCATTCGATAATCTGGTTGTTGACTAGAGTGCGGTCTAATTTATCGAAAGTAGTATTTTCGAGGTTTTTGGATCTTCTCCAGGTAAATTTGTTACCAAACGTCGGGATATCACATACGTCACAATCGTTTTTGAAATTGATTAGTCGTTCAAATCTGGTGTGGCTAGGATTGACGCCCCCTTGTTTTTCATTTGGGTGTTGGATTTCATTGAGGTCTCCCAAAAACGATACATGGAAGGTTACAGTTCTGAATGAACACTTTTAGATCAGTCCAGAATTGGTCCTTGTCTTGTGCCCATGGCGGAGCGCAAGCAAATATTATGACCAATTCGTTGTTGGTTTCCAAGTTTGTGTATTGGAAGCCGATGAATCGGTTATCTTTGTGGATAGATTGGATTCTTTCATTGGAGAGTTGTGATCCCTTCCAAAGAACACAAATCCCTCCAGCGAATCCATTTGCCGGAATAAACTCACATGAGTCAAATCCCGCTTTTTGCCATAGTTTACTTTCAGGCGGGTCTTCTGCTTTAGTTTTAACTAACGAAATTAGTTGGATATTTTCGAGGCAGCATAACGCGTTGACTTCGGTCCAAAAGGACCTCCGCTTAATGCCCCTGCAGTTCCACATGCTTATCTTCATAGGAAACCGATAATTGTGTGGTTTTTGGCCATTGGGGGATGGGAGAACATCCATATTTTCGATTTTGTCGTATTGCGTTGAAATATTATTATTTCAAAATTGTTTGTAGTAGGTCTGTTACGTGAGTTGAATATAGATACGAAGCTTTTAGGCATAGTGATGTCATAGTTGGACTTTGGGGAGGTCACCCCATAGATAAAGGTTTTGTCATGGATTTTTACATCAAGTGCTTTTTTATTACAGATGATTAACCCACTAAGGACATATTGAGTGTCCATAATCGAGTTCCACCGGGGGGTGGTGTTGGTATATATGAAGCTATTAAGCATTTTGGTTGTTTAACGAAAGTTGATATAAGTTGTAAGGTAATTTTAAAGCATCGTGGGTCGATTTGTTCGATAGTTGTTGCCTTTGTAGGCCAGCGGGGGTCTCCCTTTTGTTTTCAGGCTTTTAGGCATACTTGTTGATTTAACAATGCATAGATTAAGCAATTTTTGGTTAAAAGCATCATCTTGTTTGTGAACACAGTACAATGGTTGGTATATGGGTTCGCCCCAAATAGCGCTATTAGTCAGTAGAGAGAGTAGATTGATACCACACAAATAAGTACAGTGAATACATGGCACTCTAGTCAGCATATGCATATAGTGCAAAAGTTGAGTGTGCTTTGCTTTAGCGACAGGCATGCAGGCTAAGTGGTTTTTGTTCAACCATAGTACTGAAAGGTCGGCCAACACAAGCCAATAACACAGCACACACAAAAAATGTGATATGTCAGATTTAAAATCAAACACAAACTGGTTTTTCCCGCTAGCAAGGCAAGCAGAGCCAGCACAGCACAAAGTTTCTTGAACGCCAAATCGTTCACGATTAGGCTTGATGAAGATCCAACGCCACAATTGTAACCAAAGAGACACATAAAAGGATTGAAATAGAACGGATAAAAAAACTTGGGTTTGGAAAACAAAATAGGCGTACGAGTGGAGGTTGAACTAACATCGGAGAAATTGCAACAACAAAAGGTGTTGGGGAAGGAGGTGAAGGAAGCCAGGGAACACCAAGAAGGGCGTGTCCACCGAAGAAACCCGCATCGCAGACCCGACTCCACAGCCTCCTGGAGCCGAGAGACCCACCACCACCAGACGTCACCGACAAGCACCGCAGGTCCAACCACCAACAAATTGAAGTAGGAGAGAGAGCAGATCTTTGCTGCCTAAAGACATCGTCACCATGAAGTGGCGAGGTCCAAATTCCCGGATTGGGGACACGCCATGGACTCCATGGATGCAAAACCATCTCTTTAGAATTTTGATTTGAAGATTGATGAGGTGATGGCACCAAGACGCTTTTGGAGCGTTGCGTCACTAGATCGCATCCTAGACGAGGCGGAAGACCCGACAAGTGGCATCCACGGCGGGCACCGAGGCAACGCCGCCCGGATCTGCGCCTGAAGATGGGTTGCACAGTCGTTCTTTTATCAGATCTGATTGTCATTGTCGATTTCGGACGCATCTGGTTGGGCCTCCTAGCAGCCTGATGGAGAGGGAGTCGGGTTCTAACCCGTCGAATACTTTTATCCCGACGATGAAGAGTTTTTACCGGCACCGTCAGTTGTGAGGCGTTGGGGTCGGAGTCGACATCCGAGAGGTGCTTGCTTTTCAGGCGACCGGAGGCGGTTTGGGGGCTCATATGCTCGTAGGAGGAGGCAAGGTTCAGGTGCAGCGGGCATTTCCCCGCTAGGGTTTTGGCCAGCAAGAAGAAAGAGATGACAAGCGCGTTTACGGCGCGTTTGGTTAATACTGTTTGTACATCCAAACAGTCGTCAGACAAAAAGAAAAGAGAGAAAAACCAAGCTAGTAGAAACAAAATTCATACAAAATGATTCCTCGTTCCAGCTTATTAACTCTCATATAGTCATATCCATTCACCTTGTTGTGTTCAAAACTTCGGATGGAGGTGAAATATGTTGTGTCAAAACAAAAAGACAAAAAAAAAAAAAACACGGAAGGGAGGAGAGGTTGGGGGATTTATCATTAAAATAGCAACATTACAACAAGTGTAGAGGGAAGCATCCTATGCCGGCACTGTGATTTCATGATGGTCAATCAGAGCTTCTACACGCACTTTCGACTTCTGACAACATGGTTAATTTGTTAGCTCAAGACTTGCCATGAAGCAAAGTGGGGATCAAGCTATGAAACTCAATATGTTGCAGTTAGGCAGATAGTTTTCTTCCAAAAAACTCGGATAAATTATGGAGCGAGTTACTTGATTCTTATATCAAACCCACAAAGACTTGTCTATCATGCCTCAAGTCGTGGTGGAGCCCAGAGCTTCACTTTCTTGTCCGATGCGCATGTTGCCAATATGTAGGCTTCTGTGTTCCCTGCAACCAAACAGATATTAAGTGGTCCGTGTCAGTTATGAAGATTCCACAAACTCCAGATCTTGATATCCACAAGGCAGAGGTTTCAAGAAGATTTAACACTTACCAGTTGAAAGCGTCCTGGGTGACCATGCAATCCATGCGATCTCATCTGTAAGGGGAGAGATGGGTGTCAGTGTATTGCTTAATCCTTTGCATTTCAAATAACAACTCAATCCACAGTACTACTAATAACAGCATACACACTGATAACTAAGAAATCAAAAACTAAATAACGAAGCCAAATATTCAGTTTTTAGAGATTTAGTCAAGTGAAACACCACATATATTTATTTGCATTAAGAGGGACATACCATCATGTGCTTTATCAGCAGTGTCCAAAATCTTCCCAGTGTCAGCACACAGCCACTGTAATGTAGAGCCATGAGTTGCAGCCAATATCTTTCCATCAGGAGAAAGGCAGAGCCGATCATAATGCAAAATAGCACCACTTGCATCCTGAAGCGGGATAGTAATTGTCTTCAAAACCTTGGGGTCCTCATCAAGGTGATACCTAACTGATAGCATAAGGACATGTATTATTAGAGGCATATCCATGAATGGGAATTTATAGAATCTTTTTATAAAGAAACACTGCTAGTTTAAATCTGTACTAGCATTGAAGACATATTGTAACATAAATGGCACCTTAACAGATTTTTATTCGGGGGTGATAAATAGATTTGAGTTGCTCACAATTGATATATCGAATAAATACGACACCAGTTCCTTTGCAAGGCCCCGATTCATATTTCCATCCCAAGTCACCAGAATGTTTACTTTCGGTCAAATAACAACAAAATACTTTCTCCCTACAGCTAATTACTATATGGAAAGCTGATCAGCCACCAAGTATTTTGATCCACAATGAATTTGAAATACAAAATCCAGTTTGATTTCATACATTAACTTGTAACATAACTGATCCCCTTAAATTATTCACACATTAATTATATTTAGCTTACTGATTTATCTAATCAATTACATTTTGATTAAGGATAAAAGCGGCAGACAAATCTTTATTAACTTCACAAGAAGAAAGAAAGTTTCTTTTTTTTACTAAGCAAAAATAAAGAAAGGTTACTCACCATCAATATTCCATATTTTTATTGTCCCATCCTTAGATGCTGTTATAACTTGTTCCGAGTTGGGAGCAAAGCACAACCAAGTTACTGCACTCTGGGGAAAAGAAAACCAGCCAAAACGTATGCACGTGAACCAGGGAATCCATTCAGCAACGTAAACAAATAGAACAAGATGGAAAAGACAAGCTTCAAAAGTTGTTTGAGGTGTTAAACACATCCGAAAGAACAGAAAAACAATACTACATGTCTTTTCTGAATGTATATTAAATAAGCATACTGATTAATTTAAGATCATATACAAACCTTGTGTCCCTTGAGCTGCATAACTTTTTGAACCTCCTTGACTGAACCATCTTTTGAGTACACAATCTCCCAAACCTGCAATAGGAGGATAATTAGCTACTGTGCAATGCTAAAGCAATATAAAAGTGACGAACTATCAAGATTCAAGATATAAGTTGAAACTAAATGGTCACTAAGATTATAGTTTACATATGTGGATAGGAACAAGTGTATCCCAGAATATAAATTAGTAAATTTAGTAAAGAAGAGCCAGAGCAAAGTTCATTGGACACTCGAGACCTTGTACAATTTGTTGCAGATGATGCACAGCTTTGAAGAATATCAGTAACATAATCATGAGATAAGTAAGAGTTAAGGAAACATGCGAGGCAGTCACCATGGCAGGACCATGGATGCATAGATGCCTCCCTACTCTTTCCTCCTCTTGTTATCCCTCCCAGAAAAAAAACTCTATGAGGGAGGACCGGGAGGTACTAAGGTTCAATAGAGGTTTTTACTAACTAGCAATTTAGAGCACTTCACTAAAGATTCTATTTCACTATATATAGAATAAGCACCTTGACATCAGCAGTAAAGGCTGCTGCAGCAATAAAACGTCCATTAGGAGATATTGCAGCCATGTGGTTTCGCAGTTGATTTGTGTCAACTGTCCCCAGCAGCTTTCCAGTTTTACCATGCCAAAGTTTGATGTCAGTACCTGGTCAGAAAGAAAGCAAACTCTTAAGCATTGAGTGAGCCTAGCAGATCATTTTTTAATCAACACATACAGGAGATTAGGAGCAGGAGACACCTTCTGAACATGAGGCTACAACTGTACTTCCATCAGCAGTTCCAAAAGTAGCAGCAACTCCTGTCAGGTTAAGGATTGTACGCTTATCATGAACTTTCTGATGTGTCCACTTTATTTCAGGAGGAGACTTGGATTGCTGCTGACTTTGAGATTTGGTCTCTTCTCCAAACATGCACAGTGAGGAACCAGAAAGTGTTTGGGTAGCTACTACAATAGATGAACTATCTTCCAAGAATGCAACTGATGTTGGATGTCCTCCAGCTGGGACATTAATTCGCAAGAATCTATGGCCAGATGCAAAAAATGTTAAAAGAAAATAGGAGCGCATATGCATAAGATTAGTATAACAATATTCTAAGCAATGCAGCAATGCCATACTTGAAACTTTTGCTTGTAACATCCTCCAGCTTAAACACACGAACCACCCCATCAGCACAGGCTGCACAAAGATGTTAAACAAGAAATGAAGATCAAAAAATAATTCTTGTATAGTCCTTGAGCTACAATTCAATCAGTCCAAGAAGTTGGCGTATGCTAGCACATTAATATAAGACTAGTTTCTATTTGCAAAACAAGAAAAGGAAAAGGGGAATCATCAAATGAGAAGACGGATGCAAAGAGCTCTGTTTTTGATTTAGCTCCCAGCTTCTGAATGTGATATTGCTTCTGGATTTTATACTTGGGCAACATTTTTGTAAGTCCGTAACCTTAGCTAAACTACTAACGTAGTCAAATTCAGATAACACGCAATGCAAAGCTCAGGCAGAATAGATGATGATCACCTGTTGCCAAATTCCGCCCATCAGGTGAAAAAGACAACCCTCCAACAGCATCACCGTGACCCTTCAAAGTGTTCAAATCCAAAGGATGATGCTTCTTGTTATGGTCCTGCAATAATTGAATTCCCCATATAATCAACAAAATTGTATACATAGAAACATAACATCTCCTCAAAGGCGACGATCCCCATATAATCAACAAAATTGTATACATAGAAACATAACATCTCCTCAAAGGCGACGATCTAGACTCATCCGTTTCCACATATATCAAAAATCAAATCTTTAACATCAGAGTCGCAATCAACTATGTTATTCCATCAAAACCAACGAATCATAAACATCTATGAATAGATTTGGACAAAAAAGAGTCTCGCTGAGCAATTCGACCTTATCAGCGGCGTGCGCATGGTGCTTCGGCTGAGACTTCTTCGGAGCAGATTGCTGAGCCCTGGACGGCTTCTTCTGTTTATGATTCGGATCATTCACCTCTGCTTTGACCAGCGATTCCACCTCAGATTTCTGCTTCCTGAAATAGTTTCCGAAGATGAGAAAAGCGATGACGCCTCCCAGAATCAACGACAATGCTAAAATCGGGAGCACCGGATCCATCTGTGGCGGAGGCTTCTGTAACGCTGGTTGACAATCGGCAAGTGATCAGGAAGTATGGCTTCTCGAGAGGGTTTTGGAGGATTCCGAATTTGGAAATTTATGAGAGAATTGTGAGATTGATTAACAAAGGTACCGCTTAAGGGTTTAGGCAAAGCAGCTTCTCGCTCTTCGGGCTTTCGATACATGAAATTAATTAATCCTTTCATTTATTTATTTTTCACTTTTTCGAATTAAGTTCATCTTTTAGATATATTAATCTATGTATATATATAAAAGACGCAAGGAATAAGGCTACCACGTTGCGCCACCTAGGATTTTCCTACGTATCGTTCCCACGTTAAGCCACCTGAAATTTCGCCACATAGGATTTTTTATTTTGAAAATTTATATATGTTGATATTATTTTAGGATAATATAGAAATAAGATAATTAATCTAGGAAATATTCTATCTAAAATAAAGATGTTATCTATTATATATTACGAATTAGGATAGATCTAAAAGCTATTATCTAAAATTAAATAAATTATAGAACATTAGATATTAATATATTATATATTAAGATAGATATATTGATTTAGTTTTTCCAATTAAATTTCTATCTATTTATTTGAGAAAAATTAAATTCGAATTTCATTTAAAATTAAAAAATATTTTATCTTTATTATTTTATCTATTTATGTAAAAGATTTATCTTAAATAAAATTTTGATAAAAAATAGAACTTTCAATCTAGATAATTACTTACCTAAATTGACTTTTGATAAAAAAAATCTTTTCCTTAATTTTCTTTTTGAATTATTTATGTCAATATAAATAATTTTCTTATCATTAAAAATTCATTCTTTATTTATATTTTTTCATAGTTTCTTATTAAGTATATTTTTAATTTTTATTCAAAATTTTTTAAAGAATTGAATGTGATAAAAAAAATTCACAAGAATTTTAGATTATTTTTACCTTTTTCTATTTTTTTGTAAAAGATTTTTTAAATTGAATGATTCTATTTCAAATAATTATTATTTATGTTTTTGCATAAATAAATTATTGTTAAGGCATCAAAATTATAGTAGATTCACCTTAATAATTTTGGCTCCGTTTCACATGACATTATGACACCAATTGTAATATTTTATATAATTTTTTCTAATAAATAAATTTTTTTTATATTAAATTAAAATCATAATCATTAAATAAATTATATATTAAATTCATGTAGTCGTGCATGACACGACGGGTATAACTAGTTTGAATAAAAACAATAAGGTTTGGAGCAACCACATTGCGCCACATCATCTTTTGCCACATGTCATTCCTAAAATGCGCCACATAAGATTTTGACATGTGTCATCTCCTCATTAATTCATAGAAATTATACAAATAAATTGGTAGTTTTGGAAACAAATCTTATAATATCATTTAATATTTTAGAAAGAATCCAAATTGTAATTTTGGAAGTTTCTAGCATATCTACTATATATATTAATTATTCTTTCCACTTCATATTCCACCTATCAAATTTTTTCCACTTAATTAAAATTTATTTTTATTTCCCAAATTTAGATAATATCTTAATTTTTGGAAGGAGATTAACTAAAAAATTTTAACTAATGGTTCAATTTTTTCCTTATAAGCCAATAAAATATATATGTTCAATCTCATCTCTTCCATATTTTCAAAATATATCTTTTTTGCTTTATTTTCTTCATATTTTATCTCTTTCTTTTAAATTAAACCTATTTATCAAATATTGTCAAGTAAAATGAGCAATGTAGATTATTTTATATTAATAATGTTTATTCTCAATTTTAAACTTAATAATCTATATTTATTTTATTTAAAAATTTTTTTTATACATATTACGGGCAATAAACTACTTACATTAAATTTTATATTATATTTTTATTTATAAATATCTTTTTTATAATATATCTAAAAAATATCGAGTCATAGTCGTGCATGGCACGACGGGGACAACTAGTAGATTACTAAGATAAAATAATCTACATTGCTCTTTTTCCTTGACAATATTTCATAAACAGGTTTATGAGTAGTATTTTAATACTTAATTTATTTAATGAATAGTATTTTAATTTAATATAAAAAATAACGTATTTATTAAAAAAATCATTAAAGTGAGCCAATATAATGTGAGGCACAACCAAAGTTGTTAAGGTAAGTCCAATATAAGTTTGATAGCTTAATGATAATTTATTTATGAAAAAGTATGAATAAAAATTATTTTAATTAGAATCATTAAATTTTATAAATTTTTTACAAAAATAATTAAAAAGACAAAAATAAAGTAAATTCTTATAATATTTTTAATCAAATTCAATTCATTAAAAATCTTTTCAATAAAAAGTAAAAAATATAATTAATAAGAAAAGATAAAAAAAATAATGAATATAGAATTTTTTTTAAAGGTAAAAAATCTTTTATATTAACATAAATAATCCAAGAAGGAAATTAAGGAAAAGATAATATAATTTTTTTTATCAAAATTTGATTTGGGCAAGTAATTTTATACATATCTAAAAAATTTATTTTTTTTATCTAAATTTGATTTAAGATAAATCTTTTACATAAATAGATAAAAGTTGTTAAGGTGAGTCCAATATAAGTTTGATAGCTTAATGATAATTTATTTAGGCAAGTAATTTATTTTTTTATTTTTAATTAAAATTCGAATTAATTTTTTCCAAATATAAAATATAGTGTAATTTTAGCTTTTGATAGAAAATAGTAATAGGAAAAATATTTCCCTACCTTATTATGATAACAATCTATCATTATATATTAAAAAATCTTATATTTTATTTTTCCTTTCTTTTAATTTTTTATTAAATATATTAGAACATTAGTTTTTATAAAAATTAGATAGATTTTTAGAAAATTTAAAAGAAAAAAATTATAAACAATAAGAATACAAAATTACTGTTTAAATATAAGGTGGGGCCAGAATTGTTCGGGTGGCTCGAAAAGGTTTGGCTTTAATATATAGTTATAGATAGATAGATATGTCAAAGATATTATTATTTATATGGCTATTTTTATTTCAAAGATATATATGTGACCACATGTACATATTTTTTCTTATATTTTTCTAATTTATCTTTTATAAATATGATAAATATAATGTCCTTTTTTATCTATATTAGTAAAATATACAAATATTATTTTATCTTTATGTTTATTTGGAGATAAATTTTTACAAATATTATTTTATCTTTATATTTACTTGGAGATAACGTTTTTTGCATAATTAACTATAAAAAACTATTATTTTAACAAAGGGGTGATGTGGCGCAATGTGGTGGCAGAAATTGCTCCAGCTTTAATTATTAGTAATAGATAGAATTCACAAAACCACCCTTAAAACAGGAGTTTGTGCACAAAATCACTCGTAGAATTTAAAATTACGTTGAACACCCTTAAAATAAATCTGTTAATACATAGCCACCCTTAAACTTCCGTCAAACTCCAACAAACTTACAAAAAATCCCCTTTATCTACATATTTTATTTATCTTTTTTATGACTTTATCTACTTATTTTTAATTTAACCACTAGCATTAAAATAAATTACCAAAAAAAAAACAGATCTGGCTCCTTTCGAGCCCCTTCAATGGCGAATCTCGCTCTTCCGGCAAGGCCTTTTTCAAGCCGTTATCGAGGCTCAAATCCGCTCCTTCGAACTTTATGATCTCCCCAACGCCAATATCTTCTTTTCACATCGAGTGCGTACTTGATGAGTCCCTTGCCCTCGCTATTGTGTCGCTTTGCCAATGGCTTCCTCAACCGTTCTTGACCCTGATATCCGCCGCTGCCTCCTTGACAACTTGATACAAACCAATCCGACAAGATAGAACTCGCTGACCAAGATCAGCCACGAAACCAGTGAAGTCGACCAAGGCCGGGAAAAGGGAGGTGAAGGTGACCCTGATATCTCTCCTCTGAGTAGTTGCCGCTGCTGGACCCGATCTGGAGTTGTCGAAGTAGCATGTCGTCTTCATGGCACCAGAAGCCCATCATTGGGGGCATGGGCCCCACAGGCTCGGGCACTCTCGGAGGTGAGTCGACCTCCACTCTCGGCATGACCCTCGGAACCTCGATCATAGGGGGCATAGGAGTTGGGGGAACGTACTCCAACTCGGGGCTCGCCGGGGGCGATGGCGGTGGGGGTGATTCTGGGTCAATTACCACCCCATCCTCGTCTTCTTCTTCTGACGCCTCATTCATGGCGTCCCATTCTGCCTGTGCTTGCCACAACAGCTCTAACTCCTCCTCATTAAACTCATCCTCTTCCCCGTCCTCGAAGTTGAGTTCGGGGACGATACCTTCTAGTTGGTGCTCGGGCTCCAACTCTTCATCCTCTTCATCAGCGTAGTCCTCGGGTTCATAACCCGGGGCCATTTCCTCGTCCTCCGAGGGGTAGTCCTCGGGCTCGTATGCTGGTGATGGGGGCGGTGTAGCCGGAGCAGCCTCGTCATCTGAGAGCCCGATAGGGAGGTTGGGGTCCTCCTCGGGATCTTCCTCCGACTCCTCCCACGGCTCCCCGATCTGATCAACCTCCATGTCAACTCCGGGTTGGTATTCTTCATACTCAGCGTTAGGATGGGGAAAGTAAGGGTTCGGGGCTTGCATCCCGAAGTTGGCTTCGTTGACATGGCTTCCATAGTGGTTGTTTGGGCTATCCATGGTCTTTCTGAGGAAGGAAAAGGAAACAGGCGTTAGTATAGAACTTCCTTAGTTTCTATAGAAGGAAGACGTAGTGAAGGATATCAAGATTTTTTTTGAAAATTTACCAAGTCAAAACTTTACTTTTTTTTTTTCATTTTCTTGGCCCTATTTAAGTATCCTAAGGTTTTTCTTATTGAGAACCTAAGATTTTTGGGACGTGCAAGCTTGGGTTTACTAAACAAATTTCCTAATGTGAAAGTAGAAATTTATAAAGAAACACTTATATTGTCTATAATTTGAAAATTTAGTACTATTTCAAGTTCTTCGGAAGATAGAAAGATTTTGAGAAAAGATAAGTTCTAGAACTAGGTATTTGCTATGTGAGGTTTCTAATATCTTTTGGAAACATATCTTTCTTAGCTAAGAAATTTTGAATTTGAAAAGTTAGTAATCCTAGGTTTTCTGGAAGAGAGTAAAGAAGGAAATTTTCTATAAAGGAAGGTGTTAAATAGCGGAAGTAAAAGTTAGGGTTTGAAGGTTCTAAATTTTCGAAAATTTTCGGTTTTAAAACTTTTCGGTTTTAAAACAAAAACGTTTAGCTCTGATACCACAATTGTAACACCCCTATTTTACAACATTGGGTATTACCGCCAGTGACCTCAGACTTTACCGTCCAAAGTCACCCAAGGCTTTTAGAATGATATAGAACAATTAAAATGCGGAATAAAACATATTACATAATGAGAAAAGGTGCTCCCGAAGGAGACTTAGTTCTTACAAAAACATCTTACATTGATTCAAACATAAAGTTGTCCAGAATTGAAATGCGAAACCTGATTGTTCTTGAAACGTAATGAAACTAAAGCAAAATGATAGAAAGATACATCTTGAAATCCTTGTTCTTCCTTCGTCTTCACTTCACTTCGCGCCTTGCTGGGGTTCCTAGATTCTGACATAATTCGCGAGGGGCGATAGAATGCCAGGCAAAAATGCGGAAAAGAAGAATTAGTCTAAGAGACTAAGCAAGCGGGAAAGGAACTTCCCGAGGGTATTTTGGGAATTTTCAAATATTATTGAAAGAGGTATTAAGGTTGTGTTTATGATGGGCTATATAATGAAACTTGTTGATGTGGAGCTTTGAGATTCGAAGGTGAGTATATCTTTGGACAAAGATATCTCGATGAGCAATAGAAGAACTACTAGATTGTAGACTTCTTTAGGATTTCGAAAGAATGTTGGGAACCTTCATTAAATCATACAAGTGAAAACCTCTCGCACCCTGAGCGGACCGAGAGCCGGATCGATCATTTGAGACCGGTCCGGTTTTGGTGTCTTAAGTGTGCATTCGCACTTATCTTATATAGTGACGAAAAATATTCGACTTTATTAATGATTTTTAATAGAGAGTGGTGGGACACAGATATTTCGAGCCACCCGAAGGAGAACCATCAATTCTCCGGCACTTAGCTAGAGTGCCGCACAATCCCTCCTTGCAATCGGAGCGGATGGAGATCATGATCCCGAAAGTCGTATGGACGTACGACTTAGTAATGTTATATAGAGGTGTCGACTAACCCGCACCCCTTTCTAGTTTATTCAAGGTAAATCTCTGAACAAGATTGTAATCAATCAAGATAACAACATACTAGCATATATAATCCTAACAAAGGAATATAAAGCATACTATGCTAACACTTGTCGTTATTTCTAGCAATCAATATTTCCTAGATTCATTTTTATTTATGCATACAAATGGTTCCCAACAATCAAGGATTTTCACGAAATGGAATGTAAAGGTTGCAAGGGGAAATTCCACTTGCCTTTGCGTAACGAGTTCTAGCACACGAGCCTTGACGCAACTTATGCGATTCCCTACTACGAGCGAGGATTCCGACCTATTGTTACGGAAATTTACGAAAAAGGCTCAAAATCGTGATTTTCTTTCTAAGATTTGGATTATCTCTTATAATATTTTATAAGAGAGTTAGAGATTCTAAATTATTATAATAATAATTTAGAAAGTTATTTTCCTCAAAATAATAATATTCCTTTATTATTATTTTGGATTTGTAATATCCTTACTATTCCGTAAAATCTTTATTTAAAAATAATTAGTAAAATAATTATTAAAAATTATTCTTTTTACTTATCCATGACAATAAACTATTACTTTTAAATTTCTCTTTTATTCTAGGATGGAACTTCTAATTTTGACTACCTTATCTAAAATACTTTATTAATAATATTTTCTTAATAGAAAAGTATTTACCTACATAATCCCTTTTTAAATAAAATTGTCATGTATATACTCCTTTATAAGGAAGTTTCTATAACTAGAAGTTTCTAAATTTCCTTATAAGGTAACTTGTCTAAATTTAGATTAATCTTATTTTATATTTATAATTTGTTATTATAATATTATAGCTTATAAAGAAAAAAATAATATCTTCTTCATAATTAGGAGATTTCTTTCATGCAAGTCATCCTTATGCTATAATAATCTCCTAGAATATTTGTAATATCTTACTTGATATTTTTATCCTAGAACTCATATCTTATGCAAATATCTCTACACCTAGTGATTATAAAAATATACTTTCCTTATAGATGACTTAGTAATATTTCCATTAATAGTATTATATTCTATAACTAAAAAGAAATCCCATGCTATCATATATTTGTTCTTATAATATCCTAATAATAACTCATATGCTAATAATATCTTATTTATCATATCCTAATAATAGATAATATTTTGTAATAACTCTCATATATAAAAATATGCTAAAGTTCATATTTTTATTGAATAAATATTTATTTTCGTAATTTTATTTATTCACACAATTTTATAAACCCTATATCTTTTATAGATTAGGCCATGCAACAACTTTTATTAACTTAGGGAATTTGTTAACTTCATATAAAAATGGTAATGGTTTAATTTACTAAACCTTTTTATTTTTAAGATCATATAGTATGATTTTATCTTTTAGTTTAAGGCATGCATAATAACTTTTAAAATTGCTATTTGATCAAAGATGACAATAATAATTATTATCTTGTATGCTATGATAATTTTATAAAATCCACTATTTATTTTATGAAAGAGGCATGCATGTAATAAAATCCATGAATTTATCTATTTGTTTTTATTTAGCTTAAGTTACCATAGTAACTCTAGATTGTTTCTAGTTTTCCAACTAACAAGATCTTACTAACCTATTTTTATTTCTTATTTTCCTAAAATCATTTCTAATAGCTAATAACTTTATAAATTTATAAAAGCATAATTTAAATAAATAGGATTTAAGATAGAATTTTTATACTTTGGTATTCTGTTCTTTACAGAACACTGGAGGAAGGCAGAGGAAGAGGGGCGGCGCGGCCAGGGGTCCGGCGAGGGCAGGCGGCGGCGCAGGAAGGGCGGCGGCGCGGCGGTGGTGCACCGGTGAGGGGGTGGTGGTCCGGCGGCTCCAAGGAGAAGAGAAGGAGAAAATTTAATGGTGTTTGGTGGTGTGTTTATGGACTTTGAATGGAGAATTTCTATATGCAAGGTGCTGATTTTTTGAAGGAGAGGGTGTTCTTGCTAGAAGTGAGAGCAAAAGACTTGGATGAATGCTTAGGAGAGGGTATTTATAGACAACTTGGTGAGCTTGCAATCCATGGCTCAAGGTATGGACCAATGGAGGAGGGAGAGGAGCTTCACCATAGGTCCATAGTGTGCTTCTTTGGTGATGATGGAAGGGTGATGTATGAAGGTTGGTCAAGCAAGGCAATGGAGGTGGAAATGGCATGCAATGGCCAAATTCAATTCAACGTACAATCAATCAGACAATGTCTGATGTTGCCTTTTGGAGAAGAAGAGTTTATTTGATATAAGAGGAAAAGGTTGGGCTAAGTGAACAAGAAATTGCAATGGTCTAGCGGAATTTGGTGAGGGGCGTGTGAGGTTGGAGTGCAAGAGATCTCGGGTTCAAATCCCGGCTCTTGCATTCTTTTTGCAAGGCTTGTAAACTAATTTCCTAGGCCTTTGTATAATCTATTTTATGAAATAAAATAAATTTCTTATTTTTTTTATCTAATGCTCTTTTTATTAATTTACCTCACTTATTAATTTATACCCCTTGAATTATTTCATTGCATTTTTGTCTATTTTAATTCTCTTGATAAACTCTTTAAAAAGAAAATAATAGAAGTTAATTTGATTTTCTAGAAATTAGAGAAATAAAATAATTGATAATAAATATGATAAAAAGAACTTGGAATATCGCGGATATTACAATAGTACCCCCTTAAATAAGTTTCGTCCCCGAAACTTAGAGAAAATAGGGCGGTGCCACGATGTAGAGACAAAAGCAATTACAGCTCACGACTTGTGAGAATGCTATGGGGTCTAGTACCCCCTTAAAAGGATTACGCTAGTGGTGTTCACGAAGACATTAACTCTGGAAAACGCCTCTGCATGTCTTGCTCGGTTTCCCAGGTTTCCCACATTGTACCTTCGTTGCCATCTTTGGACCAAAGTACACGGACTAAAGGTACTTCTTTGTTGCGTAATTGCTTGACTCTATGCTCTACAATCTTGATTGGTCTCTCTTCGTAAGTGCCATCCGACTGGATTTCGACATCGTCGAAGTTGATCACGTGGGATTCGTCGGGCACATACTTCCTTAAGAGTGACACATGGAACACATTGTGTACAGGGTGAGCAGAGGGTGGTAACGCAACTCGATAGGCCAAATTGCTGACTCTCTCAAGGATTTCGAAGGGTCCTACATAGCGAGGGTTGAGCTTGCCTCGCTTCCCGAAGCGGAAAACGCCCTTTGAAGGAGACACTTTGACAAACACCTTATCTCCTTCTGCAAACTCAATGTCTCTCCTTTTTAGATCTGCATAAGACTTCTGTCGACTCTGGGCGGTCAACATTCTCTGACGGATGAGGGCGACTTCGGAGGCAGTTTGCTCTATTAGGTCAGGACCTAAGAGAATCTTGTCGGCGTTATCGTCCCAACAAAGCGGGGAACGACATTTCCGGCCGTATAGGGCTTCGAAGGGAGCCATCTTGATGGAGGAATGCCAGCTATTGTTGTAGGTGAATTCTATGAGGTGCAAGCTGTCATCCCAGCTTGTTGTGCGATCGAGCACACACGCCCGAAGCATGTCCTCAAGAGTTTGGATGGTCCTTTCTGATTGACCATCAGTTTGAGGATGAAAAGTTGTGCTGAATTTCAGTTCTGTGCCCATGGCCTTGTGTAGTCCTTGCCAGAAAGAGGCAATGAAGCGACCGTCTCGATCAGAGATGATCGTTTTTGGGGTCCCATGGAGGCGGACTATTTTCTTGACGAAAACTGTTGCTAGTTTTGGAGCTTTCCACTTCTTTTGAATGAAGATGAAGTGGGCGCTTTTGGTGAGTCGATCCACGATAACCCAGATAGAATCCTTCTGCTTTTGGGTCTTGGGCAGATCGGTCACAAAATCCATTGCAATATCTTCCCATTTCCATTCTGGCACGGAAAGGGATTGCAACTTTCCTCCTGGTCTTCGATGTTCGATCTTTACTTTCTGGCAGACCAAGCATTTAGATATGAACTCTGCGACATCTTGCTTCAGATTTGGCCACCAGAAATTTCTGCGTACGTCCTTGTACATTTTACTTGCTCTTGGGTGTACTGAGTAGGCAGATGAGTGGGCTTCCTTTAAAATGATCTTTCGGAGCTCGTCCACTACTGGCACACAAACTCGGTTTTGAAACCATAGGGAACCGTCATCTTGGATAACGAACCCTGGTGCCTTGCCTTCTTGTACCTCGCCGCTTATCCTGATCAGCATGATGTCCTCAGTCTGCTTCTCTTTAATCTATGTCAACAAATCGGATTGGATTTCCAAAGTGTTGAGGCAACCTTGTTGTCTTTCGAACCAGACCTCGGTGCCTTCTTTGATTAGTTCTTGTTGCAGCTTTGGCTGGGCTGTTAGCATTGCGATCAAGCCATCTTGTTGTGTCTTACGACTGAGAGCGTCTGCTACGACATTAGCTTTGCCCGGATGGTAGAGCAGCTCGATGTCGTAGTCCTTCAGTAGTTCCAACCATCTTCTTTGTCTCATGTTTAGTTCCTTCTAGGTGAACACATACTTCAAGCTTTTGTGGTCTGTGTAGATCTGACATTTGACCCCGTACAGGTAGTGTCGCTAGATTTTTAAGGCAAATACCACCGCTGCTAGTTCGAGGTCGTGGGTTGGGTAATTCACTTCATAGACTTTGAGCTGACGAGATGCGTAGGCAATCACCTTCCCATTCTGCATAAGCACGCATCCCAAGCCTTGCTTTGAGGCATCACTGTAGACCACATAGCCGTCGTGTCCATCTGGCAGCGTCAGAACTGGTGCGCTTGTTAGACGCTTCTTGAGTTCTTGGAAGCTTTCTTCACACTTTTCGTCCCACACAAACTTCTTGTGGGTTTTCCGGAGTAACTTCGTCATTGGCAGGGCGATCTTTGAGAATCCCTCGACGAATCTTCGGTAGTACCCTGCAAGTCCTAGGAAGCTGCGAATTTCTTTCACATTCTTTGGTTGCTTCCATTCTGAGACTGCTTCAATCTTCTTTGGGTCCACCATTACTCCGTCTTGATTGATAACATGGCCTAGAAAAGCCACTTCTTTAAGCCATAAATCACACTTGGATAATTTGCTGTAAAGTTGGTTGTGCCTTAAGATTTGTAGCACTATTCGAAGGTGTTCTTCATGCTCCGCTCGATTCCCGGAGTAGATTAAGATGTCGTCAATGAAGACGATGACAAATTTGTCGAGGTATTCATGGAAGCATCGGTGCATTAAATCCATGAACACCGCAGGTGCGTTAGTCAGGCCGAATGGCATCACTACAAACTCGTAGTGGCCATAGCGAGTGCGGAATGCGGTCTTCGGAATGTCCTCTTCACGGATCCGAAGTTGATGATAACCTGATCTCAAGTCGATCTTGGAGAAAACTTTTGCACCTCGGAGTTGGTCTAAGAGGTAATCTATCCTTGGAAGAGGATACTTGTTCTTGATGGTGACCTTGTTCAATTCTCTGTAGTCGATGCACAAACGGAAGGTTCCGTCCTTCTTCTTCACAAATAGCACGGGCGCTCCCCAGGGCGAAGCACTCGGTCGGATGTAACCCTTCTCAAGCAGTTCTTCGAGCTGACTCTTGAGTTCTTTCATCTCTAGCGGGGCCATTCTGTAGGGTGCTTTAGAGATTGGGGCGGTACCCGACTCGAGGCTTATCGAAAACTCGACTTCTCGTCGGGGAGGCAATCCTGGGAGTTCTTCTGGGAAAACGTCGGGGAATTCTCGGGCTACAGGGATTTCCTGGATATCCATGACCCTTTTCTCCGTTGGCTCGAGGTAACAAAGATACCCAACACAGCCTTGTTTGAGTAATTTCCCAGCCTTCATGGCGTTGATCACCTTTCCATTTTCTTCTTCTCGCTTTCCCTTGAATCTGCAAACATGTTTTCCTCCAGAGTTGATGGTTACTATCCGGGAGTAGAAATCGATTATTGCTCCATGCTGAGACAACCAATCTCTTCTAAGAATGATGTCGTAAGGATCCATCGGGATGCATATCAAGTTGGAAGAAAAATTTCCTCCTTGAATGCATAAGGGAAAACTACTTAGCTGTCTTGCTCCTACTATCTTTTCTCCATTCGGAAGGTTCACTATGAACGGTTCACATTCTTCGAGATTGTCTAATCCTAGAAGTTCTATGCACTTTTCGGATATGAAGGAATGTGAAGCACCGGAATCAAAGAGTATAAACACGTCTTTAGAACGGATATGGAGAGTACCTTGGCAAATGGGTTCTTCGGGCTTGTCAGTGGTGCGCATCTCATACAATCTCTGCCCTTGTCCCTGCGAGTTCATAGGCCCTTTGCCTTTCTGGTTAGCTGTGGACTGAACTGAAGCGGTTCCTGTTGGCTTGTTTGACGCCTGAGGTCGCTGGGACACCGTGTTCGAGCGGGTCTGACCTGCTGAATTCGCTGGTTGCCTGCAGAATTGTCGGAGGTGTCCATCTTTGTTGCAGTTGTAACATCTTCTTGGTGTTTTGGGACAATTCCGGTTTATGTGCCCGGGTTCGGCATAGTTGTGGCAGACGATTGGGGTCTTTGTGGACTCCGTCCTAAAGCTTGGTTTTGTACCAACCGACGAAGCCTTGTGCTTGCTTTTCTTTGACCACTGAGAACCTTGAGGCGATGCTGGCCTCTTAAATCCACTGTGACTGGAGTGGTGAGGCTTCCCTCCACCGAACTTCTTGCGCTCAGGAACCTTCAGAGTTGACTCCATTTTATGTGCATGATCCACATACTCCTCCAAGGTTGTGAAGGAGCGGTTTGCCATCCAAGGCTTGATGTGGTCGCTTATCCAACGGTGAAAGTGTTTGATCTTCTGCTTTTCTGTGGTGATCTCTTCATCAGCATACTGTAGCAGGTGATTAAATTTCTTAGCCCTTTCCAGCACGTTCAACCCATGCAGCTTTGGGGAGTGCAACTCATCCAGCTTTTCATCTCGCATCGATTCCGTGAAGAATCGACGCATCATCTTGTTCTTGAACATGGCCCAGCTTAAATCTGGGCGGCTGGATAGACTGGAACTTTCCCACCACTCGCCTGCTTCATCTTTTAATTTTAGTGCAGCCATGTGCACCTTGTCCGCTTCTGAGCATGGTATGTTGCGTAAGAGCCGCTCCATATGAGAAAACCAGTACTGCACTCCTGACGGATCCCCGGTTCCGTCATACGAATCAGGCTTCATGGCGTTGAAAGCCTTGATTCCTTCAGTGAAGCTGACCAGATTTCGCTTCACGGGAACCACCTCTGCTGTTTGACCAACTTCTTCTTGCACTTCTTCAGGTGCTTCGGGGTCCACGGGTTTAGGAACCGTAGCAGGAATTTCCTCTCGTATTAGTTGTTGTACGAGAGTGCGCAGTGCACCTACAGTTTCTGCGTTGAACATAATTGGAGCAGCTGGTGCAGGAGGCGGGTTTACACGTGTCTCTCTTCGAGCTTCGGACTCGCTATCATCATTGCCTTCTCGAGGCACAGTGGAACTACGATTGGTGGCTCTTGTGTTGACCATCTGAAGGTTTTGGGTTTGTTTTTAATCGTCAAGACAATAATATATGTAAGATTGAATACGCAAGTGCTAATAATCGTGAAAGGGTAACTTCATTACTAGTTTCATAAGGAAAGTACAAGGGCTTTCATAACTTAAGCCGTTCTTAATACAGGAAAGAAAGCTAATCCGAGTCGACTTCCTAAGTACAAAATGAAGTCGAAAGAAGTGGTCTAGGCTCACTTCTGAAAATGAAAGAGTACAAAGCTAAAGATCTAGATGAGGTCGGTGTAAGTGTCGAGGAACCCGTCCTCGA
Source organism: Fallopia convolvulus (assembly GCA_964016875.1). Taxonomy (NCBI): domain Eukaryota; kingdom Viridiplantae; phylum Streptophyta; class Magnoliopsida; order Caryophyllales; family Polygonaceae; genus Fallopia; species Fallopia convolvulus. The sequence continues at coordinate 57,956,770 of OZ024718.1, read as the reverse complement.
AAAGGGTGTCATCAATGACCCCCGTGTCATTGGTAAGAAGGAGGTTAGCTTGCTCGATTCTGCGGCTACGACGGTTCTCGCGGGCTTGGGACTCTGCGATGCAAATCTTGTACTGCAGCCTCTGTGCTTGATCCCTCTCTCTCTCTCGAACCCACTCCTCTCTGTGGCTCTGAAGTAGGTCCACATTCACCCTACGACTTCTGGAGGGTGCGTCGCCTGGAGGTGGCAGGGCGTTGACCAAGGGTGGTCGAGCTCGGCGATTGGAGGACTCTCCCTCCATCCATGTGACAAAGCCCTCCATCTGCACATCCCTGGAGGCTTGCATTGTCTGCTCGCGGAGTGAGAGCGGCCCACAAAATCTCTCCTCTGAGTAGTTGCCGCTGCTGGACCCGATCTGGAGTTGTCGAAGTAGCATGTCGTCTTCATGGCACCTGAAGCCCATCATTGGGGGCATGGGCCCCACAGGCTCGGGCACTCTCGGAGGTGAGTCGACCTCCACTCTCGGCATGACCCTCGGAACCTCGATCATAGGGGGCATAGGAGTTGGGGGAACGTACTCCAACTCGGGGCTCGCCGGGGGCGATGGCGGTGGGGGTGATTCTGGGTCAATTACCACCCCATCCTCGTCTTCTTCTTCTGACGCCTCATTCATGGCGTCCCATTCTGCCTGTGCTTGCCACAACAGCTCTAACTCCTCCTCATTAAACTCATCCTCATTAAACTCATCCTCTTCCCCGTCCTCGAAGTTGAGTTCGGGGACGATACCTTCTAGTTGGTGCTCGGGCTCCAACTCTTCATCCTCTTCATCAGCGTAGTCCTCGGGTTCATAACCCGGGGCCATTTCCTCGTCCTCCGAGGGGTAGTCCTCGGGCTCGTATGCTGGTGATGGGGGCGGTGTAGCCGGAGCAGCCTCGTCATCTGAGAGCCCGATAGGGAGGTTGGGGTCCTCCTCGGGATCTTCCTCCGACTCCTCCCACGGCTCCCCGATCTGATCAACCTCCATGTCAACTCCGGGTTGGTATTCTTCATACTCAGCGTTAGGATGGGGAAAGTAAGGGTTCGGGGCTTGCATCCCGAAGTTGGCTTCGTTGACATGGCTTCCATAGTGGTTGTTTGGGCTATCCATGGTCTTTCTGAGGAAGGAAAAGGAAACAGGCGTTAGTATAGAACTTCCTTAGTTTCTATAGAAGGAAGACGTAGTGAAGGATATCAAGATTTTTTTTGAAAATTTACCAAGTCAAAACTTTACTTTTTTTTTTTCATTTTCTTGGCCCTATTTAAGTATCCTAAGGTTTTTCTTATTGAGAACCTAAGATTTTTGGGACGTGCAAGCTTGGGTTTACTAAACAAATTTCCTAATGTGAAAGTAGAAATTTATAAAGAAACACTTATATTGTCTATAATTTGAAAATTTAGTACTATTTCAAGTTCTTCGGAAGATAGAAAGATTTTGAGAAAAGATAAGTTCTAGAACTAGGTATTTGCTATGTGAGGTTTCTAATATCTTTTGGAAACATATCTTTCTTAGCTAAGAAATTTTGAATTTGAAAAGTTAGTAATCCTAGGTTTTCTGGAAGAGAGTAAAGAAGGAAATTTTCTATAAAGGAAGGTGTTAAATAGCGGAAGTAAAAGTTAGGGTTTGAAGGTTCTAAATTTTCGAAAATTTTCGGTTTTAAAACTTTTCGGTTTTAAAACAAAAACGTTTAGCTCTGATACCACAATTGTAACACCCCTATTTTACAACATTGGGTATTACCGCCAGTGACCTCAGACTTTACCGTCCAAAGTCACCCAAGGCTTTTAGAATGATATAGAACAATTAAAATGCGGAATAAAACATATTACATAATGAGAAAAGGTGCTCCCGAAGGAGACTTAGTTCTTACAAAAACATCTTACATTGATTCAAACATAAAGTTGTCCAGAATTGAAATGCGAAACCTGATTGTTCTTGAAACGTAATGAAACTAAAGCAAAATGATAGAAAGATACATCTTGAAATCCTTGTTCTTCCTTCGTCTTCACTTCACTTCGCGCCTTGCTGGGGTTCCTAGATTCTGACATAATTCGCGAGGGGCGATAGAATGCCAGGCAAAAATGCGGAAAAGAAGAATTAGTCTAAGAGACTAAGCAAGCGGGAAAGGAACTTCCCGAGGGTATTTTGGGAATTTTCAAATATTATTGAAAGAGGTATTAAGGTTGTGTTTATGATGGGCTATATAATGAAACTTGTTGATGTGGTGGAGCTTTGAGATTCGAAGGTGAGTATATCTTTGGACAAAGATATCTCGATGAGCAATAGAAGAACTACTAGATTGTAGACTTCTTTAGGATTTCGAAAGAATGTTGGGAACCTTCATTAAATCATACAAGTGAAAACCTCTCGCACCCTGAGCGGACCGAGAGCCGGATCGATCATTTGAGACCGGTCCGGTTTTGGTGTCTTAAGTGTGCATTCGCACTTATCTTATATAGTGACGAAAAATATTCGACTTTATTAATGATTTTTAATAGAGAGTGGTGGGACACAGATATTCCGAGCCACCCGAAGGAGAACCATCAATTCTCCGGCACTTAGCTAGAGTGCCGCACAATCCCTCCTTGCAATCGGAGCGGATGGAGATCATGATCCCGAAAGTCGTATGGACGTACGACTTAGTAATGTTATATAGAGGTGTCGACTAACCCGCACCCCTTTCTAGTTTATTCAAGGTAAATCTCTGAACAAGATTGTAATCAATCAAGATAACAACATACTAGCATATATAATCCTAACAAAGGAATATAAAGCATACTATGCTAACACTTGTCGTTATTTCTAGCAATCAATATTTCCTAGATTCATTTTTATTTATGCATACAAATGGTTCCCAACAATCAAGGATTTTCACGAAATGGAATGTAAAGGTTGTAAGGGGAAATTCCACTTGCCTTTGCGTAACGAGTTCTAGCACACGAGCCTTGACGCAACTTATGCGATTCCCTACTACGAGCGAGGATTCCGACCTATTGTTACGGAAATTTACGAAAAAGGCTCAAAATCGTTATTTTCTTTCTAAGATTTGGATTATCTCTTATAATATTTTATAAGAGAGTTAGAGATTCTAAATTATTATAATAATAATTTAGAAAGTTATTTTCCTCAAAATAATAATATTCCTTTATTATTATTTTGGATTTGTAATATCCTTACTATTTCGTAAAATCTTTATTTAAAAATAATTAGTAAAATAATTATTAAAAATTATTCTTTTTACTTATCCATGACAATAAACTATTACTTTTAAATTTCTCTTTTATTCTAGGATGGAACTTCTAATTTTGACTACCTTATCTAAAATACTTTATTAATAATATTTTCTTAATAGAAAAGTATTTACCTACATAATCCCTTTTTAAATAAAATTGTCATGTATATACTCCTTTATAAGGAAGTTTCTATAACTAGAAGTTTCTAAATTTCCTTATAAGGTAACTTGTCTAAATTTAGATTAATCTTATTTTATATTTATAATTTGTTATTATAATATTATAGCTTATAAAGAAAAAAATAATATCTTCTTCATAATTAGGAGATTTCTTTCATGCAAGTCATCCTTATGCTATAATAATCTCCTAGAATATTTGTAATATCTTACTTGATATTTTTATCCTAGAACTCATATCTTATGCAAATATCTCTACACCTAGTGATTATAAAAATATACTTTCCTTATAGATGACTTAGTAATATTTCCATTAATAGTATTATATTCTATAACTAAAAAGAAATCCCATGCTATCATATATTTGTTCTTATAATATCCTAATAATAACTCATATGCTAATAATATCTTATTTATCATATCCTAATAATAGATGATATTTTGTAATAACTCTCATATATAAAAATATGCTAAAGTTCATATTTTTATTGAATAAATATTTATTTTCGTAATTTTATTTATTCACACAATTTTATAAACCCTATATCTTTTATAGATTAGGCCATGCAACAACTTTTATTAACTTAGGGAATTTGTTAACTTCATATAAAAATGGTAATGGTTTAATTTACTAAACCTTTTTATTTCTAAGATCATATAGTATGATTTTATCTTTTAGTTTAAGGCATGCATAATAACTTTTAAAATTCCTATTTGATCAAAGATGACAATAATAATTATTATCTTGTATGCTATGATAATTTTATAAAATCCACTATTTATTTTATGAAAGAGGCATGCATGTAATAAAATCCATGAATTTATCTATTTGTTTTTATTTAGCTTAAGTTACCATAGTAACTCTAGATTGTTTCTAGTTTTCCAACTAACAAGATCTTACTAACCTATTTTTATTTCTTATTTTCCTAAAATCATTTCTAATAGCTAATAACTTTATAAATTTATAAAAGCATAATTTAAATAAATAGGATTTAAGATAGAATTTTTATACTTTGGTATTCTGTTCTTTACAGAACACTGGAGGAAGGCAGAGGAAGAGGGGCGGCGCGGCCAGGGGTCCGGCGAGGGCAGGCGGCGGCGCAGGAAGGGCGGCGGCGCGGCGGTGGTGCACCGGTGAGGGGGTGGTGGTCCGGCGGCTCCAAGGAGAAGAGAAGGAGAAAATTTAATGGTGTTTGGTGGTGTGTTTATGGACTTTGAATGGAGAATTTCTATATGCAAGGTGCTGATTTTTTGAAGGAGAGGGTGTTCTTGCTAGAAGTGAGAGCAAAAGACTTGGATGAATGCTTAGGAGAGGGTATTTATAGACAACTTGGTGAGCTTGCAATCCATGGCTCAAGGTATGGACCAATGGAGGAGGGAGAGGAGCTTCACCATAGGTCCATAGTGTGCTTCTTTGGTGATGATGGAAGGGTGATGTATGAAGGTTGGTCAAGCAAGGCAATGGAGGTGGAAATGGCATGCAATGGCCAAATTCAATTCAACGTACAATCAATCAGACAATGTCTGATGTTGCCTTTTGGAGAAGAAGAGTTTATTTGATATAAGAGGAAAAGGTTGGGCTAAGTGAACAAGAAATTGCAATGGTCTAGTGGAATTTGGTGAGGGGCGTGTGAGGTTGGAGTGCAAGAGATCTCGGGTTCAAATCCCGGCTCTTGCATTCTTTTTGCAAGGCTTGTAAACTAATTTCCTAGGCCTTTGTATAATCTATTTTATGAAATAAAATAAATTTCTTATTTTTTTTTATCTAATGCTCTTTTTATTAATTTACCTCACTTATTAATTTATACCCCTTGAATTATTTCATTGCATTTTTGTCTATTTTAATTCTCTTGATAAACTCTTTAAAAAGAAAATAATAGAAGTTAATTTGATTTTCTAGAAATTAGAGAAATAAAATAATTGATAATAAATATGATAAAAAGAACTTGGAATATCGCGGATATTACAATAGTACCCCCTTAAATAAGTTTCGTCCCCGAAACTTAGAGAAAATAGGGCGGTGCCACGATGTAGAGACAAAAGCAATTACAGCTCACGACTTGTGAGAATGCTATGGGGTCTAGTACCCCCTTAAAAGGATTACGCTAGTGGTGTTCACGAAGACATTAACTCTGGAAAACGCCTCTGCATGTCTTGCTCGGTTTCCCAGGTTTCCCACATTGTACCTTCGTTGCCATCTTTGGACCAAAGTACACGGACTAAAGGTACTTCTTTGTTGCGTAATTGCTTGACTCTATGCTCTACAATCTTGATTGGTCTCTCTTCGTAAGTGCCATCCGACTGGATTTCGACATCGTCGAAGTTGATCACGTGGGATTCGTCGGGCACATACTTCCTTAAGAGTGACACATGGAACACATTGTGTACAGGGTGAGCAGAGGGTGGTAACGCAACTCGATAGGCCAGATTGCTGACTCTCTCAAGGATTTCGAAGGGTCCTACATAGCGAGGGTTGAGCTTGCCTCGCTTCCCGAAGCGGAAAATGCCCTTTGAAGGAGACACTTTGACAAACACCTTATCTCCTTCTGCGAACTCAATGTCTCTCCTTTTTAGATCTGCATAAGACTTCTGTCGACTCTGGGCGGTCAACATTCTCTGACAGATGAGGGCGACTTCGGAGGCAGTTTGCTCTATTAGGTCAGGACCTAAGAGAATCTTGTCGGCGTTATCGTCCCAACAAAGCGGGGAACGACATTTCCGGCCGTATAGGGCTTCGAAGGGAGCCATCTTGATGGAGGAATGCCAGCTATTGTTGTAGGTGAATTATATGAGGTGCAAGCTGTCATCCCAGCTTGTTGTGCGATCGAGCACACACGCCCGAAGCATGTCCTCAAGAGTTTGGATGGTCCTTTCTGATTGACCATCAGTTTGAATGGAGAATTTCTATATGCAAGGTGCTGATTTTTTGAAGGAGAGGGTGTTCTTGCTAGAAGAGAGAGCAAAAGACTTGGATGAATGCTTAGGAGAGGGTATTTATAGACAACTTGGTGAGCTTGCAATCCATGGCTCAAGGTATGGACCAATGGAGGAGGGAGAGGAGCTTCATCATAGGTCCATAGTGTGCTTCTTTGGTGATGATGGAAGGGTGATGTATGAAGGTTGGTCAAGCAAGGCAATGGAGGTGGAAATGGCATGCAATGGCCAAATTCAATTCAACGTACAATCAATCAGACAATGTCTGATGTTGTCTTTTGGAGAAGAAGAGTTTATTTGATATAAGAGGAAAAGGTTGGGCTAAGTGAACAAGAAATTGCAATGGTCTAGCGGAATTTGGTGAGGGGCGTGTGAGGTTGGAGTGCAAGAGATCTCGGGTTCAAATTCCGGCTCTTGCATTCTTTTTGCAAGGCTTGTAAACTAATTTCCTAGGCCTTTGTATAATCTATTTTATGAAATAAAATAAATTTCTTATTTTTTTTTATCTAATGCTCTTTTTATTAATTTACCTCACTTATTAATTTATACCCCTTGAATTATTTTATTGCATTTTTGTCTATTTTAATTCTCTTGATAAACTCTTTAAAAAGAAAATAATAGAAGTTAATTTGATTTTCTAGAAATTAGAGAAATAAAATAATTGATAATAAATATGATAAAAAGAACTTGGAATATCGAGGATATTACAAGAAGAGTATTTATACTAGCCCTATCGGTTCAATAAAAGCGTCCCGGAAAAGAACCGAAAAGAAAACCCGAGAAGGAGTTTATAAAACACTATTTAGAAATATACACTTAATCATAATATTAAAAATACTTAAACAAATCTCTAAACCTGCTCGGTCTTGAACTTTTGGCCACTGGATCCGCCTTTGGCGTATCAATCTCTCCCCCGATGACGATCGACTTGTCCTCAAGGCGAAGTTCAGGAAAAACACGCTGCAAGACATCAACGGGTTCCCAAGTAGCATCATCCAACGAACCATCAGTCCGCACAACAAGCCATTCAAGGTGCGGTTGACCATCAACAAGGACCTCTCTTTCGGCAATGGTGCGCAGCGGCTGGGACAATGGTTGATCATTCACGAATTCCGAAGGAAATGAGGGTTGAGCCGGGATCAAGCCACCTTGAATATAAGGCCTAAGCAGCGAGACATGAAAGACATTATGAATATTTGCATTAGGCGGCAATTTTAGCCTAAAAGCAACAACCCCGACACGCTCAAGAACTTTGAATGGCCCGTAAAAACGACGGGCTAGCTTGGTGGACAAAGGCTTGGCAACCGAATGTTGGCGATATGGTTGAAGCTTCAACAACACAAGGTCACCAACGGAAAATTCAAGATCACGACACCGAGAATTAGCCCGAGCCACCATGCGTTGTTGCATTTTACGCAAATTAGCCTGAAGAAAGTCTAACAGCTGGTCTCGTTCTTACATCGTGGCCAAAGCTGCATCCGATATCGATGAGGGACGTGTTGTGTGTGCCAATGCTGGTGGCTCACGGCCGTAAAGGGCTTGCAATGGTGACATACGCAGCCCCTCATGGAAAGTGCAATTTAAGGCCAATTCAGCCCAAGGAAGGAAATCGACCCAACGTTTCGGACGACCTTGAGTAAAGGCTCTCAAATATTGTTCCAAGCTGCGATTTTTTACTTTAGTTTGGCCATCCATTTGCGGGTGATAGGCCGAACTATGCTTGAGGGTCGTGCCACTCAAACGGTGCAACTCCTTCCAAAATAGGCTTGTAAAAATAGGATCTCGGTCGGATAAAATAGAGGCGGGTATGCCATGGTGCTTAACTACGATTTCCACAAACACAGAAGCGACCTTGCTGGCGTCATAATGAGCGCCCAAAGCGCCAAAATGGGCCTACTTCGAAAGCCGATCAACGACAACTATTTGTGGTGAATCCATGCGACGGAGGAAGCCCAGTAATGAAGTCCATAGAAACCTCGTCCCTGACTTTATACGGCACTGGAAGAGGTTGAAGTAAACCCGCAGTCTTCTTAGTGTTGTACTTAATCGATTGAAAAATAAGGCAAGAATCCACAAACCGCTTAAGATCACCTCGCATTCCCGGCCAAAAGAATACTTCAGCGACGCGTCGAAACGTCCGATCCACACCGGGATGCCCAACACTAGGCGAAGCATGAAACTCAGTAAGGACATCATCTTTCAACGGTGACTCTTTGCTCAAGACGAGACGATGGTCTTAATAAAGAATCCCGTCATGAATGCGAAATGGCGAAGGCAAAGCCCCTTTACTAGCCGCGGCATGCAGCTCAATCAAGTCCGCAAATTCTGAATTTTCCAAATGAGCCTTATAAAGCAAATCTGGAAAAGGCACTGACAAGGCTAAAAATTGTTTCAGCTCAGGCCCAGCGTCAATCATACAACGAGAAAGGGCGTCCGCCACTCTATTACTAGCGTCGGGCTTGTATTCAATACGAAATTTATACCCCATGAGCTTCCGATTGAAAAATTGTTGGTCAGGTGTCTGTATAACCTGAGAAAGTAGTTCCTTAAGGCTTTTCTGATTAGTGCGAATAAGAAACTCTCTGTCTAAAAGATAATGGCGCCATTTCTGCACTGCTGAAACAATAGCAAAAAGCTCACGGTGATACGCCGAGGACCCCCTGCGGCGCGACCCTAGTGTCTTGCTGAAGAAAGCCAACGACTGTTATTCCTGTAATAAAACGGCTCCAATGCCTTCATCCAAGGCATCTGTTTCCAAGACAAAATGCTTAGTAAAATCAAGAAGCTGTAAGACATTCGGAGACATCATTACCGATTTCAGGCGATTAAAAGCTTCATCTGCAGCTAGTGACCATACAAACTTGTCTTTCTGAAGTAGAGTCGTCAAGGGATTGGCCAATAACGCATAATTACGAATGAACTTGCGATAGTAGCCTGTAAGGCTGAGAAAGCCCCGTAATTGACGATGGCCTGGCGTCAATTGTTCATCATAATTCCAACAGAGGCCCTTTTTCGACCGCTGCTCAAGCTCAGCTGCAGACAAGCGCCAAATAGGCAAATTGTGGACGACACGCCCTACTGGCTGAACCATCGGCGTCGTGTTTGGCGACGAAGCAGCGAAGGAATTGTTCGGACTTGGAGGACGGAACCCAGTAGAGGTCCAACGTCAGTTATTGGGCAGATTAGACACGGTTTCAACCTACGAAGCTGCGAGCTCTCGAGCCAGGGCAAAGGATTGTGCCAAAGACGTCGAATTATGAAGGTTGAGTTCTCGTTTCACTGGTTGTTTCAAACCCGCCTTAAACAGCGAAATTAGCGTAGTCTCGGACAGGCCTTCGACTTTGTTCAAAAGACCTTCAAACTCAGTTTGATACTCAAAAACGGAACTCTTTTGTTGCAATTTAGCCAATAGACCCACATAATCCTCGTAATGATGAAGATCGAAAAGTTGCTTTACGGCGTCTAAGAACCCGTCCCATGTCCGGATGCAATTGTTTCGTTTCTGATATCGAAACCAATTGGATGTTGGGTGATCAAATAACATCCCCACGAGTTGAAGACGATCGGTTGTCGTCAAATGGAAGTAATCAAAATAGCACTGCACTTTGTAAACCCAGCCTGCTGGATCCGATCCATTAAAACGCGCGGCCTCAACCTTAATTTTAGGATGCTATTTTGGGCGGGGCGGTGCAATCACGACTTCGCTCAAGGGCTGGTTCCACGACGACTTGATACTGCAGTGGAACAGCGTCGGCCTGTTGCTGTGGTGGTGGAACGACGACGGCCTGTTGCTGCTATGGAGGCGGCCGACGATCACCGAACGGATTTTCCGCGTGAATTTCGCGAGCGGTGTCTTCCAATATGTTTCGAGTGCCCAAGATATGGAAGATTTGATCGATCCGGAGACACTAAATCTCCTGCGCTTGATTAGTGTTACAAATTTCCGTCGTTAATTGTTGAAGAAGGTCATGAATATCATCCTCCTGGCCGATTACAGTTGATGTCTCTTCGTCCCCGGACATGATGCGGAGATGAGTTCCGGGATGAAAGCAACAGTTGATACAAACCAATCCGACAAGTTAGAACTCACTGGCCAAGATCAGCCACGCACCAGTGAAGTCGGCCAAGGCCGGGAAAAGGGAGGTGAAGGTGACGAGAGATTAGTGAGATTAGGGCAAAAGTAATTTTATTGATGAGCTTAAAGAATAACATAAGAAGAGTATTTATACTAGCCCTATCGGTTCAATAAAAGCGTCCCGGGAAAGAACCGAAAAGAAAACCCGAGAAAGAGTTTATAAAACTCTATTTAGAAAAATACACTTAATCATAATATTAAGAATACTTAAACTAATCTCTACACCTGCTCCGAAGGCGGCGCTCCCGCTTTGGTCTTGAACTTCTGGCCACTGGATCCGCCTTTGGCGTATCACAACTTCATCGGTAACATCTCCTGTTCACATAGTCACATATGCGTCTCCAAGGCGGACTCTGTCGACACTATTGACTCAATCTCCCTCCAATTGCTGCCAACGAGCCCATCCTCTGTCGAAACCCTAGAAGACCATTCTGTCGCCGCCTCCCGCGACAACGACAAACATAGTAGAAGAATGGAGGATTTGGGGTACGCATTGTAGAAAAGTGAGGGATTTGGGGTTGGGATTCGCTCATTGATTTTGGTCGTAGATTGAATTGGGAATATGTAAATAATTGTTTTTTTTTTAATTTCTCTGATTTTCAACAGAAGTTTAATGGGCTGTTTACTATGGGTGGTCATATGTTAACAAATTCATTTTAAGGATGGTTTAACGCAATTTTAAATTTTACGGGTGGTTTTGTGCACAAACCATTATTTTACGGGTGGTTTTGTGAAATTCACCCTAAAATGTAATATTTTGCTCAAAAGAGTTGATTTAATATTTATACAATAAACTACTTTTAAAAATATTATTTAGCTGATTATAAGGTAATAAACTGATAACATTTCAAAGTCTAGGAAATACAAAATTTTATGGTGACATGAAGGATACAATCTTTTTTTTTTTGTACTCCTATGGTTTTTCACCTGTACGAGTTTCCTGTTTCCGAGTAAAAACCATCAGTTAAAGTTTTCAATGAATTGATTCTACCCAAAAAAAAAAGTTTCAATGAATTGATTTACAAGTTTAAATGTCTATCAATATCCAAATTTTGGTAATTATAGCATTAGTCGTGTATTAAACACTCCGTGTAGTGATTATCAAATGCTGAACTTTAAAGTCATAGATTGAATTCTTAACGCTGTTGAATTCTTATTAAACACTCCAAATACATATCCCATAGTGGATTAGTGGTTATAGGTTCGTTTCTTTAGTATTGTTGTCGCATATCAAACGTCATTCAACAAAACTCATTTCCTTGTCCACATTTGGTTTCTTTCACAAACGTTGTGACAATATATCATTCTATGCTTCATTAGTTGAAGAAGCCAGGCTGTTTCATGCTATCTTCAAACAGCCCAACTTCAGTCCAAAAGAAGAAGATACAAATTGAAGTTGCTGATGACTACTTCGTGTGTCACATATAGAAATCATATTATAAGCCAAGCAAATCAGAGAAGCTAATGAATGAAAGAATTACAAAAAAAAAATCTACAGTTACATAGTAGATTCAAATCCTCATGCCTTCCAGGGATAGCTCACTTTCTGAGAACAGCTTCAGTTTCTGTTGAAATGATTCAATAAAAAAAGAATGAGAAATCACTTCACAGATTCTGAAGCTTAATCCACTAAAAAACTTTGATACTAATAAATGGTCAAATCGTTTTCGGTTTACCGTGATGTATATTGGAGGATCATCTACACTCGTTGAACCCAGGACAATTTCCCTCTTGAGTTTTGCTGTGAGTTTGTGGCAAACTCTCATCTGAGCACAAAAAAGATCATCATATGACAAATTGACCCTCAAAGACTGAAAATCATAACAACTCTTTGACTGTGATTACCTCAGATCTAGTCACCCCACCAATTATGAATACAAAAATACGCCGCCCCATCATTCTTGTATCATTTGACATGGTCCTCAAAATAGAGTCACTTTAAAGGCATGAGTTTGAAGTAGTTAGAGGACAAATTGCTGAATAGAATTCATATAGATTGTGTGAGTATGAGTTCTACCTTGCAATTCCGTCATCAGAATGAGAAGAACGGGCCCAATTAGCGGTCCTTCGGGATCTCATTGAATGCGGACCATTTGTTGTGGCGGTTCTTGTTGTTAAAGGGGTCTTGGATCTAGTTTGACCATTTTCCTTGCTCGGAACACTTTCTTTGTTAAGGCATTGATAATCTTCCTTAGGCAAAGCACCTTTGTCGAGGTTTTCAATTAGTTCCTGCAAAGTTACAGATAAAAGCTTGCTACTTTGAGTGCATGTGATTGTGTGTCTTAAGTTAACAAGATTTTTTTTAACATCTTTTTCAGATAAAGAGATTAAGAAGAATAGGTAATCATCTAAGATTAAAAAAAACATACCTCTAAGATGGGATAAAATCTTGACAACGCCCATGTTTCTTCCTCGCTGTTTTCACGGTCTCTTCTTGCAGCAGTCTTCCTCTAGTGATGCAATATTGTCAAGAAATGATCAAGCCTTTCAAATTAACTCAAGGCATGAATGCAGCAGAAAAAGGGCTTGGCCTAGTTGTATACTTGTATTATTGTTCTGCTTCCATTCATGATTTCATGATGATATACACAAGGAGCAAGTATCAATGTTTTTATACCTTTTGACTATCAAACGTTAGAGAGAAAGCTCCACTTGATGCCTTATTTTTCTCTGCTGATCCAGCAAGCAGCTTCATATTTTTGATGGCCTTCATGTCCTCCCGTGATAATCTTGCTAACTGGAAAAAAATGTGCATCAAACGTGCAAGTTCACTTCACTTATCAAGCATAGAAGAAATTTAAGACAAGTCATAACTCGTAAACCATAACCAGCTAGATTTCATGTACATTAGTTTGCCAACCATGTTAGCGATACAAATAATTGGTGAAAACAAATTCAAGAAACTACAAGCATGAAAACCACGCAAGGAAAAATAGCTAAAATGTGAGTAGATTATAGGATGCCAAAGTTTTAAAATGTGAGTATGTCATGTGGAAGCTAAAAATTAACCAACTATGGTCATCATATATTTCAATTCCTAAATATGATATCCTTTTCAGATCTAGGAATCATCGTCGACATTTCTGAAAATCAAACCAAATCAGCTGACCATATAGTTTTCTTGTAAGATCACCACCTTGATTTTAGGACAATAAGAACAGAGAAGTAATAACAAAATTAAATTTCAGTCATTACCTGCATAAGTTTTGAGGCCTTTTCAACTTCAAACTTGTCAGGATTCACACAAGAGTAAATCATCAACAGACGCAACTTATTCTCAGAAGAAGCATCCTGAATTTCAAAGCAATTTATCAATTTAAGGTTAAAACATTGATTGACATACACACTTAGTACTTCATGATTTGACACTGAGTATAACCTGGTTTGCCCTCAAGTAGTTAATAACTTCTTTTGCTCCAGCATCTCCAAAAACAAGATCCTGCTCTAACTGTCCAAGATCGCGAAGCCCTTGATCGCGGATTATTTTGTTGATCTTTCCAGCAACCTGGTATAGAAAAACAATAAGTGACAGAATGATTTCAAGTATTAGCATCATTTTGCTGATAATAAGACATCACATATCAGAAGTTTCATTTTTAATGTATATTAAAAATAGCTATAATTGAATAGATCTCCAACCTCTACATGAAGAGAGAGCTTTTCCATTTGTTCGTTATACTGTGGTAAAGCTTGAACCATCTTTTGCAAGTCTCGTGTTGAAAGTTCACTTCCCTGTCTGCATGAAATTTACAAAGCCATTTCACATTTCAATAGTAAAAATAACTAATCACAAATGTGAAAAGAACACATTAATATTGATAAACGGCATAAGAAGATAAATTCTCTCATATATTTAAAAGTTCCAACCCAAATGCAAAACTTAAGCATCAGTCACAAATTGAAGGAATTGAAGTTCGGAATTGCACACCTTGTTGCTTGACTAAGTTTTGCAGCTTTATTCCTTGACTGAAATATGTTAAACTTGTCACTCAGACGCTCACTAGCCTGACAAATCAGATTTGTGCAAATGGAATCCAATTAGTAATCTCCACACCTTATCAAATTTGGACTTACAAACATACATGGATTGCTTGTAACATACTTCTGCAATGTGTTGGTTTCGTATCTCTAACCACACAGTATCAGTGTCGTCTAGAAGCATTTCCTTGATCTCTGGAGGACCGCCATTTTTACTCGGAACCTAGACCAAAATTTCAGGGATTCCAATCATATCAAACTTTTAAAAGGCTAAAGAATATAGAATAGACGGAGGACAAACCTCAATGACACATTTGTTTCCTTGCATGTCAAGCAAGTCGTGGCACATTGCGTCATAAGTCCATTCATGTATTATGGGAGCAATCTAAACATGGAATGTTTTTTAAAATTTGCACTGGCATCTGATAATAATGTTATGTGACAAAAATTGCATCGGTAAGATTTATTGACCTGGTCTACAGATCTGTCGATAATGAGTAGATCACATGTTTCCTTTTGAGGAAAATTGGGAATAGTAGATTTATATTTTGCTAGACAACTCCAAACTGCAGATGCAAGCTTAGATGGAACGCAATCACCAGATGACAATATATCAGAATTCTTAGAAGCCTGATACTGCATGCAAGGAAGTTCCTGCTTGAAGAGAAAGCAACATACTATTAATAATTATACTCAATTAGCATAATGAACCAGAACAAAAATATTGCTAAGAAAATACCTTCAATGAAGCAAAAACTGTAGCGATACGCATGGCGATTGAGTTCAAACAAGCATCAAATTTCTGAGAATTTTTTGCAGTTTCCCCATACAGCTCCTCTGTTGCCATTTCGTGATCAGTGATGAAAGCCTATGTAAGAAAACAGCTTATTTATATAACAAGAATAAGTAAAAAAAAATCATAGAAATGTATTGAGATAAAATTGCACCTGACTATCAATGGGGAAGTACTCCATATTCATCTGAAAATTGCAAATGAAAAGAATTAAAATTTTCAATTGACGGTGTAGAAGTAAATTAGGAAGTCTTGAAACATTCCATACTGAGGAAAGAGATGTTGTAAACCTCTCTGAGAGCACCGATACGTGGTACTACACTTGTGTCACTCTTAATGTGGTTAACCAGATCCTTTGGAACAGGTCCACTGAAAAATACAAATGCTCTGAAACAGAAAGTAATAAATAGTCAATGAAAACATAAGGATAGATTTTCTAGAGATTAAGAATTTTTAATACTTAATTCACTTACTTTCTGTACAAAGGCTCTCTTCCAGACATGTCAGATAGGAACATGATCATGCTGCAATGAAACAAGAAAGATATGTGAAGATCATGTTCTTCACTATAATGAATTTCAGTAAAATATATAAACCAAGGGATCCCATTTTACATGGCATAGTGAACTTTGTCTTAAAAAAATGCAGGTGAAGTGTGGAAATGGAGTTGAATATCATACTTCTCTTTTGAGGGCTGGATGAAGTAAATAGCATCCATTGAGGGCATTGGCTGCCTTCTCTTGAAAAGCTCTTCCACCACTACACCAATTAAGGCACAAATCTCAATATGTTCAATTACAATAGCTAGGTCTTAAGACAATTCCTAATGTTGCTATGAAAAAAAATGACAAAATTATGTACCTTTGGCATTTGGAAATATAGCCCAACTATTACAAAGACAAATGCTAATTGACTGCTTGCAAGTAGCATGCATTCTACCCTTAAAAAAAAAATGCAAGAACATTTGTGGAGTTTTTGGTATATAATAAAGTACTAGGCTGGAATAAGAAACTGGGTTACAAAAAGGAAGGAACTTGATTACTTGACAGATGATAAACGTACAACTAACATGAACACAACACTTCAAACAGACCAGTACACCTGGATATCTGGAATGGAGGTACCATGTGAGTGAACTTAACGAAAGGTTGCATCTATCTTTAAGATCACATGTACAGCGTTATCAACATACAGAACAGAAAAGACAGTATGTGCAAGCATAAGTGTTTTGGTTTCAATATGAACAGATAAGGTTGACCATAGTTGGAGTTGCGCACTTACGTGAAATCCCATGGTCTGTAATATCTGACATCTTGCAAGAGCTAGACATAATTCTTACAGTGACTTTATCCATGATGAGTACCTGAGACAGACATTATTCATAGATGGGTAAACCTCCATATTGTATTAAACACATAAGTTAAAATTTGAAAACAGCATAAAGAGAAGTACAAGGCTTCATATCTTTACATTTCCACCCATTGTAAACACAGCATTTAGCAAAGTGCTCCAAATGTTTTGATCTAGCTATCTATTGAAATAGCTAACTTGGAATGGTAGATTACCGTAATCTGGCATCAGAGAAGGCCTTAGACAGAACTGAACAATAAGTGCATGCACCTTTGAAAAATATACTACTATTTATAGCAATAGTAATTTTCCTATGTTACAAAACACCTTTTCCTCGAATATAGTATATTTTTTCATTCAATAGAAACTGTTCTTTTTTTGTTACTTTTATTATTAACAGGTATACTTTAAAACAGATGAGAGGGAGAAAAGGGAAATTAGCATACCTTCCAGGCCTTTGAATTAGGTATATTTGCTGATTGGAGCATTTCATTCAGCAATCCTGAAAAGAATTGAACAATGTAAATGGCAATTTGAAAGTAGAACCATTCCATAATTAAAATTTGTGGAACCAAAACTTAATTGAATAGGCAACTCTACATAGCATTTCAAAACTACTCCACCAGCCAGACGAGTGTCGAATTAACACAGATCAACCTCGAGCACCTAATTCTCCATTATAGGATCAATTTTGTAAGCAAGTTAAATGTGTTATCTATATCACTTAATTCCAATTGCATGTTTATTAGGCCTAATTAATATGTCATGAGAAATTCTTGGAATACTATGTACTATACCAAGCTCCATTCTTTCTCTTATAAAAGGAGATATAATGCAAAGTGGATTAAATTAGGGTGGCAATGAATCCGGAGAACTTACTGTCACGGCTGGTTTGACGGAAATTCTTGTAATCTCCACGACCGCCATTGTTGAAGCCGGAGTCAAATTCGGAGAAAGACATTGTAGACGGAAGCTCTGATCAGAGCAGAGCCCAAAACCCAGCTTAGAACGGTTGAGCAACTGCAGAGCAAATAAAATGGTTGATCGAAGGTGAAAGAAAGAAGTGAATCGGAGGAGAAAGGAAGAAGAAGGTGGGAAAATGAAAGAAGCGAGAGAAGAAAGAGAAAGGAAGAAGAAGAGTGGGAGTGTTGTAATGGGTTTCATTTCCATGGACGTGCTCATCACTCTCTCTTTTGATTTCTCACAATTCTGGGAACAATGTTGTTGTTGCCATGTTTTTTGGCATTGAAAAGATTTCTCACAATCTAAGGAGAAAGGAGAAAGGAATTTTTTTTTTTTTTTGTCGAAGGAGAGGCGGCACTCTCCGGGCTTTTAGCCCATTTTATTAATAAAGAAAGTGGCTAAGTAGTAATCAAACGGGGATAGTCCGACCCCTAACATCATCAGACAATAAGGAAATAGCACCCTCAGGCGGGTCAATCAAAACATGAAAACCTAGGCTAAAAGAAAAAGCATGCGAAGCCAGAAAATCAGCAACATAGTTTGCTTCCCGGAAAATATGACGGAACCGAATGACCCAGTCCCTACGAATGAAGCCTTGGCATTGACTAACCAGGCTAAAAAGGGGTGATAACGATCCACAGTTTTATTTAGAAGAAGAATCACCAACCGTGAATCTAATTCCAAACAAACCCTCCTGTAACCCCTGTCCCAAGCCAACTGCAGGCCTTGCAAAGCACCCCACAGCTCAGCCATAGGAACTGTACACATACCAATGTTATGCACAAACCCAACCTGCCATTGACCATCACAATCTCTAATTACTCCCCCGGCAGCCGCCCTACCATCCGATGTGACGGAACCATCAGTATTAATTTTGAGCCACCCATCACCTGGCCTCTCCCATCCAATAAACAATTCCGTTCTCTCCCTTCTGAATTTGCCATGAATGGCGTCCATATTATCATAATCAGCAACTTGTTGGTGGATAAAATGCACACGATTTCCTGCATACTGAACGTGTTCGAAAACAAACTTATTTCGCCACTTCCAAAACCACCATAAAGTAGTAGCGAAAATACTAGCCCACATGATCCCACTGGCATTCTTAATTTTGCAGGAAATATTAGAACGAATCCAGAAAGCATAGTCAGATTCAAAAAAGACTTCCCTGGCAAGGGGAGGGTGGAGATTCTCCCAAAGGCGCGTTGTTTCACCACAATCGCGTAAGAGATGAATCAACGACTCCTCCTCGGTTGTGCATATCGAGCAAAGGGCATTAGACGCAAAGTGTCGTCGTACCCGCTCTTGATTTGTCAAAATAACACCTTTAAACGCAAGCCAAATGAACATCCTAACACGTTCAGTGACTTTCAAGCTCCATATAATCTCGTACATATTGCAATCAGCCTGCAGCACAACACGATCCTGACATATTAAATTATAGGCTGATGCAACTGAAAAATCACCAGATGAAGAACCTGGCCAGCTTAGCACATCAATCATTTCGTCACTTTCGACCACGGCAACTGAAGCAAGCCGCATCAAATCAGAAGTAGGAAGAGCATCAGAGAGAGACGCCCAATTCCATCCAATGCCATCATTCCAATACTGCCGAACAGTGGCATTCAACAAATCTGTTGTAATCGGCCTCGTAGCAACATTCAACAGAGCACCGTCACCGATCCATCGATCGAGCAAAAAACGAGCAGTGAGCCCATTTCCTACACACCACCGAGTTCCCGGGATCACCACACGATCGATTCCCGTTTTTATACTCTTCCAAGTATACGATTGGACCACTCTCTCACGCAAAGAAGGCCTGATATACTTTGCTCTCAATACAGTGCCCACATTTCTAAACTTTGCTCTCTATTCCCAAAAACAGTTTTATTCCATTTCAGCAGCTTGAGCTTTAAATCCTCCAACGCTGAAACAGTGCCCACATTTCTAAGCCACGATCAATTAATGAACGTAAGAAAATCCTCATGCAAAAGCCATGCCGCTTCAAAGCGGAACGGCCTGCGTCGCTTATCAAACTCCATTCTAGGACACAAAGAGAGTAGAAGAGGCGAGTGATCAGAAGAGAGGCGAGGAAGGTGTCTTACCACAGCATTTGACCACAGCAAACGGGCAGAGATATTAGAAAAAATCCGATCCAGCCTTTTCTCAACCAAAGTTCTAGTCGAGTCACCTCTCGACCACGTGAAGGCCGAACCAGTAAACCCGAGATCAACCAGTCCTGCTCCATTAACAAACTGATGAAATTTATCCGAGTCTTTAGAAAGGCGTCCCGAACCACCTCTGCGTTCGGAAGTGTGGAGGATACAATTAAAATCCCCGCCCACAAACAGAGGCTCTACAATTCCATCTATTTCTGCAGTCAACTCTTGCCAGAAACGCCGACGTCGAGACGGGGATGGGGGCGCATACACCACCACCAAGTGACACTGATTTCCACCACTAGAGATAATGGCGTGTATGAAATGAGCAGCACACTTTTCTACTTGCAACGAAACTCTTTCCGTCTTCCAAAGCAACCAGACTCCACCAGAGCAGCGAATGGCTTCAACTCGTACACATCCCGAAAACCCAAGCCGATCACACACCTCCTGCGCTTGGGCACCAGAAATTCGTGGTTCAAATACAGCAAGGATATCAACATAGAAATGGCGAGCAAGGTACCTTACCGCCCTGCGGAAACCGGGCTTACCGGCTCCGAAACAATTCCAAAGGAGGCAATTCATAGTCCACCATTGCCTCGGGTACTACTCCCGGAATTTTGTTGTGGTGTCGGTTGACTATCAACCTGAAGAGGCGTTATATCATCGGCCTCTGGTATATCAGCATTAGACGTTTGTCGATCCTCACTACTGATCTGAATAATCGGTTCTTGTATCTCCATGTTAACGTCTTGTGCTTTAGCAATATTAGCTTTTGAGTCTACTGTAGCATTTATTCGAGTATCAGCACCAACCTGGCTTTTTGTTGCGTTAAACTCAAAGTCTGGCTCATTATCCACTCGGGCCCGCTTCCCAGCAGCTAGAGGAGCAAGCCCATTCACAAATTGGATTTGGCCCACATTATGCACTGCCTTGCTGTTCTTTCTATTTTTCCTTCCATACTTAGAATTCAAAGTTGACGCCTTATCTTGACCTCCAACACGTACCATAGCAGAATTTAGATGTGATTTATTTTGCAAATCTTTTTGTTTCTCTTTGGCCCCACCACCAAATATTTTTTCTCCTTTTTGTTGAACTGAAATCTCAATCTCCAGATTCTTGCCTTTCTCAGAGGATTGCAATGCTGCAAACCGGTTCTTTCCCGTATCCGAAACCGGTGTGTCAACGACCGCCTTCATCTGCCCTTTATTCTTGCTGGGTCGGCGCGCCACCACCGTCCACGATCCATAACGAGGAGCACCATCAGCCGACCCCATGCTAGGCTTTGGCTTCTCTTTAGGTGGTTCAACCACCCCCACCATGGCCACCGGTCTCGAGTCAACCGGACAGCGATTGAGAACATGTCCATAGCGACCACATTTAGTGCAAATTAAATGAAGCCCCTCATATTCAACGTGAAATCTACTTCCATTCACCGTAATCGAGCCTTTTAACGGCTTCGTAATATCCACTTCCACACAAACCCTGGCAAACCGACATCTGTTGGAGAACATAGTCTTATGATCAACTTTGATGGGTCTACCAACACCTGCCACTAGCTTCATTAGAATATTTTCCTCATACAAGATCATGGGTAAACCCGACATACGGATCTAAGCCGGTGTTGTCGTAATCACATCCGTGAATGGATTGAATTCCGGCGACCATGGACGGATAATCAAGTAATGTCCAAAGACCATCCAAGGACCACCCATTAGAGCCTTCATGTAGTCCCCTTCAGTTTCAAACTTCACCACATAGTACCCGTTTGGAAGGTCCGCAACAAGAATTTTTCCTCCCGGTTTCCACATTTCTTTCAATTTTCTCTCCATAATAGCATGTGGTACCATATTACCCAGTGATTTCACAATCAACGAAGCTTCCCATACAGATGCCAACGCTTGCAAAACCTCAGTGTCAATATTAAAGACCGGATCTCCATCCGACCCTTCCGGGAACGACATAGACACCTTTCCTTCTAAGAATTCCTTATTCAGTACCATTCTACTCTCACCATTACCACCCATCACAGTCTCCTTCCACGAGCGTAGAGGCTCCGTGGTCGTTTTTGGATCAACATTCATGGCACCCGCCAGCGGGGTTTCCGGAATCACCGTCGGAGATGGTGACGATTCATTCATTCGATGCACAAAACACAAACCCTAGTTGTGTTGTCGGTCTAAACTCTCTTTTTAATCCATAAATGGGTAGATAAAGTCGAACCCATAATTTGCTCGAGGGGATCATGTATTGATAATAGGGGCCCAGACATATGTCTAAAACTCTCGTTTGATGGAGCAAAGCTCTGCGTTGAACTGGGGTGGCAATGACAAAAAAAAAAAATTATATATTTTTTTTAAGCTAAGAATTCGGTTTACCGACAGGCCCGGTAAAATTGAGAGGCCAATCGATACAAAACACCTGAAGCAAATAAAAAAAACACGATAAGAAGTACACTGTTGAAAAAGGCCCTAGAACGAAAGGAGTAGTGGGAGAAGTGAGAGGCTAAAGAACAACGCCTTTAGCATTTGGGCAAAAAGCGGACAAATATGATGAAGTGGAGTATTGACGTGGCCTCCACTAGCAGTGGCGGAGCCAGAAAATATCGAAAGGAGGGGCAGATTTGGTTGCGATAATACACAGTGGTGTGTTGGCAAAGTTAGGACGGTAGTCAAGTATTAAAATTATGATATTTCTATTTAGCTCATAGAAAATAATATTAAAGCATATAATTATAAAAAAATTACCTAAACCATCTAAAAATCCTAAATTAATTAATCTAGGAAATTTTTGTACTTACAAATGAGTACTTATCCTATGCATAGATAATTTGAAACAAATCAATATTTTTTCCTCTGTAATTATTCTCAATTTTTTAATCCTAATTATCTTTTCTTTTTTCCCCTTATATTAAGTAATGAAATATATTTTAAAAAGTGACTGGTTTATCAAATTTCTAAATATCTTTAAAACAAAGTAAGAAACTAATTTCATTTTAATAACTTGTTAATTTAAAATATTTGTAACAGAAGTATTTACATGTTTAACAAGTGGCTATTTTTTAATAAAAAAAATCAAACAACTAGTTAAATTTTTTGATCGAAAAGCAAGTAGTTAAATAAATTTCTAATCTTATCCTAAAACTTAAAAATGAAAAAAAGTCACTCTACTGAAGGAAAAAAAGTGAAAGTGTGTGGGTTGTATATACTATATAGGACTCGAACACGCAACAGCAACGTATTACTCAAAAGCGTGGTAGAATACCAGCTGCGCCATTTTCAAATTCTGTCTTTCTAGTCAATTTAATAGTATACATATACACTGAGTTTGGAGGAGAGAGAGGGCGACCGCCCCCCTTGGCTCCGCCCCTGTCCACTGGGATGAAGGATCTTCAGCAGCCTCGAGAACGTCCATGCGACCGTGCCAATCACAAACAAGCCACACCCAATTCCAGAGCCAAATCTCCAAATTGTACAAAATTGTGTAAGGGTCAACCTGCCAAAACAACCAGAGTAAAAAGTCTCCAACAAAACCAAGCCTCTAATAGGATCTAAAAATGGGCCAAAGCCTATGAGAAATTGACCAGCAAAAATTATAGAAAGCATAGATGAAAGGACTGATTTGGAGAATATTTTCTTTATCCTCGTTAGGCCTCAAAGGGCTAAATATATACACAATATCATAATCTTATCCAAGATAAGATCGGAAAGAATAAATACAACATGGAAACTATCTATTACATAATTAATTATATCTTCTAATACTCCCCCTTAAGTTGGAGCATGAGGATCAACAATGCCCAACTTGGATGTCAAATAAGTGAACTGCGTTTTGGCCAAAGCCTTGGTGAAGAGATCAGCAGGCTGATGAGCCGTAGAAATATGGGACATAAGAATCATGCCATTAAGAACAAGATCCCGAACAAAGTGACAATCGATCTCTATATGCTTGGTACGCTCATGAAATACCGGATTGGAGGAGATGTGCAGGGCGGCTTGGTTGTCGCAATAGAGGCGAACTGGTGATGGGGCAACACCAAGAGACTAGAGAAGAATCCGAAGCCAAATGACTTCACAACAGGCCGCTGCCATTGAACGATACTCGGTCTCAGCAGAGGAGCGAGAAACCGTGGACTGTTTCTTGGTTTTCCAAGAGACAGGAGAAGTACCAAGCATGATAAAATAAATATCCAGAAATAGAACGCCTTGTAAGTGGGTAAGCTGCCCAATCTGAATCACACCAAGCTGTCAAAATGAGATTGCTATCCTTGGAAAGACGTAAACCTTGGCCTGGGTGACTTTTGAGATACTGAAGAACACGCATAGCGGCATGCCAATGCTCAAGTTTGGGACGTTGCATGAACTGAGAGAGAATGTACGGAGTAGCACAAGTCAGGCCGGGTAATAGTCAAATAAATGAGGCGACCAACAAAATGCCGATAGCTCTCAGGATCCGGGTAATCATCACCCGTTGCTTCGGCCAATTTATGATTAGGATCCATGGGCGAGTCGCAAGGCTTAGATCCAAGCGTGTCTGAATAAGAAAGGATCTCAAGTGCATACTTCCGCTGAGAAACAAAGATGCCGGAAGCGTTTCGGGCAATTTCCAGCCCAAGGAAATATTTGAGAAGACCAAGGTCTTTCATATGAAAACAACTGCTTAGATAAGCTTTGATTGAAGCAATGACTGAGGCATTATTCCCGGCAATAATCAAATCATCAATATAGACTAAGATGTGCAAGATATTACCATTCCAAGAAAGAGAGAAAAGTGAATAATCAGCTCTACTTTGACTGAAACCGAACGCACGAAGCGCAACCGCCAATTTTGAGAACCATTGTCGCGGTGCCTGTCGAAGTCTGTAAAGAGATTTCTGAAGCTTACAGACATGACCAGGAGAAGCACCAGAATAACCGGGAGGTGGAGTCATGTACACGTCCTCAGCTAAATCACCATGAAGAAACGCATTCTGTACATCCATCTGATGTAATTCCTAGTTTTGAATAATAACAACAGCCAAGAAAACACGTACAAAGACCATTTTAGCACCGGGGAAAATGTTTCGTGATAATCAATGCCCTCAACTTGCCGGTTTCCAAGAACAACAAGGCGAGCTTTATAACGTTCAATTTCACCTGGAATGATATTTGATCATGTAAACCCATTTGCAGCCGATGGGTTTCTTGCCTGGCGGTAAATTGGTAACGACCCATGTTTTGTTTCGCTCGAGTGCAACAAGCTCGGAATTCATGGCCTCACGCCATTGTGCATGAAGATTAGCTTCCCGAAATGATTTGGGCTCGAAACTTGATGAGGTATTTTCAGTGGTCGTTATACCTATCAAAGAAACCTTAGCTTTACCAAACTCAATAGAGCGGTAAGTAAGGGTCGATCCCACAGAGACTCATGTGTTTGTGTTATTACTTGGGTGCCAAGTAACCAAATTATGGAGGGTTTTTGTGAATGATTTCCTATTCTACTATGCAAAATTGAAAAGTAAATATGTATGCAAAGTTGATTGTCAATATATGAGAGAAATATGTTCAACTAGTTAAATCCATCATAGATATGCTTATTGATCAGTGATTCTCTTGATTCTCAATTCACTTGAATAATCTATCGTGGATTATTACCCAAAACTTTATATATAATTGAAAGAACTAACAGTCTGAACAACCATAATCATCTAAAAACCTAGAACATCGTCTAGATTCAATTAAACGACAACTTTAAGTTCAAAGTATCGATACAAACAAATACTCGACGCAAACAACTAATCAAGTTATCTGTGGTTTATTCCCTTCTACAACTGAATAGCCCGAACGGGTCTAAACAATTATAGTTGCTACTTTATCTAATCAATCCGGAACGGGACTTAATCAGATTAGTTGTAAATTAACCTAGAAATTCTATTAGGTGGCCAATCTAACAAAACCCTAGAATAACTTTGATTCAATTAAACACAGAGAATAAAACCTATTCAAGTTGTTGAGAATCAATCGAACCTCACAATAATATGCAATCTATGATTTCAATAAATAGTCAAACACAATGAAATTAGTAATGCATAATTGAATTAAGAAAACTTACAAGAGGTTCAAAGTTTTCTCCTTGAAAGAGAGAAAACACTAGCCTCCAAAATTATGATCTAAGAAGTTATGAAACAGATAAAACTAATAAGAGTTTAAATGTCTTAAAACTATCCTCAAAAGCCCTACAAACAAGCACATCTTCGGACAATTAATAAAACAAGCCCAAAAAGCAAAGCCCAAATGTCGGCCCAAGTCTCCGTGTAGAAATCGAATTGCGCGGCTTGACCTCCAAAAGCGCGCCCGCGCTTTTACATGCTAACCCACGCTTTTAACCTCGGTTCATCATTCAAGCGACACTTCAGAGGCTGTTTTGACCCCTTTCGAGTTGGAAGTTGGACTCGGAGTAAAAATATGAATTGTAGCTCTTCGAGTTATCTTTCCAGTGATACCAAATTCAGCTTCATCCTACCATTATAGCTCCTAAACCAAGTATTGCAAGATAGAGGTGTCAAAACAAGAACTCCAATGCATAGCCCGAATTTAAGCGTTCTTTTCACACAAGCTTTTGGGCCTTGGTTCTTCCAATCTTCACTTGTATCACTCTAAGCCTCATCAAACTCCACCATAGTCCACTAAACTTCGTCCTGTCCATGCTTGTTTACCTAAAGATCTGCCAAACCGAACAAAATAAGTGCAAAACCCGAATTTTCTAGAAAACCTAAAAACCTAAGAACTAGACTAAACTAAACTAAAACCATGCAAAATAAACATAAATATGCATCCTTATCTACACCTATATGCAAGCTGTCAAAACCTGCCGTAACAGATGCTAGAAAACGAGCATAATTATCCAAAAAATTAACGAAAGAGACATATGAAGCTATAGGATAGATAGAACCTGAAGACGTGATGGTCGGGTTTGATGAAAATGCAGCAGAGGGGGGTTTCGGCTGTTGAAAAGTATTATAAATGAAGCCCCGAAGGCGAACTGAAGGTGTGCGGGGGCGCGAACTACGACGCAAATGAGGCTGATCAGGCTGTTTAACAGGCTCAGCCGGCAACTCAACAAGAGGCTGAGGAGGTTCTGCAGGTACGGTAGGAGCAGCAGGCACCGGAGAATCTGGTGGTGCCAGCAGTGATGAAGAACTCCTCCCGTCCCTCGACGGCTCAACGGAATAAAAAATCGTCGGGTGTCGATCCTCATCAGAAGCATCGATTAATGGAGGCGGAGGCGTCGTGGAGAAAGGGAATGACGTTTCATAAAAATGAACACCCCGGGAAATAAATGTGCGGCCAGATTCAATCTCATAAACGCGCCAACCACGTTTTTCGGGTGGATAACCAAGGAAGACGCACTTAGAGCTCCGTGGTGCAAATTTGTCCCGTGGTTTCGGATTGATATCCATATAGCATAAGCAACCGAAAACTTTGATGTCATCATAATTAGGACGATGACCATGCAGCAATTCGTATGGAGTTTTGTACTCAATCAAAGTCGATGAAGTGCGATTGATGAGATAGCAAGCGGTTAAAATACACCCACCTCAAAAACGAATCGGTAAGTGAGCTTGAACGCGCAAGGCCCGGGCCACATTTAGTATGTGCTGGTGTTTCCGTTCTACCCGACCATTCTGTTGAGGAGTGTAAACACAAGATTGCTCAAATAATATGCCTTGGGAAGCAAAATAAGAACTCAACGAGAGAAATTCTGCCCCATTATCCGAATGAATACGCCGAACCGATTTTTGAAACTGAGTATCAGTCATCTTGCAAATTTTTTTGAGAAGGCTGAAGGCCTCAGATTTAGCTTTCATCAGAAAAACCCAAGTGGCTCGAGAATAGTCATCCACAATAGTAAAAAAATATGATGCACCAGAAGAAGACGGAACACTATATGGTCCCCAAATATCACAGTGTTTCAAAATCATCAGCTTTATTCGAACTCAAAGGAAAAACACTACGAGTCTGTTTGGCCTTAAAACAAATGTCACATGGACTAGCAAACTTAGAAACTAAAGAAATAGAAAGTTTAGATAAAGCAGTAGTGGATGGATGCCCCATACGAGTATGCTAGAGAGAAGTAGAGTATGAAACTGATGCATCATGTGCAGCCGAACTGATGTCGCGCAGCCAATAAACCCCGCCTCTCTGCTCACCCAGACCAATCAGCGTTTTCGAAATCCGATCCTATATGAGGCACACCTTGTCAGTGAAGGTAATAACACAGTTTGCAACAACAGTCAATTGGCTAAGAGAAATCAGATTACAATCCAGTGAAGGCACAAACAGAACATGATGCAGAGTCAAAGTAGAACAAAAGGACAAAGTTCCTTCAAACGCAGCTTGCACAAATCGATTATCGGGCAATTTAATAGAAATTGGATCAATAGAAACCAAATAATGAAGCAAAGACCTGTCGCCTGTCATGTGGAGCGAGGCGCCAGAATCTAGAATCCAAGGAGTCTTACCTGGCGAAGTTGGTGGAAGATGCAAGGAGTTATATACAGATAGTATTGTATTCCATTGCTCAGGAGTAATGCCAGGGCTAAGAGCGGCTTGATCAGCAGAAGTCAGAGACGAAGCAACAACAGTGGAAGAAGATGGCAGATGCGCAGCATTAGCGGAGCCCGTCTTGCCGCCTTTGCCACGGCCACGGGGCGGCGCTGGGGAAGATGACGATACACCAACAGCTGCAGCAGGAACACGGACGCCATTACGAATGACGTCCCCATTTTTGAAAAGAAAACCTTCGGGATAACCATGAAGGCGGTAGCACTTGGACGTGTCATGCCCAACAATGCCACAATGAGTACAAGTGGGGCGACCTGTTGGTTTCGAGTCGCCAGAAACACGACGGTGTTGAGCCGCCAAAGCCAAGGAGTCAATCGAGCACGACTCCCTCTCTTTAACGATGTTGTGCTGTCGTTCTTCTTGAATAGCGAGGGCATAAACTCGACCAATTTTAGGAAGAGGATCCTTTGCCATAATATTGGAACGGAATGTGCTGAAGAGATTATCATCGAGGCCAATCAGAAATTGATGAACATGATCCTCCTCACGTTTAGCTATCAAGTAAGATCCGAGATCGCAAGTACATAATCTGCAATTACGTGTGCGAGGCGGATCATAGGTTGCGAGCTCGTCCCATAATTGTTTGAGTACGCCGTAATAAGTGACGACGTTTTGAACCTTTTGAGCGCAAGTAGCAATAGAGGCGCGAAGTTGAAGAATGTGAGGGCCGTTGCCTTCATGAAAACGTTGATGCAAATCATCCCAAAGAACACGAACAGTTTCTGGAACGGAAATAGATGACCGAATAGAGGGATCAATAGCCTGAAATATCCAACCAATCATCATGGCATTGACGCTCCACCAGTCGTCAATTTCATCAGATTGATCGGACGGCTGTAGTATACGGCCATCAAGAAAACCCATCTTGCGCTTGGCTCGGAAGGCGTTCTTCATTGCGGTACTCCACTCTTGAAAGTTGTCACCTTTTAACGTGACATGACAGATTTTGAGGCCTAGATGATCTGAAGGATGTAAATAATATGGACTGGTTGAATCAAGCGCAACCCGTTTTGTGATAGAAGAAGCAGTGGGATTGATGTTGTCTTGCTCATAGTCCGACATGGCTAGCAAGGAGACCGAGCCGGAACGAGGCAAGCGAAAGAATGCCGGCGGCGGGTGGGAGAAAAAAAATCGGTAGGGTTAGAGAACCTGCTCCGATACCATGAAAGGATTGATTTGGTTGTATCCTCATTAGGCCTCAAAGGACTAAATATATACACAATATACATAATCTTATCCAAGATAAGATCGAAAAGAATAAATACAACATGGAAACTATCTATCTTATACATAATTAATTATATATTCTAATAATAGAAGTCTTTCTTATTTGGGCCAAAGGCCAAACTACAAATTCCAAGCAATATCAATCTAATAGCTAGTTTGAGGCCTACTAATAATCACGTATCTACAACAAACGCACAAAGATTTTCGTTATCTTTTATCCTTTTCTTCCCTCTTTTTCTTTTGTGGCATGCGTACAACAAACACACATATCTAACTTGATTTATTTATTTTTATTTTTTTTATTTAATACGAACAGAGAGTCTGCCATAAGGTTGTATTATAGAGAGTCTACCATTAAAGTGTTCTAGAATGTATCTAGTAGATTGTTAAATTAGCCTCCTTCTACCATAAGGTTGTGGTAGTTCTTCAACATACTCAATTTCATCATAGAATTCCTCTAATGGAGGGTGCATTAGAGGTTGCTCATCCTCCACACAGTCTTCAAGTTCCTCATCATAAGGATCCTAACGCTAATAGCGCGCCATAGGCTGTAGCACACCTAGGTGGGGCACCGGGTGGTTGAAGTGGGTCAGCATTGGCCTTGGCTGGTTCCCATGCCCTCGACCACAACCACCATGGGTGGTTGAAGTGGGTAGTCCTTGAGTCATGGTAGTGGGCAAGTGTGACTCGGCTAAAATCGTTGTTGCCAAGATCAAAGATAAATAACCCTAAACTACTAACTAGTATAGTAAGCAAGTAAGGGGTCGAACCCAAGAGAATCGGGATTCTGATCAATCAGCAGAGAATAAAGAGAGGGATTTTGGAGTTCAGGCAAGCAAACAAATAATCAAATATTATTATGAATTAAATCAATTTAAGGAAGTAGAGTTCATTCAATCAAATCCACCTTTTTACTCATCTGATCATTGATTCATCCACTATTCTATTAATTCCCTAGTTAATTCCAATCCTTATAAAAGATATCCGCTTGTCCACGGTCCAAGCGAAAGGATGATATGAACAAGAACGCTTAATTCAAATCATGCAAGGTATTAAGGATAGAAGGATATTAAATCATGCAAGGTATTAAGGATAGAAGGATATTAAATCATGCAATCAAGCTACGAGTCTCATGCATAAAATAACAATCAAATAATCTTTCTCAATTCTAGTCCACGGTCCTAGAAAAGAGTTGTTTCAAGGATAAATAAGATTGCACAGACAACAATCAAACCTAATCCAAACAGTAGATCTAAGTCAATCAAACAAGTTGATCAGGCTTATCAAATCAAACATAGATCATATAAATAAAACCAAGAGTTTTGATATTAACCAAGAGATAGAAAAGTTACCAGAATCTCACGAATTACATAAAAATGCTTCCTTGATTAAACAAACTCCAAAGGGAAATTAGTTCTCCATAATATTGAAATAAAAACCTAAAAGTAAAAGTATGTTAGAATTGTCTACTAAAGTGAAAGTCGAAACAAAGCTTGAATAGTAGAAAATAAGTTCGAAACCCTAAGATATAATAATACTAAAAGATAGAAAATAATGAAACAGAGGCGGCGCTGAAAATCCTCGATCCGCGAGCGCGGAAATAATCCGCGGGCGCGGATCTGCTCGTCACCTCGGCCGCAGAATCCCTTCGATCCGCGACCGCGGAAATATTTCCGCGGGAGCGGATACTCATCCATCCGCGAGCGCGGAATATTTCCGTCGGCGCGGATCCTGCGATTCAGCATTCTGGTGTCAACTTCGGAGGTAGTTTTGACCCACTTAGAGTTGGAATTTGAACTCTCCGTAAAAAGATGAATTGTAGCTCTTCGAGTTAGCTTTCCAACGCTACCAAATTCAGCTTCATCCGATCACCTTAGTTCCCGAAATAAGCGTTACAAGAAAGTGGTGTCGAAACAACTCCAAATCAACACTTGTCTTCAAAACTCTTGCAATTCTTCAAATCGTGTCTTCGGTCTTCATATGACAATTATGCTCAAAACTAACCTAAACACACTCAAATCATGCCTAAAATACAAGAGTTAACCTATACTAAAGTAAGCATATCAAATTCCCCCATACTTAAACCTTCATTGTCCTCAATGAAGCTCAAAATAAATCTAACAATAAATCCAAACAAAGATCCACAGGAAGTAAAGGAAAATATGAATATCTAACTCTCAACTCACAACCCAGACCCATGTAGAGAAATAATGAGCAAAAAACATGAAAGCTCAAATCACACACCTCACAGATACAAGATATAACACTCAAGCTCCAAAAAGTGTAGAGCAACCTTGGATCTACCCAACATCTAAAGTGTAATCCCCAGACCCCAAAGTAGAATATGATCCTAAACACTCTGATTTTACCACTCATTCTACTTAGGCGCCCTTTCGGGTTTTCACCTAATCACTCTTTTCATTTTTCTTAGGTGTGCTCACAAATACTCACATCTCTCATAAACCTCTTATTACCCCAGCCTAATGCTGGTCCGGGTTACCTGCTTATTACCTGAGCCGCCCTTTCGGGTTTTCAACTCATCCCAGGATTTTTATGCCTTTTTTATGGCTTTTTTTTTTATTTTTTTTATTTTTTTATTCAAAATTTTCTCTATACAAAACATGGAACAAAAATCCCATAAAAATAACAAAAAATAAACTGAAAAGCAACTAACTAAGATACGCGTAATGAGTACTTCCTCCCCCATACTTAAATCCTTCATTGTCCTCAATGAAGTAAAGAGAAAGGAATTAAGCATAGAAGAGGAAAATCAGAAGACTCACATACAAAAGAAGAGATGGAAGAACTCTTCAAAGGCTTGGATGAATAGCTCGGAAATCTCCAGAGGATTCGTCGTCAGGAAAAACCGCGGGCACGGTGGCCAGGCCGCGGGCGCGGGTGGTGCTCCGATCGTGAAAAAATGGTTGGAGAACACGATCAAAAAAACTGAACACGAACTCACAAACGAACTCTGAATCTCGCCTTAAGCATTAATGTAGTACGAGCCTTGAAAATGAAGATTCCCCCATACTTGGGAATGACCATGGAACTAGACATGGAAAGATATAGAAAAATGGATTGGTGGGTGATGGTAGAAGATGGAAGAACACTCTTTTTTTTCTTCTATCCTCTCTTCTTTTTTTTTTCTGATTTATCTCGGGGGTTTCACCCGAAAACCTTTTATTTCAGGGGTTTTACCCGAAAACCTTTTATTTTTATTTAATTAATTTTTTTTAAAAATTTTTCTGATTAAAATGAAAATTAATTCTGTCAGGCCGATCCGCGGGCGCGGAAAAAATTCCGAGGGCGCGGATCAGCCGCGGGCGCGGAAAAAATCCGGGGGCGCGGATGGAGCCGCGGGCTCGGACTCGCCTCGGACTGGCTTCTTTGGATGGGAAAAATTGTACTTGCAAGTTAGCCCGACAAAAACCAAAACGAAAACTAAACTAAAACTAAACTAAAAAGATAAAAATAAAAGAAAAGAAAAACTTACCTCGGGTTGCCTCCCAAGAAGCGCCTTTGTTTAACGTCGTTTGGCCCGACGTCTTTTATGCTCAGAAGGGATCATCATCTATCTGAAACTGGACCTTTTTCCCTTCATGTGCCATAGATAATAGGCCCTTTGAAACATCAATTACGGCGCTCGCCGTCTTCATAAATGGATGACCCAACAGCAAAACTGGGTCGTATCTCCCCTTACTGATCTCTAGGACATAAAAGTCCGTCGGAAAAAATTAAGCCATCCACCTGCACTAAGACATCTTCCAAAAATCCTTTCGGATGCGCTCTAGAGTGGTCAGCCAGTTCAATAGTAATATTAGACTCCTGTAATGGTCCTAGACCTAACCTCTCATAGATGCTCAGTGGCATAACATTAATGGATGCACCTAAATCAAGCATAAAATGCTCAATTTTAGCCTCACCAATTGTAACGGGAATAGTAAACCTCCCTGGATCTCCATACTTCTTAGGCAATGGCCTTTGAAGCATGGAAGATACATTTTCAGTATTTTCCACAAGATTAATTTTCTTAACCTGTCCCTTTTCTTTTTGCTTCCTCTTTATAGTACATAATTCTTTCAGAAATTTAGCAAAACGAGGAATACTTTGAACAAGTTTAAGCAAAGGAACATTTACCTCACACTTGGAGAAGGTTTCGAA
The DNA here is from genome assembly GCA_964016875.1 of Fallopia convolvulus. Classification (NCBI taxonomy): domain Eukaryota; kingdom Viridiplantae; phylum Streptophyta; class Magnoliopsida; order Caryophyllales; family Polygonaceae; genus Fallopia; species Fallopia convolvulus. The sequence goes on along the minus strand of OZ024718.1, from coordinate 57,923,042 downwards.
AATTTCCTTGTCATTGGTTGGCCTCCTGGTGTCCTTAAGTGCCTCAGGAAACGTGGAGCGGGCTTTTGTGAAGCCATGGGGGGAAAAGAAGGCCTGACGTAGCCATCGGATTCTGTCAGAGGGGCGATCCGCGAGCGCGGTTTGGGATCCGCGGGCGCGGATGATCCGTGGGCGCGGATGATCCGCGGGCGCGGAAATTTTCCATGGGCGCGGATGATCCGCGGGCGCAGAAATTTTCCGTGGGCGCGGATTCTGCATCTGCCTCGATTTCTACGCCGCGATCGGAACTGCCCTCCGGCGAACTCGGCTGGTTTCCGCTGGCTGAAATTTCAATATCCAGCTCTTTCCCACTCCTTAATGTCATTGCACTCACATTCTCTCTCGGGTTAATGGGTTGAGATGGCAGTTTTCCCGAGTCCTTAGCTTCTTGACGATTCAGAGTGGTTGCAATCTGACTTAACTGAATTTCCAAATTCTTCATTGCAGCTTTAGTCTCTTGGTTTTCCTTCATAAGCTGATTGATGATGGCTGGATTTTCTTGAGGAGCCTGGGGCCTTGGCACATAATTCGGCCTGGGAACATAGTTGGGTTGACCTCCCTGTGGTGGAAAAGGTTGTTGAGGTTGTTGATTCCACCTAAGGTTAGGATGGTTTGCCCACCCCGGATTAAAGGTATTTGAATATGGGTCATTCCGGGGACTCTGTTCATAGTTCCCTATAGCATTCACATCAGTTGCTGGCTCTTGCATGATAGGGCATGCATCAGAAGGATGGCTAGATTCACCACAGATTCCACAAGCCCTTGAACTTGAAGCTCCATTGCCCGCCAACAGTTGCTTCATCATAGCTTTCAATTCCCTTACTTTAGTATTCAGGGAGTCATTAATAGAATGGACAAACCTACTGTTGGATCTCTTTCTTTGATTTCTGCATTGCTCTGCTAGAGTCTCCAACTTCTTAAACGCCTGCCTAGGAGTGAGATTCTCATAAGAACCTCCACAAGACGCATTCATCAGGCGCCTATCAGCATCACAGAGACCTTCAATAATATAGCAAATCAGGTCCTTATCAGAATAGCCATGGTAGGGACAACTGGCTATGAGTCTCCTGTAACGCTCATAGTACTCATACAAGTTCTCATCATCTCCCTGCTCCAAACTACTGAGCTGCTTCTTGATAGACGTTTGCTTGGCAGAAGAGAAATATTTCTCCAGAAAAGCACCCTTCATCTGAGCCCAAGTAGTGATCGTCTCAGGTTTTATGTACAGATACCATTCCTTAGCTGCATCAGCCAAGGAAAATTGGAAAGCCCTCAACATAAGTTGATCTTCAATTACATCAGCTGGCTTCATTCCAAAGCAGACAAAATGGAACTCTGCAAGGTGTTTATTTGGATCTTCCCCACTCAGCCCATAGAACTTAGGCAAATAATGGAGAAGACCAGATTTAAGCTCAAACTTCACTCCTTCTCCCAGGGCGGGAAACTGAAGAACACGCTATTGCTGCTCTAAATTAGGCGCAGTCAGTTGCCTAATAGTGCGATCTGCCATGGTTACTAGCTGTTCTTCAACCTCTGAATCAGACGAAGAAGAAGAAGAAGAAACTGGATCAAACTGTATGCCTAGAACTTGAGCCTGAACTTGACGTCTCAACTGTCTCAGAGTCCTGTTAATTTCTGGATCAAACGGAACCACATGAGTATTATCAGTAGAACGGGTAAGAACCATAAGATAGGTTCTCACCGATTCAGGGGATCTGGACGAACCGATCCGCGGGCACGGAAAAATTCCGAGGTCGCGGATTTTCCGCGGGCGCGGAAAAATTCCGAGGTCGCGGTTTCGTCAGAAACGCCGATTAAACAGAAAATTAAAAACCGATTCCCCGGCAACGACGCCAAAATTTGACTCGGCTAAAATCGTTGTTGCCAAGATCAAAGATAAATAACCCTAAACTACTAACTAGTATAGTAAGCAAGTAAGGGGTCGAACCCAAGAGAATCGGGATTCTGATCAATCATCAGAAGTAAAGACAGGGGTTTTGGAGTTCAGGCAAGCAAACAAATAATCAAATATTATTATGAATTAAATCAATTTAAGGAAGTAGAGTTCATTCAATCAAATCCACCTTTTTACTCATCCGATCATTGATTCATCCACTATTCTATTAATTCCCTAGTTAATTCCAATCCTTATAAAAGATATCCGCTTGTCCACGGTCCAAGCGAAAGGATGATATGAACAAGAACGCTTAATTCAAATCATGCAAGGTATTAAGGATAGAAGAATATTAAATCATGCAATCAAGCTACGAGTCTCATGCATAAAATAACAATCAAATACACTTTCTCAATTCTAGTCCACGGTCCTAGAAAAGAGTTGTTTCAAGGATAAATAAGATTGCACAGACAACAATCAAACCTAATCCAAACAGTAGATCTAAGTCAATCAAACAAGTTGATCAGTCTTATCAAATCAAACATAGATCATATAAATAAAACCAAGAGTTTTGATATTAACCAAGAGATAGAAAAGTTACCAGAATCTCACGAATTACATAAAAATGCTTCCTTGATTAAACAAACTCCAAAGGGAAATTAGTTCTCCATAATATTGAAATAAAAACCTAAAAGTAAAAGTATGTTAGAATTGTCTACTAAAGTGAAAGTTGAAACATAGCTTAAATAGTAGAAAATAAGTTCGAAACCCTAAGATATAATAATACTAAAAGATAGAAAATAACGAAACAGAGGCGGCGCTGAAAATCCTCGATCCGCGAGCGCGGAAATAATCCGCGGGCGCGGATTTGCTCGTCACCTCGGCCGCAGAATCCCTTCGATCCGCGACCGCGGAAATATTTCCGCGGGAGCGGATACTCATCCATCCGCGAGCGCGGAATATTTCCGTCGGCGCAGATCCTGCGATTCAGCATTCTGGTGTCAACTTCGGAGGTAGTTTTGACCCACTTAGAGTTGGAATTTGAACTCTACGTAAAAAGATGAATTGTAGCTCTTCGAGTTAGCTTTCCAACGCTACCAAATTCAGCTTCATCCGATCACCGTAGTTCCCGAAATAAGCGTTACAAGAAAGTGGTGTCGAAACAACTCCAAATCAACACTTGTCTTCAAAACTCTTGCAATTCTTCAAATTGTGTCTTCGGTCTTCATATGACAATTATGCTCAAAACTAACCTAAACACACTCAAATCATGCCTAAAATACAAGAGTTAACCTATACTAAAGTAAGCATATCAAAGTGCATTATAGGACTCCTCTTCTTCTAACTTATTCTTGCCCTTTTGACTTGTAGAAGCATGATATGGTTCCAGCTCTTTTTCATGATCAGATTTGTTGTCATCTTTGTGAGCCGAGGGAGAAGCTTGTTTGGAGGATAGTAAACGAGCCTCTAAGTCTTGAAATTGAGGCTGGAAAACTGATTTCATGATCTCCACTAATCTGGGCATCAACTCTTGAATTCCTACTCTAATAGCAAGTGGGATGAACTTGGCAATATCCTTGCTGAAATTATAGTCATTCGGATTGAGTTGATTTTGTGAAGACAAGCTTTTGACCTGAAATGACACCAAACAAACTCGAGAGTAGTTTGCACCTTAAACAAAGCACAATAGCAATATCACACCTCAATCAAGCCAAAACATCCCTTATCTATATTATAGTTTAACAATTCAATTTTTGGGGTGAAAAATGAGGAACTGTGTATAGAAATAAGGTATGATAGAACTATGATAATCAAGGAAAGTTTCCACTTAAGCAATCTAGCAAATATGCAAGAAATGGAAAGCAATGAAGTATTTCCCTTTTATAGCCCAAATGATCCAAGCAATGCCTCAATTGACCAGAGCAAATTAATTATAGCCAAAATAAGGATGTAAGAGTGTTGAAAATTCCAAGTATGGCGTTTAGAGCAAGGATGGTCAAGAAAACAATACAAAGTGATCAATAATGTTAGTTTTCAACGAGAGATCACTAGGGGTCTTTTGTGGCTAAAGACTAGAAAGGGTAGATCACTTGATTCAACTTTCCTCTTTTTTTTTTATATTTATGCACGAATAGCTAAGACGTGATGAATGAAAAAGACAAGAAGCAAACAAACAAATAAAAGGGACTTGTTTTTGGTAGCTTGTTTTCGAATGATTCAAACAAACACAGACTATTTTTTTTATCTAAGTGATTTATACTACCATTGACACTATCTAGACGCCAAAATAAAAAGAGAAACAAAACATATATGCGTGGTTAAGAAGGTGTGGAAATTGCACAATTAAATCAACATATAATGTTCCAAACAATAAATCGGTCTTAATCAATCATGCAAAATCAATTTGAATCTAATAAAAACTGTAACAAATCAATCATAAACCAATCATTATATGCAATGTAGCCAACTAAATCAACCTAAAGTTATGAAAAATCTGTAACACCCCCTTACTTACCCTGGAGGTATTACCGCCAGTAACCCCAATTAGGACTAAACCAGAGTTACCCAAGGCTTTAACCTGACAGAACTTACTAGAACAAGGTAAATGAAACCGTTTAAAACCTAACAAAATTAAGTAAAACTTTACAGCGGAAAAGAGAATAAAAGGTCTTATACAAGCCTTAACTTAAAAAGAATTAGTAAATAAATAGAACAACCTTCTATTTAAACAAAATCTTCATCCAGTCTTCCTTAAGTTCTTATTTCTGAAACTTAGCTTCGCTTTGAAGTAGTTCAACCATGATCTTCACTCAAGTATAGCCATTGAAAACCTTTCTTCAACTTCTGGAGCTTCAAACCTCTGAATCTGCCTCTTGAATCAACTTCCAAGAAGAACCTGATGTGTCGTAAACCAACGGTGGACACCAGCCGACCATATAAAAGAAAAGAAGATGGACGAGTTAGTCTAATGAAAGACTAAGCAAGCGGAGAAACTAACTTGGTTCTTATGGTTGTGACAAAACATATTAGCATCCAAATCCGATTCGACTCGGATTATGATCCAACAGTTAGCAGTCTTATAGAGAATAAGAAGGAGACTTGCATAAACAAGAGAGAGAACACCACCGCTTGTGGTTTCTTTTACGAAACATGAACAATTGTTGGGAACTCATATTAATCACATAACATTTTGAAAAGCTTCCGTCGACTAATCAGATTGACTTAATCAAAGTTTGATTAAGAATCATTCGTAACTGGGAGCAAGAATGGTTATCGAATAGACTAGCCATCTGGGTACATTAATGTGCCTAACACACTTATCTTATATTACTTTCCAAACTTTTTACAAACAAGTTGACATCTTTTAATCGGCTCGAAATACTACTGATGGAACACAATACTATCGAGGTCAGAGGGCATGTTTCATCCTTGAACAACGAATAGTACGGGTCCCAATGATGGAGAGATTAGAGGGTCTATTTCATCCATAATCTTCTACCAACACATATTAAATGGAACACAATACTATCGAGGTCAGAGGGCGTGTTTCATCCTTGAACAACGAATAGTACGGGTCCCAATGATGGAGAGATTAGAGGGCCTGTTTCATCCATAATCCTCTACCAACACATGTTAATAAATTCACCTAGCTAGAGTGCATAGTCGCCCCTCAAGCGTAGAGCGGGCCATGGTCATGACCTTAGTGTTAGGGGATCAATATTGATACTGCCTAACATGAGTTTTAAAGAGATGCTTCTGAGACTAAGCTCACATCCTTGTACTAGATTAATCTATATCAATGTCTCAGCATGAGACAACTAAACAAACAAGGTCACACACACAACGGACCTAAATCCAGTTCTAGCGCGAAACTGAATGAATAACAATATGGTCATTATTTCTAACAAAACAACAACCTATCATATTTTATTAATCATACAAGTTGTTCCTAACGCAAATATTAAATGGGATTCAATTCCTCATTTACTAACAATAACGCAAGAGAGAATCGTCCACTTGCCTTAGAAGGCGTGCTCAACGTCCTTAGCAATTCTAACAGTAATCTTTATCATCCTTCTGCCAAATATAACAAAATGATTTCTCAACAACGAGCTCACGGAAACACTTCTTAGTTGTATACTCAAATTCTACAACTTCCTAATCGATAAACGATTTAATTTCCGATTATCGATATATAATAAATTCTTAGTTATCATGCTTTAAGGAGCCATCTCGGCGAAATTATAACTAATTATATGCTTCACTTTTGAAACAATTTTCTAAATAAAAATTGTTCATTAGCAACAGTTCTTAAAGGTAACCAAATCTCGGATCAAACGGATTAACAACGAATCCCGAGTAATTATCCGAAGTCCTTTACCTGCCAATCGGTGTCAAAACTTGTATTCGCTATAACTGAAGATCCTGACGTCCGTTTCTCGAGCGGTTTAAACCCATGAGACTGCATCAACGTCAAGATTATAAAAACCATACATTTAATTAGCAAAGCGGAACGAAAGGTCCTTACGGTGGCTCCGTAATCAACCCGCTAATTAATTTCGATCGTAAATACCTTCACTCGAGCCCATGGCTCGTTTAGCTCGATAGTGGCTCAATCCCCGAGCTCGAGGGTGGTTGGGTGATGCCCGGTGGCGGCCCTTGCGGTGGGTGGTGGTCGGAGGAGCTAGCGATCGCCGGCGGCGTCGCATACACCAATGCAAAGATACGCCGGCAGTATGAATTCTTTCCTCCCGAGCTGTCGTTCCGCCTTGATTCTCGCTGGTTCTGGTGGTTCCTGGTTCAGCAGCAACGAACCCAAGGAGGAAGAAGATGAGGTGGTGGAGGAGGTGTGGATGGGCAGGGAAGATCGCCGGCGGTGAAGACCTTGAATTCTCTCGAGACCGTCGTCGTTCTCTCGGTCTCGCTCTTAACTCCTCTGTTTCAATCCAAGCTCCAAAAAAATACGAGATAAAAGATAAGCCTCCTATCCATTTGGCTTTCCTCCCCCATTAAGAAAAGAATGTCGGCCTAATGGAATTTCCCGTCTCGGAACGGGACTCGCGTTAAAGAGGTAAAATTATGTACCTCAGATGGAAAAACTTACTAAATACGAAACGTCCCATAAATTATGTAGACCAATAAAACCAATTTTCCATGATTTTATCTTGCTACCTTCAATTTTTAAGGCTTATGTTTCGTATTTTAAACCTTTACAATACATGATTAAGAAGACGTCTTATCCAATAAATATTCTTTTTCCACTGAAAAATCCTAGAATTCACACCGATCCATAAAATCATTTCTTTATGATTTTAGGATATCACCAACAATTTTCTAGGATTTAAATTCCGACAAAAATATTGGATTAAGCGTTAAAACGGACAAAGAGGTTAAAAGGATATCCGAGAAAAATTCAAAAATATCCTCAAATACCACAGTTATTACATTAGTACCCCCTTAAAAATGGTTTCGTCCTCGAAACCAAGGTGAACTCGGATCACAAGGAAGGATAGCATAAGCACACATACACACAACCACTACAAACCTATACAGAAGTTTGTAGTACCCCCCTTAAAAAATGTTGTTACTTCTGCACCAGGCACAAAACAACCATTGCTTAGTTACCAAACTCCTTCTTTACAACGTTCATTAACTTTGGAAAATGGCTCAGCATTTCCTGTCTAGTTTCTCAAGTCTTTTCTTCACCACCATTTTAGACCAAGGTAACCTAACCAAAGGTATGTTCTCATTCACAATTCAACCTGGCCTTTCTTCATAAGTGTCATTTGGTTGAATATCCACCTTATTATTGTTGAGTACATGAGATATATTGAACACATACTATCAAGGAAAATATTACGGATAGAATGCACTGAAGGTGGCAACGCCAACCGATAAACAAGCTTATCAGTTCTTTCCAGTATCTCGAAAGATCCAACATAGCGAGCATTTACGTTGTCTTGCTTTCCCCAGCGGAATACGCCTTTCAAGGCAGATACTAGAAAAAAAACGCCGTTCTCTACAGTAAACTCAACATGCTCTCGCTTAAAACAACACACGACTGTTGTCGATTTTGAGCAGTTAGCACCCTTGGTCGTGCTAGAGCGATATCAACTATTGTTCTCTTGGCCAAATCTGGCCCATCAAGAACCTGGTCAGTGTTGTCATTCCAACAAATTGACAACCAAAACTTCTGGCTTTATAAAGCCTTAAAGGAGTCATTTTCTTTATCGTGAAATCAAAATTCTTGTATGTGAATTCCCTCAACCTCAAACTACCATTCCAACTCGTGTGGAATCCAGAATACATGTCCTCGGGAGTTTGAATTTGTTTCTTTGCATTGTTCATCAGTTTGATGAGGGAAGCCAGCACTAAAATTCAATTTACTCCGTAAAGCTTGATGTTACTCCTTTCAAAACCTTGGCATGAACCATCCATCTCAATCAGAGATAATAGTCTTTGGAGTTTTATGAAAATGAAACACCTTATGCATAAACACCTCAGCTAACTTTTGTACTCTTTAAGTCATCTTAAATGCATTAGAAAGAACACTCTAGATGAGTTTCTTAACAACCTTCATATTACATTTTTCTTTCATTAAGTGTTGAACAACTAATGACAAGAATCCATTGTAACATCTTCCCATTTCATTCTGAAACAGGAAGAGACTATAACATTCAATCTGGTCTTCTATGCTCAATCAGGACTTCCAGACAAATTAAACATATCAAAACGAACTCGGTGACATCTCGCTTCATGTCCGTCCATCAAAAGTTTTATCTCAAATCCTTATACATTTACTTGTTCCAGGATGAATTAATTAAACAAATAACTATACCTCCTTTGAAATAAGCTTTCAAAGCTCATCAACAACAAATACACATGAACAGTTTTGAAACCAAGCAATCCATAAGCTTGAATAACAAATCCCGGTGTCTTACCTTCTTGATCTTCTTCATTGATCTTAAACAATATTACTTTCCCATACTACTTTTCCTTGATCTAGTCAACAAATTCTAAATAAAATCCTAGGGTATTCACACAACCTTGTTGTCATCCAAACTAAACCTTTAGTTCTTCTCAAATTATTTTCTTTACAAGGATTACTTAAAATCCTTACTCAATTTCCTTTTTGAGATAAAATCTCAATATTACTTTAACCAAGAACGTGAGATTTATCTAGCACATGACAAGGTAATAACCTATTTTGTCAATCCGTTACATCCTTTTCTCAACAAAACTCAACTTGGGCATACTGACATCCAAAAGTAGTTATCTTACTCAACTACTTCAAACTAAACTCTTACGCTTTATTATCCCAATATATTGGACAATAATACCTTTAGTCCAATAATTTCCAACAAAATTGTCTCCATTGATAATTTTCAGTCTTTTTTATCAAAGAACTGTTTAGACTTCACTTAACATTTTGACTTGTTGAGCAACCTAACTCTTAGGATTAAAAACATATCCTCACGTGTCCACTCTCTATATCCAACAACTTATCAGGCTGAGATTGAATATTAATACTAATTTACATATCCAAACGCCAGACCCATTGGAGTTCTGCTTAAAGTCCTCACTTGACTATCTTATCTCAAAGAGATTTACGTTTTCAAAACAACCTGAAAACAAATAACAACTAATGGAGAAATTACTAGTACATCTTTTATTCCAAAGAAAGGATTACTACAATATCATTCCTTATAAAGGGTTCCATCCTAGGAGTCCATATCAATTTACTTTCAAGGACAATTCCGCTAAAAAGGCAATGACTTTCTTAGGTCATGACGTCAACCAAGATGAACTACTAGCAAACTGCTTAGAGAATTCCAATAATCATCGATTGAAAACAATCCCAAACTTTTAGAGAAGTATGGAGTTACTCCATGCTCTTTAGAGACCAACACATATTTGTAAAGAATCTTACCAAATTTCCTTACTTATAATCGAACTGTTTTGGGAAGTTTGACCATACTCCTTAAATGGTATAGGGTACCAAGGACGTACTAACTCAAAGGATTTTTACAAAGTAGCTGATATAGCAATTGCTATACAAGAAAACTCTCCTCTTTGAATCTCAATAACTTAACTTGAGAGAAAATTATATGATTACCAACTCATATTAAAAACCATTCTTTAAAACCCAAGGAATTATGTGATCTTATTCCACCATGTGATCAGGATGGGGAGATAAAATAAACATAATCCTTCACTGTATTCTCATAGGAATAAGACATGTAATCTTGCCTTACCATGTGATCAAGATGAAAGACAAATCACATTCTTACTCACCACCATGAAAACCGTAGAAAATTTTATTCATGAATTCCGTATATCAAATCAACATTTCTTTAAAAATTCATACCAGAATTCTACAAAGTCATAAGATTTTTTTCAAAAGAGAAAATCACAAAACAATTTCAAATATTCCTTTAATCATAACAGCTTGACAGGAACTCGACATAGGTTACTAACATACTTGCTTTAACTTTGAATACTGTGGAAACAAAGATTAGCTACTCTCTTAAAGAATTGGGCGCGTCAAGCTAATGCATCAAATAAAATTGCTGACCTTATCTTTTTTTTGGATGAAACTGACCTTATCTTAATGATGCTACTAATACTTTGTTCTAATTTTGTGATGATTGATATGATGTGTTTTGTACAGCATAGGCCTAGTTTGAGCGTTATTGAAGAACATATTTGAAGGCCAGAATTCAGAGTTAGCAAGAAGTTGAAGACTTCGAAGAAGCTGAAGGCCGCGATCGCCGCCACTCTCAGGGGCGGTCGCGGTGGACGTCGTCGAGGAAGACAAGATCGCCATTGAGGACCGCGATGACACGAAGGCCGCGATCGCGGCCGTGTATGGGTGGCGATCGCGGTTGCCAGAGGTCGCCAGTGGATCGCGGTTTGCAAGTAAGGCAGTGATCGCGGCCAGGTTTGGGCAACGATCGCGGCCCTGCTGGAATCTGACGCGTGATTAGATTTATTTAGTTTATTTTTATATTTTTATCTTTTTAATTTTCGACTTGTTCGAGACTATTTTAGGGTTTCTTTTCAGCCTTTGTTTGTATTCTCTTAGACCTAATTTGGAGACTTTGGTATTTTCTCTCTTATGGAGAACTAAACTTCTTAGATTCTATTCGAGTTGAAGCTTTTCATACTCAAGTTGTTGTGAGATTCGTCTTTTCAGGTTTATTTCTACATGTTATTTCAATTCTCTTGTGCGTAATTATTATTGATTGTGGTGATTCTTTCAGGCCTAGCTAACTTGTTGGAATTGATATTATCTATTGCTAGATTTAGGGTTTCTCGTAGCAAAGCCTAATCTTTGTAGCAACTCAATTGGTTTAGGACTCGTTGGACTAAAACAATTGAGAAGAGATTTGAATGCATGTTAATTGTTTGACTCGTTGGAATTCAATTGCATGTATCCTGTTTATCCTTGTTCTTATTGCTAGTATTCATATTATTTATGATCGTTTCATGAATTGTTTAGATATTAAGTTTGCATGTCTCGTTGCCATGTTATATTTCTGATCAGGATAGGAATAACTAAAAGGAATAACTTGTTTGAATTTATGATCAATAACTTGAGGAAGAAAAGTGGATGCTTGAATAGGATTGCTTTCCCTTAATTGATAAAAATCCAAACTTTTGCTTTGTTTGATTGCTTACTTTGCTTGTTTCAATTCTTTGTTTTAGTTTTAATTCACAAAATTCCCCCCTTTGTTACTTCTTTGAGTTGATAATAATAAAACTTAGGATACAAGTGTCTCTTGGGTTCCACCCCGACTTACCGACTATACTAGTTGTGTAACTAGGGATTTATTTTTGATTTGGCACGACGACTTTAAGCCAGTCAAATTTTGGCGCCGTTGCCGGGGACACTTTTGTTTAATTCTAAGTTTTTATTGTTACCAACTCTAGTGTGGACCCTAGTTTATGGTCCACACTCGTGCTACTAATTCTTCTATTTTGCCTCTTGATTCAGAGATTGAAAGGACCCTTTCCAGGTTGAGACGTGAAGCTCGGGAACTACTCCGTGCATTGCCTTTCGACTTGAATTCTGCTGAAACTGAGACAATGGGAGATCAGACTTTGAAGCAGCTGACTGCTCCTAACTTTCAACAACAGCCCCTGGCTGTTCAATTCCCTGCGCTGAATGATGGTGTCAAGTTTGAATTGAAATCAGGGTTGATCCATCTCTTACCCCAATTCCATGGGCATGGTGGGGAAGATCCAAACAAGCATCTTGCTGAATTTGATCAGGTCTGCTCAAGTATGAAGCCTGCTGATGTAATTGAGGACCAGATCAAGCTGAGGGCGTTTCCTTTCTCTCTGAAGGATTCAGCCAATGAATGGCTCTACTATCTTTCTCCAGGCTCCATAAATACCTGGACTAAGATGAAAGCGGCATTCTTAGAGAAATATTTTCCTGCCACCAAACAGAACAGTCTGAAGAAGAGCCTGAGCAATATTGAGCAACAGGCTGGAGAGAGTCTGTATGATTATCATGAGCGATTCAAGAGACTGTGTGCTAGTTGTCCGTATCATGGGTATTCTAATCAAGATCTGGTACTGTATTTCTTTGGTGGATTACTAGATGAAGAGCGCAGAATGGTGAATGCAGCTTGTGGTGGAAGCCTGATGAATAAGACACCAACAGATGCCCTTGAGCTCTTTTCTGAGCTATCTGAGAACTCAAGGCAATTCAACAAAAGAACTGGCGCTAAGGGAGTCAATGCTATGGACTCCTCTTCTGTTATAAAATCTGAGATGGCGGATTGAAAGATATGATGAAGAGGTTCATGCTGCAAGGAACCTCTCAACAACTAAAGGCGTGTGAAGTCTGTGCCGATACACTTCACCCTACTGATGTCTGTCCACAACTCCAGGAGCCTCAGGCTGAGGTTAATGCTGTAGGAGGCTATGGACCTCCTAGACCTCGTTTTGATCCCTATTCTAATACATACAATCCAGGCTGGGCACACCATCCAAATCTGAGATATGGGAATCAGAATCAGCCTCAATATAATCAGCAAGGAGGAAATCAGCAACCCAGGCAACCTTATGTCCCTAGACCTCCAGTTCAGAGCCAAAATAATTCATCCAACGTTGAAGAGTTGATTGCAAGGCTAGCTATTATAGTGGAACAGATGGGACAGACTACTCAAGCCAGTATCAAGAATATGGAGACTCAGATCAGTCAACTGGCTAATGCAGTGAGTAAATTGGAGGCCAAAGATTCTGGAAAATTGCCAGCCCAACCCATCAATCCTAGGGAGAATGTGAGTGCGATTACTTTACGAAGTGGAAAAGAATTGCCGAAGATTGACGTAAGATTTGAAGAACCGCGATCGCCGCCAAAACCAGAGGCGATCGCGGCTGAAGAGGCTGCGGTCACGGCCCCCACTATCGGCGATCGCGGCCCCTTAACTGAGGCCTCGGGATTTGAGAAAATTGAAGACGCGATCGCGTCCACATCGGGCAGCGATCGCGGTGGCGATGATTCCCGAAATTCTGAAGAACCGCGATCGCGGCTTTCTGATGGCGATCGTGGCCAGGCTCCAGTTTCCAACGATCAATATATTCGCCCAGATTTCCCTTTCATGGTTTCCCAGAAGCCACCTCCTCCCTTTCCTGAAGCACTAAAAGACACAAGGAAGCCAGAGAACGACAAGGAGATCTTTGAAACGTTTTCCAAGTGTGAGGTAAATATCCCTTTGCTCAATCTGATTAAAAGCGTTCCTAGATTTGCTAAATTTCTGAAAGAGTTGTGCACTATCAAGAGGAACCAAAAATTAAAAGGGAAACAGAAAGTTAAGGTTAGTGAACATGTCTCAGCTGTATTTCAAAGGCGAATGCCTAAGAAATGCAGTGATCTAGGCATGTTCAGCATTCCCTGCATAATAGGAGACACTAAAATAGATAAAGCCATGCTTGATTTAGGTGCTTCTATTAATGTTATGCCTTATTCTGTTTATACTTCACTAGGCTTAGGACCTTTGCATGAAACTGGTGTTATTGTTCAATTAGCTGATAGGTCCACAGTCTACCCGAAAGGGCTTGTTGAAGATGTCCTTGTCATGGTTGATAATTTGATATTCCCTGTTGATTTTTATGTGCTTGATATGGATCATGATGTGCATGCTGCACCCATTCTGTTAGGACGTCCTTTCATGAAAACTGCTAGAACAAAAATTGATATGTGTAAAGGTGTCCTAACTATGGAGTTTGATGGGGAGAAATTTGAATATAGTATGGACAATGCTATAAAATACCCCCAGGATGACCATTCTCTTTGTTCTATTGATGTGATTGATCCCATTGTGCAAGATGTCTTTGATGCTACTTATGGTGATGAATTACAATATGTGTTAGAGAATGATGTCACAACTTCATGCATGGATTATAATTTGTCTGATAGATATCATGAAATCCTTGCTGATCTGAGTGCTTGTTGTGAATCTCATGCTGATGCTTTGGCCATTGGGCCCATACCACTAACTCTCCCAAGCGAGAAGTTGCTTCCTTCTGTAGTACAGGCACCTGAAGTTGAGCTTAAACAGATCCCTGAGCATTTAAAATATGCCTTTCTTGGAGATGGTGACACTTTGCCTGTCATTATTTCTAACAAACTTTCCAAGGAGCAAGAAGAAAAATTGGTGCAGGTACTGAAAGAGCACAAGACAGCTCTAGGTTGGACTATTGCTGACATTAAAGGGATCAGTCCCTCTACATGTATGCATAGGATCCTCCTAGAAGATGGTGCCAAGCCATCCAGACAGCCACAGAGACGGCTCAACCCACCTATGATGGAGGTAGTCAAAAAGGAGGTACTGAAGCTCCTATAGGCAGGTATGATCTATCCCATCTCTGATAGTCAGTGGGTTAGTCCGACCTAAGTTGTGCCTAAAAAGGGAGGCATTACAGTGGTAGAGAATGTGCATGGGGAACTAGTCCCCACATGAGTTCAGACAGGTTGGAGAGTCTGTATTGATTACCGTAAGCTGAATGCGTTAACCAGAAAAGATCACTTTCCTTTGCCATTCATTGATCAAATGCTTGAGCGACTTGCCGGTCGTTCCTATTATTGCTTTTTAGATGGCTATTCAGGGTACTTTCAGATTGCGATTGCACCGGAGGACCAGGAGAAAACGACATTTACATGTCCCTTTGGCACTTTTGCATACCGCAGAATGCCATTCGGATTGTGTAACGCACCCGGTACGTTCCAACGGTGTATGGTAAGCATATTTTCTAAGTACATTGAAAATTTTATAGAGGTTTTTATGGATGACTTTACAGTACATGGAGACGACTTTGATGCCTGCTTAAACCACCTCTCTTTAGTCCTTCAAAGATGTGTAGACACCAATTTGGTTCTAAACTTTGAGAAGTGTCATTTTATGGTTGAGCAAGGCATTGTGTTAGGTCACATAGTGTCATCCAGGGGTATTGAGGTCGATAAGGCAAAGATTGATATCATTTAGTCTTTGCCTTATCCTACTAATGTGCGTGAAGTGCGTTCTTTTCTAGGTCATGCAGGTTTCTATCGCAGGTTTATTAAAGATTTTTCCAAGATCTCAGCCCCATTGTGTGATTTGCTGAAGAAGGATGTGCCTTATGAGTTCAAAGAGGCATGCAAAAAGGCGTTTGATGAGCTGAAAACACGCCTAATAAGTGCCCCAATTATTCAAGCCTCGGATTGGTCTCAACCTTTTGAGATCATGTGTGATGCAAGTGACTACGTTGTTGGGGCTGTTTTGGGTCAAAAGGAAGCTAGAGCATCCCATGTCATACATTATGCTTCCATGACTCTAAACGATGCCCAAAGGAACTACTCCACCACTGAGAAGGAAATGCTTGTTGTAGTGTTCGCCTTGGAGAAGTTCAGACAGTATCTGCTGGGTACAAAGGTGATAGTTTATTCAGACCATGCAGCACTTCGTTATTTAATGACGAAAAAGGAGGCTAAGCCGAGATTGATAAGATGGATCCTCTTGCTGAGTGAGTTTGACATTGAGATACGGGATAAAAAGGGAGCCGAAAATCTTGTAGCTGACCATCTGAGCCGGCTTGTACATGTGGAAGACAAGTCAGAAGGGCAGGAACAAATTCAAGGACGATTTCCCGATGACATGCTTTTCGGAGTCGGTACTGATGCCGAACCGCGATCGCCGCCAGAACAAGGGGCGACCGCGGCTGATAAAACCGCGATCGCGGCCAAAAAGAGGGGCGATCGCGGCCCTGGTGGCGACCGCGACGACGAATCGCGACTGGAAGAATTTGTTTTTGGGATTCACTCGTTCAGGCCATGGTACGCAAATCTAGTCAACTACCTCGTCTCAGGGGAGTTTCCGCCTAATTTTACCAAGGCTCAGAAGGACAAGGTGCGTCAAGAATCCCGATTCTATGTCTGGGATGATCCTTATTTATGGAAGCACTGCACAGATCAGGTAATCCGACGGTGTGTCCCGGATTCTGAGGTACAATCTATACTGTCTTTTTGTCATTCCTATGCATGTGGGGGTCACTTTGGGACTAATAAAACTGCTAGGAAAGTCTTAGAAGCTGGTTTTTATTGGCCTCATATTTTTAGAGATGCATATGCTTTCTGTAAATCATGTGATCGTTGTCAGAGGGTGGGTAATATTTCTAAGAGACATGAGATGCCTCAATCTCGTATGATCTTTTGTGAAGTTTTTGATGTTTGGGGCATTGATTTTATGGGACCCTTCCCCTCTTCTTATGGTAATGTGTATATTTTACTTACGGTGGACTATGTTTCCAAATGGGTGGAAGCAAAGGCCACCAGAACTGATGATTCAAAAGAAGTTGCAGGTTTCCTTAAGGAAAAAATTTTTTGTTTTGGGATTCCAAAAGCTCTGATCAGTGACAGGGGTACCCATTTTTGCAACAAGACTGTGAGTGCTCTATTGAAGAAGTACCATGTCACCCAGAAGATCTCTACAGCCTATCATCCCCAAACCAATGGACAAGCTGAAGTGTCCAATAGGGAGATAAAATCAATTCTGGAGAAGACGGTGGCGCCTAACAGGAAAGATTGGAGTTTGAGACTCAATGATGCTTTATGGGCCTATCGTACTGCTTATAAGACACCCATCGGGATGTCCCCCTTCAGATTGGTTTATGGCAAAGGCTGTCACTTGCCAGTTGAGCTTGAGCATAAAGCTTATTGGGCGGTCCAAAAGTGCAATTTCAACCTTAAAGAAGATGGAGAGTGCAGAAAATTACAATTGCAAGAGTTGGAAGAGTTGAGATTGGATGCTTATGATAATGCCGTGAACTACAAGAACCAAACCAAAGCTTGGCATGATAAGAACATCCTCAGGAAGGAATTCAAGGTTGGAGATAAGGTCCTTCTATTTCAGTCTCGTCTCACACTCTTCCCAGGAAAACTCCGTTCTAGATGGGCAGGACCGTATACAATTACTCAAGTTTTTCCACATGGGGTTGTGGAATTATTGGATGGGGACTCCCAAAATGTGTTTAAAGTTAATGGTCAAAGATTAAAGAAATACCATGAGGGAGTCAGCCATGAAGTGCTAGAAGAAATGGGTCTTGATGATCCAACCCCAATTGCCAACTAAAAAGGGCACCAATGTCGAGCCAACGACATTAAACAAAGGCGCTGCTTGGGAGGCAACCCGAGGTAAGTTTTTCTTTTTAAATTTTTTCTATTTTTTTGTTTTGTTTTTGTTTTCAATCTCGTGAGGCTAACACGCAGGTACTAGGTTCGAAAGAACATTACTGAGGACAAACCGCGATTGCCCCTCGAAAAAGGCGATTACGGGGCGTTTTTTCGAAAAAGGAATTGACGGTACATTGCAAAGGCCGCGATCGCGGCCCCCACAGGGCAGCGATCGCGGCCCCTCAGAGATATAAAAAAAAATAATAATAATTACACGAGGCAGTGGGGCCACTCCCACCGCTGGCCCCACCCCTCTTCGTCCACCTTCTTCTTCCTCCTTCCTCCTCTATTCTAAAACTTCTTCTTCTTCCTCCATTACTACCCTCCATTAAAACTCTCTTCAAGCTCCATTACCCTCCTCAAAAATTTCTTCCAAACTCAATAAAAAACCCGGATCTACAATCCTCATTTCGTCCTCAACCCAAATCCGTTCAAAAAATCTCTCTTACCTCTCTATTTCTCCTCAAAAATCAAATCTACAAACAATCCAAAAAATTTTCCCCATACCTTCCAATCCACCATAGCTACCCCTCTTGGTCCATTGACGGGTTGTTGAAGGCAAACCGAAGAGGCGACCGCGGCTCGGAGGAGAAGAGAACCGCGGTACCGGAGATTGCAAAGCCCGCCTCGGAATCGTCGTTCGCCCAGAACCGCGATCGCGGCCCTCTGGATACCGCGATCGCGGCCTTCCACCAGAAGGCGATCGCTGCTCTCTGCATACAGCGATCGCGGCCCCTCAGCTGTATCCGATCTCCAGTTTCTGTAAGTTGCTTCGATTCCTTGCTTGCTGAGCTGATCAGTTGATTATACATGGCATATCTTGTTAAAAAGTTAACTCTTGCACAGAAGAAAAAATGGGATTCTCTGGCTAAGAGGAAATTTACTAGTACTAAATTCTTTGATGTTGAGATGCTTAGAACACTAGGCATGTATGACTGTACTAGGACGTTTCTGATGAGTGGTGGATTAGGGGGTTTTATTGATCTGAATGCCCCTACTTATAGGAACATTTTGCTAGAGTTTCTGTCTACATTTCAGGATGATGAGGGTTTGTTCAAATTTAATATTTTGGATGAGCCTTATTATATAGACAGAGAGGGGTTGAAAGGAATTTTTGGGATTACTGGTGTGCCTACTGAGAACTGGGAGGCAGTTAGTAGAGAGTCAGGCCTTAATGATTTTTGGGAGGCGATTACAGGGTTTGGGTTCTTGCCAAAGAAGGGGGAGTATAATTATTGCATTACCCATCCTTGTATTCGATTATGTCATAAGGTGCTGTCCATGAGTTTTCTGGGACAAGGGGAGGTAAACAAGGCGTCTCGCTTTGACATGAGCATGATCTGGTGCTTGATGCCTATGAAGGATGCAGTTCCTGACTGGGTTGAGTTATTTATTGGGAGTGTCAAGAAGATCCTGAAGAAGGATACTGGCAAGATTGCTATAGGAGGGATGATTACTTTGCTTGCCAGAGAGTTTGCGAGTGAGGATATGTTTGGACGGCCTGATAGTATAGAGTATAAGTTTAATGAGAACCAGCTGAAGAGGGCTCATTGCTTGAAGGGATCAGTTGAGCAGGGGTATATCTGGACTCTCGGTTCTCCAGCTGAGGATTATTTGCGTCTTCCTAGAGCTATGCCTATTGGCCCTGCCTTAGCTTATTTGTACATCAGATCTGATTTTGCTGGTGGAGGCGGAGTTCAGCGGGAGGAGCCTGCGCCTGATGTAGAGATGGAGGATCAGGGGGATCATGAGGATCACGATGATGATGATGATGGTGATGATAGAGACGATGGAGGAGATGCTAGAGATGGTGGCCGTGTTCCTGGTTATGGTGGTGCTGGTTTTGTGCCTGGTGGTGATGATGGTACGTCGTCTGCTGGCTGGGGTGCTAGTTCTGGTATAGCACCAGCTAGTACATCGAGTTGGACGACAGGAGGATATACTGGCTACGGTGATGGTGGAGCTGCTGCTTATAGAGGTGGATATGGAGGTTTTGGAGATACCTCTGCGTGGGATGCTGCTGCAGGTAGAGTTGGCTGGGGTGGACATTCTGATTCTGATTGGCAAAACAGGATGTTCTGGGAGATGGGACGACTTACTATGTCCCAAAATGAGATAGTGTCCACTCAGAGAGAGATTGTGACGCAGCAAAGAGAGTTGGCAGCTCAACAGAGTGTTATTGCATCCACCGTTCAGGACATGCAGCGGGTGCAGGGGCAACACCATCAGTTTTTCAGCCAGATGTGGCCAGGTTTTCCTGACTAGTTACAGTATCATCCGCCAGGTCCACCACAGTGAGTCTTCTGTTTTCCTGTCCTTTATTTTTATCTGATTTGTATTTATTTCATTGAGGGCAATGAAAGGTTTAAGTATGGGGGAGGGAGTACTCACTGTTGTATATATGTACAGATGCATTTTAGTTTCTGCATTTCAGCTTAAAAAAAAAGCCATAAAAATGAAAAAAGGCATATAAAATCCTGGGATGAGCTGAAAACCCGAAAGGGCGGCTCAGGTAATAAGCAGGTAACCCGGACCAGCATTAGGCTGGGGTAATACGAGGTTAATGAGAGATGTGAGTATTTGTGAGCACACCTGAAAAAAAACGAAAAGAGTGATTAGGTGAAAACCCGAAAGGGCGCCTAAGTAGAATGAGTGGAAAAATCAGAGTGTTTAGGATCATATTCTACTTTGGGGTCTGGGGATTACACTTTAGATGTTGGGTAGATCCTAGGTTGCTCTACACTTTTTGGAGCTTGAGCGCTATATCTTGTATCTTTGAGGTGTGTGATTTGAGCTTTTTTTTTTTTTTTCTCACTATTTCTCTACATGGGTTCGGGTTGTGAGATTATTTTGAGTGCTTTTTAGTTTTAGGTCATTTTCTCCCATTGCTGTCTGTAGACCTTTGTTGATTTGTCATGCTTGATTTTATTTTGAGCTTACTCGAGGACGAGCAAGGTCTAAGTATGGGGGAATTTGATATGTTGTGTTTTGTACAACATAACTAGGACTTTTTAGTACATATTTCTGTAGTATTTTAGGCCTAGTTTGAGCGTTATTGAAGAACAGATTTGAAGGCCAGAATTCAGAGTTAGCAAGAAGTTGAAGACTTCGAAGAAGCTGAAGGCCGCGATCGCCGCCACTCTTAGGGGCGGTCGCGGTGGACGTCGCCGAGGAAGACAAGATCGCCATTGAGGACCGCGATGACACGAAGGTCGCGATCGCGGCCGTGTATGGGTGGCGATCGCGGTTGCCAGAGGTCGTCGGTGGATCGCGGTTTGCAAGTAAGGCAGCGATCGCGGCCAGGTTTGGGCAGCGATCGCGGCCCTGCTGGAATCTGACGCGTGATTAGATTTATTTAGTTTATTTTTATATTTTTATCTTTTTAATTTTCGACTTGTTCGAGACTATTTTAGGTTTACTTTTCAGCCTTTGTTTGTATTCTCTTAGACCTAATTTGGAGACTTTGGTATTTTCTCTCTTATGGAGAACTAAACTTCTTAGATTCTATTCGAGTTGAAGCTTTTCAAACTCAAGTTGTTGTGAGATTCGTCTTTTCAGGTTTATTTCTACAGGTTATTTCAGTTCTCTTGTGCGTAATTATTATTGATTGTGTTGATTCTTTCAGGCCTAGCTAACTTGTTGGAATTGATATTATCTATTGCTAGGTTTAGGTTTTCTCGTAGCAAAGCCTAATCTTTGTAGCAACTCAATTGGTTTAGGACTCGTTGGACTAAAACAATTGAGAAGAGATTTGAATGCATGTTAATTGTTTGACTCGTTGGAATTCAATTGCATGTATCCTGTTTATCCTTGTTCTTATTGCTAGTATTCATATTATTTATGATCGTTTCATGAATTGTTTGGATATTAAGTTTGCATGTCTCGTTGCCATGTTATATTTCTGATCATGATAGGAATAACCAAAAGGAATAACTTGTTTGAATTTATGATCAATAACTTGAGGAAGAAAAGTGGATCCTTGAATAGGATTGCTTTCCCTTAATTGATAAAAATCCAAACTTTTGCTTTGTTTGATTGCTTACTTTGCTTGTTTCAATTCTTTGTTTTAGTTTTAATTCACAAAATTCCCCCCTTTGTTACTTCTTTGAGTTGATAATAATAAAACTTAGGATACAAGTGTCTCTTGGGTTCGACCCCGACTTACCGACTATACTAGTTGTGTAACTAGGGATTTATTTTTGATTTGGCACGACGACTTTAAGCCAGTCAATGATACTTGCACATTAGCTGATCTTACCAACTTGGCTAAAGTTTCAAATTAAAACTAAGCCTCAAAGGAGCTAATATACCCCGATTCACTTCTGAGCCCCACATTTCTCTTCGAATGTGACACTTCCTTCCCTCTTCAAGGTAGAACCTGAGGACATACCTTGACTTTTCTTAATTAGACATACTGCTAGACTCTTCTATAATCCATAGTATTGAGTAATCTCTGCCTGATTTAACTCGGTCTTAGCCCAACTTAACTTCACAGGTTCAATAAAATAATTGATCACTCCAATCCACTTACTTGCAAACCTTAGGGAAAATGTGATTCCGACATCTTCATACTCATAACAACTTTTTCCAAGGTCACTCTCAACTTATGTGTCATCTTGACATATTACTTTATAGTGATGTAAATCTCAATACAAAAAGTAAACTGTCAAACTCCACATCTAATTCAATACATCCAATCCTTATATCTCTCTACATATAAGGAAAGTCCTTTAATTTCCAATTTCTTTTAACAACAGAATGCACATGACCAAACAAGGTATTTTTGAACCTATCCCAATTCAACATTGGCAAACAAAGTAAAATTCTCCATCATTCCCTTGTCTTCTTACTTAACTATAATGAGATGACATGTACCTTTCATTAACTTAAGTTCAAATCCCATTGTAAAGGATGAACTTGTGGTTAGGAGACTTTTCGAGAACTTAACAGTTTCACCAGTACCACCTTAGGCATTGGTTTTGACTATTATAAAATCTTCAAAACCCAAACACAACTGAAATTATCTTTTAGTGATAGGGTCTAAGCCTTATTGACGATAGATGATTGCTATTTTTCTCCCAACTGTTTAAAATATCACAGGCAAACATGCCAAAATTCTTCCTTGCATGATCTTCTCAAAACTGAACTTTATCATTTCCATCCTTAAAGAAACATAAGTCAATACCATTGGCAAATTAGAACATCTCAATGTTGATTCCATTACTAGTCCATTATAGACCTCAAGTCTTTTCTCATTATCCCGAGTTGGGTATCATACACGAAATTCCCATTACGTGTCACATAGGTTAGTTATCTGGATATCAACAACTCATGTAATCAATTAACACTTGTGCTAAGTAGTTAATTGAACATAAACACATTACTGATGAACTTTCACCTGTTCAATCCATTTTGATCAATCAACCTTATTCACAACAACCTTGATGATTAATCACTTGTTCACAACTTAAACTGAACCAACATTCTTCCTTTCTTTCTTACTATAATCATTAGAAATTTCCATTCCATTTAGGATTCTCAATCCTCTTAACTCGAAGGATAACAACATATATGAAAATCCGAGTTTGAACACTACCAAGTTAAAAATTAAATTGTATTTTCCAATAGATTAACAATTCAATTGATCCAACATTTGAGCACTTCAAAGCTCTTTAACTTCCAACCGAGCAAAGAAAAGTACAGAATATCCATGATTCTATACTATAGAGTCACAAACGTAGTTGTTGAAGAAAGTTTCCAAAGGTAATCCCTTTCTATTCAGGATTCTTTTACATCACTTCATGATCCATACTGATCTTTTAGAATCACTCAAGACTTATAAGATTCTCCAAATCTTAACATTGAGATGTAGAGGTTCCAACTCATTCCTTCTATTGAAAATCGAATTTCAACAAAATTCAGAAATTCCTAAAAAAATATTCTCATGAAAACTCTTAATCTTATGACTTCGATGTCAAAGAAACTCACTTTAAAATTTTCTTTTTTTTTTAAAGGCAACATTTGAACTTTCACATTTCAAGAAAAGAAATTAACAATTTCTTTCACATAACTTTGAATCATGAACTTTCTAACAAAAATTCTTAACTTGAAATCTTCCATCATACGAGCTTAAAATAGGAAACCTTCAAACTAGAAAGTCTTTATGAAGTACAATACTTAACTTCAAAATCTCACAAGAAGTTTCCTAATATGGAAGAAACAACGAGGGTAGACCCAATTCAGACTCTCAAGAGAGAATAGGAATTCATTGAGAACTTGGTCTAGAACCGGGTCAACTTTAGGAATCTTCACCTAATCTTACTTTGGATCCTTCTCGGAATCCATTCCCATTTCCAGGGAATCAAATGTCCACCATAGGACCTTTTTCACAAAAGCTATTACAAACTTATTACCTCATGTTCTCCAATTCCCTTTCCTCTTTCTATCTCTTCACGAGTCTGACCTCCAATCTTAACCACTTTCCATAAATGGTTCTAAGATAACACCCATATAGAATTCTCCGTAATTCTATATAAAAGATGAAAGTCTTAAGCAAGACTTAGGAACTTTTAGCTCTCATACCACTTCTGTAACACCCCCTTACTTACCCTGGAGGTATTACCGCCAGTAACTCCGATTAGGACTAAACCAGAGTTACCCAAGACTTTAACCTGACAAAACCTACTAGAACAAGGTAAATGAAACCGTTTAAAACCTAACAAAATTAAGTAAAACTTTACAGCGGAAAAGAGAATAAAAGGTCTTATACAAGCCTTAACTTAAAAAGAATTAGTAAATAAATAGAACAACCTTCTATTTAAACAAAATCTTCATCCAGTCTTCCTTAAGTTCTTATTTCTGAAACTCAGCTTCGCTTTGAAGTAGTTCAACCATGATCTTCACTCAAGTATAGCCATTGGAAACCTTTCTTCAACTTCTGGAGCTTCAAACCTCTGAATCTGCCTCTTGAATCAACTTCCAAGAAGAACCTGATGTGTCGTAAACCAACGGTGGACACCAGCCGACCATATAAAAGAAAAGAAGATGGACGGGTTAGTCTAATGGAAGACTAAGCAAGTGGAGATAACTTGGTTCTTATGGTTGTGACAAAACATATTGGCATCCAAATCCGATTAGAATCGGATTATGATCCAACAGTTAGCAGTCTTATAGAGAATAAGAAGGAGACTTGCATAAACAAGAGAGAGAACACCACCGCTTGTGGTTTCTTTTACGAAACATAAACAATTGTTGGGAACTCATATTAATCACATCACATTTTGAAAAGCTTCCGTCGACTAATCAGATTGACTTAATCAAAGTTTGATTAAGAATCATTCGTAACCGAGAGCAAGAATGGTTATCGAATAGACTAACCATCCGGGTACATTAATGTGCCTAACACACTTATCTTATATTACTTTCCAAAATTTTTACAAACAAGTTGACATCTTTTAATCGGCTCGAACTACTACCGATGGAACACAATACTATCGAGGTCAGGGGGCATGTTTTATCCTTGAACAACGAATAGTACGGGTCCCAATGATGGAGAGATTAGAGGGCCTGTTTCATCCATAATCTTCTACCAACACATATTAAATGGAACACAATACTATCGAGGTCAGAGGGCATGTTTCATCCTTGAACAACGAATAGTACGGGTCCCAATGATGGAGAGATTAGAGGGCCTGTTTCATCCATAATCCTCTACCAACACATATTAATAAATGCACCTAGCTAGAGTGTATAGTCGCCCCTCAAGCGTAGAGCGGGCCATGGTCATGACCTTAGTGTTAGGGGATCAATATTGATACTGCCTAACATGAGTTTTAAAGAGATGCTTCCGAGACTAAGCTCACATCCATGGACTAGATTAATCTATATCAATGTCTTAGCATGAGACAACTAAGCAAACAAGGTCACACACACGACGGACCTAAATCCAGTTCTAGCGCGAAGCTGAATGAATAACAATATGGTCATTATTTCTAACAAAATAACAACCTATCATATTTTATTAATCATACAAGTTGTTCCCAACGCAAATATTAAATGGGATTCAATTCCTCATTTAATAACAATAACGCAAGAGAGAATCGTCCACTTGCCTTAGAAGGCGTGCTCAACGTCCTTAGCAATTCCAACAGTAATCTTTATCATCCTTCTGCCAAATATAACAAAAGGATTTCTCAACAATGAGCTCACGGAAACACTTCTTAGTTGTATAATCAAATTCTACAACTTCCTAATTGATAAACGATTTAATTTCCGAATATCGATATATAATAAATCCTTAGTTATCATGCTTTAAGGAGCCATCTTGGCGAAATTATAACTAATTATCTGCTTCACTTTTGAAACAATTTTCTAAATAAAAATTGTTCATTAGCAACAGTTCTTAAAGGTGACCAAATCTCGGATCAAACGGATTAATAACGAATCCCGAGTAATTATCCGAAATCCTTTACCTGCCAATTAGTGTCAAAACTTGTATTCGCTATAACTGAAGATCCTGATGTCCGTTTCTCGAGCGGTTTAAACATGTGAGACCGTATCAACGTTAAGATTATAAAAACCATAAATTTAATTAGCAAAGCGGAACCGAAAGGTCCTTACGGTGGCTCCGTAATCAACTCGCTAATTAATTTCGATCGTAAATACCTTCACTCGAGCCCATGTCTCGTTTAGCACGATAGTGGCTCGATCCCCGAGCTCGAGGGTGGCTGGGTGATGCCCGGTGATGGCCCTTGCGGTGGGTGGTGGTCGGAGGAGCTAGCGATCGCCGGCGGTGTCGCATACACCGATGCAAAGATACGCCGACAGTATGAATTCTTTCCTCCCGAGCTGTCGTTCCGCCTTGATTCTCGCTGGTTCTAGTGGTTCCTGGTGCAGTAGCAACTAACCCAACAAGGAGGAAGAAGATGAGGTGGTGGAGGAGGTGTGGACGGGCAGGGAAAATCGCCGGCGGTGAAGACCTTGAATTCTCTCGAGACCGTCGTCGTTCTCTCGGTCTCGCTCTTGACTCCTCTGTTTCAATCCAAGCTCCAAAAAAAATACGAGATAGAAGATAAGCCTCCTATCCATTTGGCTTTCCTCCCCCACTAAGAAAAGAATGTCAGCCTAATGGAATTTCCCTTCTCGGAACGGGACTCGCGTTAAAGCGGTAAAATTATGTACCTCGGATGGAAAAACTTACTAAATACAAAACGTCCCGTAAATTATGTAGACCAATAAAACCAAATTTCCATGATTTTATCTTGCTATATTCAATTTTTAAGGCTCCCGTTTCGTATTTTAAAACCTTTACAATACATGATTAAGAAGACGGCTTATCCAATAAATATTCTGTTTCCACTGAAAAATCCTAGAATTCACATCGATCCATAAAATCATTTCTTTATGATTTTAGGATATCACGAACAATTTTCTAGGATTTAAATTCTGACAAAAATATTGGATTAAGCGTTAAAACGGACAAAGAGATTAAAAAGATATCCGAGAAAAATTCAAAAATATCCTCAAAAACCACAGTTATTACAAAATCTCTTGAAAATCTTCTAGGTGGATAGAAACTTGTGGGGCAACCAACAACAACAAGGAGAACAAGGGGGTGCGGCTAGGATTAGGGAGATTTTGATGCGGTGGTGTCGGATAGAGATCAGAGTGGTGGCGAAAGGTTGTTGGTGGCGGTGGTAGGCGAGGTGTGGTGTTGAGTGACACCAGTTATGGTGGTCGCCAACAGTTGTGGTGGCGGGTTGGTGGGATTTTGAAGAGAAAAATTCAGTTTTGGGTCTAGACAATCACAACTTTAAGAAAGGTAGGGATTTTTGGGATCAAAACTGTATTAATTAAAGTATAACGCGAAAAAGGTAAGAGATTTTACTTGACTCGACGATGGATCGTGATACCACTTGATACATGATTGCTTGAAAAACTCTCCCAAGTAATCTTGTATTTTTCCCAACAAGATTCCAATCTTTCCAGCAAAACCAATACTCGAACCCTTCTCGTATCAACTCAAAATTTGTCACGAACTTCTAGATAAGAACGAACCAAGTTTGGTGAATTGTGGATGAATGCAAACAAGATAGAAAGTTCTAACCCAATAGTTTGATTGGAGATGCGTCAATACTTTGTCCAATAAATAGCCAATTCATTAGAATCAAACTAGAACAATTGAAATATTATTGCTATCTACTCGATTTCATAAGAACAAAGACATGTTGTGAAGATTGATGTTTAATCAAACTTGCAATTAGAAAATTGAAGAACTTGGGTGTTTAACGACCCAAGAGATAGATAAATAATAATTCAGGTTTTATCTCACCTCAAAAGCTAATTTTACTAGAATGAAGATACATGTATTAATAGTAAAATGCTAAACTAAACTATAGAAGAAGAATTGTAGTCGGCCCTAGCCCCTAGGAAGGGTAGTTTCATGCTTACTAAATTCAGCACTAAAATAAGATAGATAGTTTCATGCTTCTAAGTTAGGAAAGTAGAATAAACAAGGCCCGACCCAAAAAGCAAGCATACACTCATCCCAAGCCTCGCTCTCGCCTAAACCAATTCTTCTTCATTTTATGGGTTAAGAATCAACCCATTCTCTTGACAAACCATTGACTTCCGGGTTGGATTGATGTTGAACAGTAACACATTTCTTCTTCTCAAACTCATGGATCACGACTGCCAGACGCACCAAGAGTGCCCTTGTTCCTTCTTGAATCTTCTTAGTCATATTTCTGATAATTGGCCCATTAAATGACACGTGAATCAACTCATCGACATCGTTAGGAGTTATGACTGAATCAAAAATCATTTTAAATGAATCAGAAATATGACTTTCCCCAGGTCAAGGTAATACAAATGAATGAAATTTGTAAGAACGATTCGGAAGCACTCGATCAATACAATGTGTATACTTTCCCCAGGTCAAGGTGACCCTAATTATTATAATATGTGTACACAATGATGATAGCATACAGGCGTTACAGCAGTGTGGTTCACACAATCACACATGATTATTTTACTTAAAAGTGGAAGATCGAATCTCCACCTCCCCAAGCTCAAAATAAAAGCACGTACACATGTACACAAATAGTACTATAGAATGACATGATGATAAATAAATTAAACTAGGCGAGAGGAACACTTCGCAGCACAATAGTTTCAACTGTAAGACCCGGTCCAAATCCAAATAAGACTCCCCATTCAAATCCTTCTCCAGTGGTAGCCATGGCTTCCTTGGCCGACCTCCTCCTCATCTCATCAAGGATGAACAAAACACAAGCACTCGTGAGGTTCCCATACTCGCTCAGAACATGTCGCGAATCCCTCAACTTATCCTTTGTAAGCGACAGCTTCTCCTCGATCTGGTCCAAGATCGCCCTACCACCAGGATGAGCGATCCAAAATATGGAGTTCCAATCCTTAATCCCTAGGGGCTCGAATGCCTTGATCAAGATCTCCTCAATATTATCCGAAATCAAACCAGGGACGTCCTTCGATAGATGGAAAGTGAGGCCGGCTTCCCTTAGATGCAAGGCCATGGCTCCATCCGAGTTTGGCACGATGGTCTGGGAGGCCGAGACAAGCTCGAATATGGGCCGCTCCACGGATGCATCCGGGTCGCATCCCACCACTAACGCAGCCGCTCCATCGCCGAACAATATTTGACCAATCATGGAGTCGATGTGGTCCTCGGAGGGCCCACGGAAGCAAAAGGCGATGATCTCGGAGCACACGACGAGGACACGAGCGCCCTTGTTGTTCTCCGCGAGGTCTTTGGCTAGTCGAAGGACGGTCCCACCAGCGAAGCAGCCTTGCATGTAGAGCATGACCCGGTTAACGGAAGGGCTAAGGCCGAGGAGCTTGGTGAGCTCGTAGTCGGCGCCTGGGATGTCGATGCTAGCGGTGGTGGAGAAAATGAGGTGAGTGATCTTGGATTTGTTTTGGCCCCATTCTTGTATGGCCTTGAGAGCGGCCTCTTTGCCCAGCTTCGGTACTTCCGATACGAGCATGTCTTGACGGGCGTCCAAAGAGGGCGCCATGAATTTGCACATGTTAGGGTTTTCCCGCAACATTTCTTCTGTGTGATATAAGTAACGCTTCTTTATCATCGTTCTCTCGCCTAAAATATGCATAATATACAAAGGAGCAGTTTAATTTAATTAATCATAAGCAAACACAGCGCACAATTTATTAAAAAACAAGTGTGCTACGTACTCACCATCACCAAATGATGGATACATGATTTCACTAATTAAATTAGAACAATTAGTGACATGTGTTAACCTTAAAAATAAACTAAAATTGTCTTAACCTTATCAAAAAACTAAAATTGTCTTAGTGACTATTCAATAAATAATATATGATAACCTTTTTTCTATCGGAATAAATTTCTGGATCGAGTTTGGCTGTGATTGGATGGATATTGTTGGTTTAATTATCAAATAATAAATCTATAATTTTACTTCATATATATATGTAGAATAAAATTTCTACAAACTTAAAAGTAAGGGAAAACACATACTCCGTAAGATCTTACTGGTCAAACTTCATTTAATTGCACTATTTTAAATGACGGTAAATTTCATCTATTCAATTAAGTTCAAATCTTGCGTATAAATTATATCCCCTTTTAAACATAAAACATAGATGGCCAGTCCAAGTATATCGCACTTTCTGTCATAACTCGACCTAATTTAACTTGTAATGCGATTGACTTGAATCTGAAATAATCAAACTCTCGAACCCAACTGAACTGACCCATTTAAAAAGTCTAAACAAATTCATAATTCGAGAAACGACCCGACCCAATCCTATAGGACTCGAACAGACCCATCCAAAACCGAATGATGAGTATTGAGTTGAAATTAACATACACAAAATTAACGTCTCTGGTTTGATCAACGTTATATATCTACATGCAATATATGGGCGATCGAGTGAGGAACGTGAAGGAGTACGTACGTACGTACGTACACTACGTTGTAGTAGAATGACTAGCTAGGGATCAATGAATTAAAACCTAGCTATTGAAAAAATGAAGTACGTATATATATATAAATGAGTTTCTTACAGAGGTGCTTGAACTTGTCCTTCAACTCCGTTAGGTGTTCGGAGTGGGTGACACGGAAGTAGAAGTCGGCGTAGTCGGATTGGAGATAGCAGTTAGGCGGAACAGCGGTTCCGATGCCCAATATGGCGGCTGGCCCCTCCGATCTCTGCGCGTTCCGAATCTCCTGCATCCTCGCCATTCGTACTAACTTAGGTGGCGTTTGGTTAATTGGTTTCTGCGGTGAAACCTGAAAACAGAAAAAAGTAAGCAAAATGGAGAGACAATTAGTTGTCATTTATATTGGTTCACCGGTCGAGACAAGGGACAGAGATGGAAAATTTCTGCTCATCAAAATAACTACTACATCTAGCTATATTATAAATAATACGGAGTAGTTTTTTTTTTTGGCACGAAGGAGGACTATATCCCTTAAATTATTGTTATTTTGACAAGAGCAATAAATTCCTATATAGCCCCTAAATTATTGTTATTATGACAAGAGCAATAATATAAATTCCCAGCGAGCGGGACTTGCCACTTCAGCATATACAGCAGTAGATCTGTTAAAACTTGACCCGATCTGAAAAATCAACTCAACCCGTCCGAAGTTTTTTGGGTTGAAACACGACTTGAAAATCAATGGGTCAAGAGTAACCCGAACTCGGTCAACTCGGAAGAAGCTGGGTTGGGTCACCAACCCGTTGGAGGAACCCGACCAACCCGATAAAGTATTATTTCAATTAAAATTAAATATTTTATTATAAATTTTGTATAAAATTATTATTTTATTATTATTAAATAATATTTAATAAAATATAATATTAATTATTTTAATAAACATAAAAATAAAGGTTAACAAAATTGACGATTTTGACCCGTTGGATAAACCCGAACCCGTACCAATTACCCGTAACAACCCGGTCCATATGAACCCGTAAATTTAACGACCCGAGACACGTTTTGACCCAAACCCGAACCCGACCCGCCTGACCCATTTGACAGCTCTATACAACATCCATTGCAGAGATGAGTTCTAGGTTCTGAGTTTGTAACTGTAGAAATTCGAGCAAATTAGGCCTTTATATATAGGGCTTCTTGTTCTTGTAGCTCAAACAATTGAAGATCAAAAACTTCCTTTTAGATGTTAGCCACAATTGTGGCTTAGAATGATCCGAAATCGGATTTGAATTCATTAAGGGAAGAAGCATGAAAAGGAAGGGAAAGGAGGAAGAGAATGCGAAAGAATTGCACACCCTAAACCCTAAATCCTAACCCTACACTCTAAACACAAATTCTTAACCACTAGAGCCTAAACCTTAGAGTTGGGATCACATGAGGAGGATGCTTAACCTAAAAAATAAGGACTAACATAAGTCATTTGATTAAGCTAATGAACGGTGAAGATCACACTCCTTTTTTTAAATGGCTAGGGGTATTTTAGTACTTTTGCTATTGTTTTTATTTTTCCCTTTTCGCGATCTTCGCGCGGGTTCCTTCTATTGATCGTCGTCGACTCTGGTTCTCCGATTTTGAGCTCGAGGAGGATCTCCGATTAAGCTTGAGAAGGATCTCCGTGTTTGAATTTTGCTCATATGTCTACCATTGGATATTCTCGATCGGAATCAGAGTGACGAGAATTGTCTTCTCAGTTGGGATTGGATCCTTTGGGTGGAGTTTCTGTAGCCGAATTTGAAGGCAACCGCCATGTCCACCCAACAATTCAACGCGATCATGTGAAATTCAACTTTCGTCTTTCTTAAATCGTTGAATTTCAGATTGTTCCATGAATTGATTTGGCTTAATTAGATTTTTGTTTTAAGAATTCGTTTGCATTCATTCCATGAATCAATTTGTCTATTGGCCTAAGGATTTTTGTTTCCATTAATGAATTGATCTGCTCTATTAGATGTTTGTTGGTTTGATTCAGAAGATTGGAGAGCTTTGTGGTAGGAATTTTGAGATTTCGTTTGCATTTGTAAGCATATTTATGCCTAGAGGTTTGTGTTCCACGTTCTTTGTCAATGCTATTGATAGGATTTGACAATTTGTTTCTAAGATGAAAGGGAAATTGGTATGAACTAGTAGAAGGTTGGCATCCTGCTCCTTTTGATGGATTTAAGCATGCTTTTGTGATTGTTTCTTTTTGCGGTTGGCATCCTGCTTTGTAATGCACTTTTAGATATTCGTAATGCACTTTTACATATTCATAATGCACTTTCAGTGAATTAACATCCTTAATTATCCTTTATTTTGTAGTCGGTGCATCTAGTTCTTCTTCAAATATTGATTCTGCTTTGCACACTATTGATATTGTTGTTGTTCATGTTGAGAATGAGGAATCACATAAAGAGGGTGTTGAGTATTTTGTTGAGTTATCTCAAGGGCAAACAATATACTATTTGCCTGCGTGTCCATCTGAGTTTAAACCATATGAAGGTCAATTTTTCAACACACTGGATGAAGGTATTGGCTTCTACAAAAGATATGCATCAGTTTGTGCATTTGAAGTTCGTCATGGGACTCGACATACTAACACAAAAGATGGCACTGCCACCCTTAAGGGTTTGATGTGTTCAAAAGCAGGTTACAAGGATAGTCGGATTAAACGAATTCGTGAAAGGCCATCCAAACGGGTTGGGTGTATATCAAGGATTTCTTTTAGCTTTGTTGGTAGAAAGGGATATGTAGTATCAACATTTATAGAGCATCATACGCATAAGCCTATGGAGCGTAGGTATAATCAATTTCTAAAGTCTAATCGAAATCTGCATATGGGTCACAAAAAAAATATCCTTGACTGTTCTAAAGCCAATATTGGTCCTACACCATGCCATAGGATTTTCAAAGAACTTGTCGATGGTTATTCAAATGTTGGCGCTTTTGTAGTTGATTTCAAAAATTTCCGAAGAGATTTGTTGGCATTCTTTGCTGGTTTAGATGCTCAAGTGTTGATTGATAAATTTCATCAAAAAAGAGAACTATGTGATACATTCTTCTTTGATTATGATGTGGATTCCCAACGTTTGACAAGATTATTTTGGGTTGATCCAGTCTCAAGAAAAAACTTTGCTTACTTTGGAGAAGTTGTCTCCTTTGATGCTACCTACAGGACTAACAAGTATATCTATACTTGTGCACTTTTACTAGAATCTGGTGCACTTTTACATATTTGTCATGCACTTTCTACCCTTTTTAATTTACAGACTCTTTGTTTTCATGCAGGCATCAAATGGTTTTTGCTCCCTTTACTGTGGTTTGGATCACCATAAAAGGTGTGTAACCTTTGGTGTTAGGTTGTTATTGAACGAAAACATTGAATCATATGTTTGGCTTTTTGAGAGGTTTAAGAAAGCCATGGGGTATGATCCAAAAATTTTAGTCACGGATCAAGATATGGCAATGAAGGCTGCAGTAGCACATGTATTTCCTACTACACGTCACCGTCTTTGCATGTGGCACATCATGTAGAAGGTTCCCGAGAAGACAAATGCCAATGCAGATGGTCCTGCTTTCAAGGATAAACTTCATTCTATTGTTTGGGACTATTCCCTTGAACCGACTGAATTTGAGGAGAAATTGTTGGCTTTGGTCGATGCTTATCCATTGGACAACAAAAAGTGATTCCATGATATGTTTGCTATTCGTCAATTTTGGATCCCAGCCTACTTCAGAGATATCATGTTTGGTGGGTTGGTTAGGATCACTTCTATATCTGAGGTACATAATAATTTCTTTAGTCATTTTACCGATAGAAATTACAGGCTTGTGGAGCTAGTAGTGCACTTTGAGAGTGCATTAGATGCTCAGAGACACACATAGTCGAAGCTGAACTATGAGTCTTCCACTATGGTTCCTGATTTTAGGACTACACAAGAGTTAGAGAGGCATGTAGCAGAGGTTTTCACATTGACAGTCTTCAAGTTGATTCAGAAAGAAATATGTTCTACTTGTTTTGATTGTCGTTTGACTAGTATGGTCCCAGAAAATGAAGCCATTACATATACCATTGTCCAAGCTGGTAGGCCCTAAGTGCAAACAGTGTACACCAAGAATGACGAAAATGTTGTTTTCTCCTGCTGGGAGTTTCAACGTGTTGGCCTGCCTTGTCCCCACATGTTGTTTGTCTTTAAGAACCCTGGACATGACACACATTCCCAACAGATTTATCCTCACTCGATGGACTAAACTTGCAACCATAAAGCCCACTTTCTGCATTTCCAGTACATTGGTTGATCATTGTGCTGAGTTGGAAGAGAGGCAAAAGTCAACAAATACATTGATTTCAGACTTTGCCTGTTGCATGGGACTTTTAGAGCGAGATGCTGCTCAATTGAAGGCCTTTGCGTGTCTTATTAGTGATCAGAAAGATTCTCTTAGAAAAAAGGTCTAGTTATGCAAAATTCTGGCTTATCTAATGCACAAATTGCTGAGGAATTTGTTGGGACCTCATTACCTACCACAATAATTGTCCATCCATCAATACAAGCCAAGACCAAGGGTCGTGCAAAGAGGATTCTAGGTGGTAAGGAGTCTGTAATACAAGTCAGTAATAAAAAGAAACGAAAATGTGGAAGATGCAAGAAGTATGCACATCACAATAGATCTACTTGTGAGTATATTACTTGCATTTTTAACTTGTATATAATGCACTTTTTTCTACTTTATACTGCACCTTTTTATCCACTTAGATGCACTTTATTCAGTTTGTTATCCACTATTTGTTTTCCAAATTCATGTAAAGAAAACATTGAGGGAAGTGAAGAATCCCCTGAGATAGAAGATTTTGATCCAAATACAAAATCTATGTATTTTTTAATTTATTTTTGTTGTGTTTTCTTTTTTGTTTTAAGACTTTCTTCTAATGTGTTCCTTCTTTTTATTTTCAGGTTGATTCCGTTCTTCAAGGCAACCAACAACAATTCATTTTTATATTTTGTAGTTTATCTATTTGGACATATTTTCACCTTATCAATATTAATTTTTCACTTTATCATTACCAATTTACATATATTTTTTAATGAATGTAATACACTTTAGCTTTATATCGATGCACTTTACTAAAATTGTAATGCACTATAACTATATATCGATGCACTTTTACTAGTATTGTAATGCACTTTTATCTTCATATTGATGCAATTTACATATTTTTATGTTGTTGAGTAATAATGTCCATAAACCGTACAACAAGAAGTTAGAAACTGTGTTGAGTGTTAAAATCTAATGACAAGAGACCTGTCACATGCACAAGTGCTCGATTTGGCAATGAATTCTCACAAAATTGAAGATTCACAAAACTTGGTATTTAGAGCATGTCCAAAACATTTACTATCATTAAAATTGAAGATTTACATATACATCCATATATTATCATTAAAAATAGTAAGCATGTCCAAAATATTTAGAGTCATAATACTTCAGTTCACTCACTGAATTAGAGCCATAGGAGTTCCTAAATTAGACTTCCTTCACTAAAACCAAAAGGGGCATGCATTGCCTAAATATATCTTCCAAAACACAATTCTAAATAAGACTTGATTTTACTTCATCTTTTGTTTTCCACACTTCACATTGAACATCTTGACGTAATCTGCTACTTTCATCTTGTCTTCATTAATTGGTGACTTCAACATTGCAAAAAATGTATTTTTTTCTCAACAATTGGACCTTCTTTTTGTTGTTCACTGTATTTAGATATGCCCAACACCTTTGCATTTGTTGACCCATGAACATCTCTAGATGTCGCATTGTATATATGCCTGAATCTTCTTTGTTGATTGAGCTCCATGTGATTTCTTGTACCACTGGCTAAATTGTCAGCACCGCTTGTGCTTTCTTAAGCATTCTTGCAATTTGCAAATAAGCAAACAACAAACTTCTCTGAAAAAAACATGCATGTACACAATAAAAAAAAACTCAAAATAATGTAGTGTATTTATAGTTTCAGCTGAAAGACATGCACACTGCATTATGTCTACAATTTTTTTTTTGTGTATAAAGTAAGTGTTGAAGCGTTAAAAAACCTTACCGAATTGTTGATGTTGTCTTCATGTTCCTTATGAACAATATTATCCATGTTTAAGCTGTCAATGATGTCAATCCCATGATTCTTCAAGTTGAAATTGATAAGGAGGTAATGCTCCTTATTTTGTAGCATAGGGAACATCACCTACATTTTTTTTGTTAGTTTCTACATAATTTAAGTAGTAATAGTACATAGATAGAAAATGTAACCTTTTTACCATGTCAATCTGTTTCAGCACTCTTCCATCTACTATTTTCACAACATTGTCTAATTTATGCTTGAATTCATCAATTGTAATATTGTCCTCCTACATTTCAATGAAGTTTGAATAAATCAATGACAACACTCGTATCATTACATGAAAATGATATAAAACATTTCTAATTTAAAACTTACCATCTTGAACACTTCAACAAACAACCTTGAAGGTTTACTATCACTTTTCCATTTCTCCTCATGGTTGAGATGCATAGTCCAACAATTAACAATGGTTGGGTCCAAATCCAAGTCCATGCTCATAAAATTGAGTTTGGTTGCCTCTCATCCATTGTATTTGAACAAAACAATACTTCATTTTTATAAAATAACAGAAGCACTTTAGAATATTATCTTTGCACTTTATCATGTTATTAGTGCACTTCAATATGTTATCATTGCACTTTCAGAATGTAAAATATTGGACTTCCACTTTAAAATATTATTGATGCGCTTTTTTAGCATATTATCAATGCATTTTGCATGAAAAGGCATACACATTCACAACTTTAAAAGATAATACTAGACAATATGTTAAACAAGACATCCACATTTACAACTTTATATAGTAGGCAAAAAAGTGTAGTGTCTTACATCTCCTTTTCTTGGCCTTCACTAAAAACAAAATCCCATATTTGTTTTTGTTCTGCTGTCAGCTTTTTAGAAATGTTCACCGCCCTTTTATAAAATGGGCTTTTCACTGTCGCAACAGGTTTTTTATTTCTACGATAAACCTCAGTAACTACCTTAGCATCTTGTCACAAGGTTCAAGACATTGAATCAATAATTCACCCATATAAATTAATGTTGTCTAAAAAAATTCAAGTATACCTTGTTGTTTTTACTTTGTCTTGTCACTCTTTGTGTTCCTGCCAATGGTGAGCTTACTTCCTCTTCTTTCTCGTTAATCACAACTTTTGCAACTTTGTGTTGTGCATCATTTCAAGCTTTTTCTAGCTGCTCCTTTCCAACCTTTTCCTTTTCCTTTTCAGCTTCTATTATGTATTCCTCTTTGTTCTCATCTCCTTCTCCTTCTTCTTCTTCTCCATCCTTGTTTTGCCCATCTTCAGCAATGTTTCCATCTTCCACTTCTTCCAACATTTCTTCTAATTCTTGTGAATTAAAAAGATTAAACGAAGACAATGTGAAGTCAACTGAGTATTTCTTCATGTTATTCTTAGTTGTTTAAGCTTTTTCTATTTTCTCCATGCAAGCCAATAGCTTCGGATCATTCCAGAATTGAGATTGGTTAAAGACTTTTTCCCAATATACAACTTCTTCAACCTCGGTATCATTTTCCTTTTCTTCTTGTGCATTGTCCCCTTGCACACCAATCAGTCGCTTCATGTTTTCCATCATTTGTATCATCACAACGTCCTTTTTGAACTCTAATGGCATCATCCCAATGTATTCTGCTAGCTCTACAATATCATCAGCTACATTTTTGCCTTTCAGATCTAGTCCTTTAGCCCATTCATGTTATTTTGACAACAATTAACTCAGATCACAATGTGTTAAATTAAGCACTTTTGCATATTATTTATGCAGTTTTTATATTTCCCAGTGCACTTTTTCATGTAGCACGTGTTAAACTAGATTAGATAAAAATGTTGAATAGATCATGCACTTTTACAAATTATTTATGCACATTTTATACTTCTTTATGCACTTTTACCTCTAAAGAATTTGGTCTTGTTGGTGTTGTTTCTCTACTAGCATTATCATGTGGAGATGGTGGTTGGATTTCATGGCTTCCAATTGTCCTTTCTTTGTTCACCACATGCCCCCTCCAAAACCCCCTCCAATTGTGTACTCTTGATGCTGTCTTTGAGTTAGTCTCCCATCACCCCACAACAAGAATACAAGAAAGCATGTTTTTGGTTTTTGTCCCAAAATGGTCACTCTATCAACGTACAATAGATGCAAAATAAATATTATTCATGATAAATATTAACAAATAGGAGAAATATAGTATGGAATAATCAATAAAGTAGTTATAGTAGAAGGAAAAAATAATCTGTACAATGAGTAAGAGTATTGGCCCAGAAAACTTTAAAGTCTTCTTTTTCTTCCATTGAACTGTGTGTTCTACAAGGCATTTAAGTACAAGTTTGCACCAATTCAACTTGGCAATTTCTTCCACCTTTTCTATCATGTAGCTTTGATTAGCACTTCCATTGCTTTTGCTCTCAACTATGCATGATATGAATAACACCAAGAATTGTCTTTTAAACCACTCTCCTCCATCAATGTATTTCTTTAACATATCTGCAACATGCCCAGGTTTTATAATTTTGTCCTTCAGTTCAACATCCTTAAACTGTTCTTTCCATTCTTGAATTAGTGCGTGATCATCATTCCTTCCTATCTTCTTAATAGATGTCCCACCTAGCAGTAATCCCAACACCTGATGAACATCTTCTTTAGTGATGTGTATATCCTTGCCATTTTTCATTAGCAATTCAGATTTTATTGGATTATAATGATCCAATACCCAATATGCAAGGTTATGTGGGAAATATATAATATTAAACTTCAAAAGATTACCCAATCCCATCTTTCTAACAACTTCCTTTTGCGGATCATTCAGACCTTTTATTGCAACCACAAACATCTTAGGTACAGTCCTAGTTCCCAAACTAGGATGTGTTGATGATATTGTTCTTCTTGTCTTTTTTTCAACCGGTTGTAGTTGTTCATCAGTTCCGGTGTCTATTTCTGTTGCTTGAAGCTCTTTCCTTGGTCTTTTGGATGTTGCTTTTTTTCTTCTTTTTCCTAATTGATACATTTTCAGGGGGAAAGAACTGAACTGTGTTTTATACAAACACTTGACATTTCATGCACTATCACTACTACACTATGTACTTTAAACATTTAAACATGCACTTTTAATATTAAAAATTTAACTTTAATATACCTACTGGATCATGCACTTTTATTAAGTCGTACACTTTTATCATGTGCTTTAATAATTAATTATGCAATAATACTTCTACTATTAAGCTAAACACCGTATCAAAAACCATTTAATAAATACCAATATTTTTACCAGTTTTTGTGCTAGATGGTTCCCCTTCTTCAAATTCTGGTTCATTTATGGCCTCTTCTTGCACAACCATCTTATTCTTCTATCTATGTATGCATGTACAACTTTTAGTTTTTTTTAACATTTGTAAACGATTTTAGAAGTTAAACATAAAAATACATAATGTGCTTTTTTACCAGATTTGGGGCTGGGTGATATTTTGGGTGATCTGCGTAGTTTTTGTTTGGGTGTACCTTGGTCATGGACCCTTTTGCTCCTTCTTTCTGCATTTGTAATATAATGATCAAAATTCGGATGAAATTCTAACTCATGTATAATATGAGTGAATATAGGTGATAGTGAAAAATTACCTTTAAGGATTGGACTATCTCCAACTGTCAATGTGCCAGCAGGTAAATGTAAATTTTTTTGTCCTATTGTACACCAAAATTTGTGAATGCACTATATGAAATTAAGAAGTAACTCATAGATTTGGATCTAGGTTAAAGTTTGTAGCTATTAAAGCACTTTAGCATGCTATTAAAGCACTTTTGTGCACCATACCTTTTATTTGATAAAAGGTATACATGCACTGTAATGGATAGACATGAATGTAGTCAAACTCACATCATACGTTCAAAAATACAAGTTGTTTTCTAGAGGTGTACATGCACGGTTCTATACAAGTCAAAAAACACAATAACAAACTCAAAATCAATCATATGTATGAACTGAATCTAATACGAACTAATTTGCTAGTGTTTAGAAGCATTAATGACTCGAAATAGAGTAATTAATTCAATTATGTAGCAAAAAATACAAAATCGCATACAAACTAATTTCTAGGGTTTTCGATCTTACCTTTAATCTTCTGTCCTTTTGTTGTTGGTGGCATTTTCAAGTTGTGCTCCAACTACTGGATCTATAACTCTTGAAATTGCTTCGATTTTGGTTTCGATTTGGCATTTTGGTTTCGTTGTTCTTCAGATTCGAATGAGAGCGAGAAAGGGTTTTGGGAACGAGCGAGAAATAATTGTGAGTCAGATCGAGGGAAAGGGCCGAGTGGAAGGGGTAGTGGCGTTTTTGTTTCAAGGGCATATTGTTCAATATAGTTACAAAATTGCCATCGTTCCAATTTTTCTACTTTTTTTTATCTATACCCATCTTTTAATCTCAGCCTTTGATCATCTCAATCCAACGACTCTTATATCTCCTTATTTTTCACTATAACACCTATCTACACCTGAATTTCACTCTAAACCTTAAACCCTAATTCATAAAACTTAAATCCTTGTTAGAGAATGCAAAAGAATGAAAGCACGAATGGATTTGGTTATGGATTGCGAACATTGTAATGACCATTGCCAATTAGAATTCCTATTGTTTGTAACATTTATGATTTTAGTGAACGCCATCATTATAAATATGTAGAATTGGTTGAATGCTTATGTAAAAGTTATCTATCCATCAATATGGATATGTACAAGGATAAAAAAAATCAAAGTTGTTACTAAATTGGTCATTTAATTAAAATGCATCTATTTTGATTATAGTAATTGTATTTGACAATGATATAAACTAGATTACATAATCATCATATGATGGTCATTGTTTGTAAGAAAGGCACACCACATTTAATGAAATCTAACTATCCCAAAACTTGGAAATCTGAAAACCGACTATCCCGAAATCCAACAATCCCAACACCTGACTCACACGAATCCGACTAAATACGAAATCTGACTAAACTCGAAACCCGACTTATAGAAAACCGAGTTGGTCCAAAAATCGACCCGTAACCCGTAATTCCAAAATTTATGACCCGGGTCAATTTTGTAATATAATTTTCAGTGTGCATTTCTGATGTCCGCCTTTTTAGTCGTGTTTTTAGGGTGTGTTTTAGTGTGTTTGAGTCTTTTTCTTTAGTTTTGTGTTTTGTTTTGAGTCGTTTGTGTAGGTTTTCGTATTTTCTTAAGATATGGAGTCTACATAAGCTTTGGTGGTATTTTGTAGGTTTTTAGAAGCTATTTGGAGCACTTTTGAGGAAAAGAGCAAAACTGAGGAGCAACACTTAAGGAAAAGCTGAAGGAATGAAGTTCATAAAGTCATTGAAGATAAATTGATAGCTTGGAAAGAGGTATAGAATTTCGTTACAAAGACATAGGAAAAAGAATCGAGTCAAACGGAGTTGTAACGAACTCGCTACACAGGTTTTACTCAAGGCTGTTCGTAGTTCGGTCATAGCTCGGTACCGAGGTGCACAGGTCGGTACCGAGGGCTGTCGTAGCCTTGTTTTGCTTTGTTTGCTTTGTTTTCTTTCTTTCGTAGTTCGGTAATCAAACAACCTTAATTCCCGTGGACGATCCTGACCTCCCTATACTCAGTAAGATCTTGACTACATATTTATTTGTTGTCAGTAAAACCCTCTCAACAAATTGGCGCCGTTGTCGGGGAGATTTCAATAGTGCCAAGTTTTGTTCTTTTTACGTTTTTCGGGACTCGGTCGAGTCGGTAACGACCCCCTGGGGTCGGTACCGATCCTGCTGGGCAACCCAGTTTTTGTGCTTTTTCAGTTTGCTTTCTAGGTCACTGTCGAGTCGTTACTAACCCTACCCAGGTTGGTACCGACCTTGTCACCAAGTAGTTGCTTCTTACTTTTCAGTTTTTATTTCACGGGATCACTGCAGGCTCGATACCGACCCTTTGGGCCTCGGTACAGACCCTCTCCGAGACCCCGTTTTGCTTTTTGATTTCATTTTTGTTTTTGTTTTTGCTTTCAGTGTATGCCAGATGAAGGACGCCGAGTTGTCTCTAATCCAGTAGTAGACTCTAAACCCGAGCGATCCTTCCACCGCAAATTACGAGAAAATAAAGCAATGGCAACCACTAAAGAGATGGCTTAACAAATAGCCGCTCTCTAGAGGCAGATGAAGGCGTTACAAGCTGATCGAGACGTTGCTGCTGCCGCCGAACGAGAATGAGTAAACGTTGAACGTGAACGAGAGCACACTGCCCGTCTGTAGGAGCGATTGAATGCCTATCCATGGAATGCCAAATGGTACATGCATCCAGAACTAAGGGTGCTAGAGTCCGCCATTGAGCTTCCTGAGATAGAGAAGACCTTTGAGATCAAACCTCAATTCATATCCTTGATCAAAAGGGCTCAGTTTGAGGGAAAACCCATTGAGTGCCCAATAGAACATATTAGAAATTTCCTTGATTTATGTGACGCTATTACTGCTAACGGTGTCTCTTTGGAATATGTTCTGTTGAAAGCTTTTATGTGGTCTCTTGCAGGAAAGGCCCTGAGCTGGTTAGAGAGCCTACCTCCCAACTCAATAAAGAAATGGGAAACTCTACATGACTTGTTCATGACAAAGTTCTTCCCACCTGCCAAGACTACAGAGTTAAGGAAGCGCATCACCTCATACCACCACCTGCCTAACGAGACCTTTGTGGAGACATGGGAGAGATTCAAGGAGATGCTTAGACAAGTGCCCTACCCATGGGCAACTACAATATGTGCTCCAAGAAATCTTCTTCCAAGGGATCAATGCTGAGACGAAAAACCGCATCAATCTTCACACTGCTTGCGGTTTCATAGAGATGGATCCCGATGAGGCATGGACATTGCTTGATAAATTGACCAACTACGATGCAATGTATGGGGTACAACAAGCCGAGCAGCCTCAAAGACGTCTCTATACACCAAACAAGGATGAGGTCGACCCTGAAGTAAAGCACCAATTCTTGCAAGATGAGATCAACTGCCTGAAGAATCAGGTAAGTTATCTTAAATCATCTCCTTCTTGTCAAGAATGTGGGTCTCAATCGCATGCTACTTCTGCCTGCACTAACTTGCAACAGACCTGTGCTGCTGAGGCAGATGAAGAAGCTAACTATATAAGAGGTCCCTATGGCAACCAAGCACATAATTCTTATGCAGGGAGGAATAACAATCAGCCCACCTGGGGCAACTATGCATATGGTCAAGGGAGCCAACCTCCATAGCGAGATCAGAGGGTTCCACCTTATAGACCCCCGGGCTATCAAGAGACACCATCCTGGGTGCAAGGACTTCATGAAGGGATCAATGGAGTGAAGAATGAAATTAATGGGGTCCAAGCAAACCTTAACAATCAAATGAAACGGTGGGAGAGTTCGAGATCTGGAAAAAGAGCATTGACTCCCAATTGGGTAACCTTGTTGCACAGATTCAAAGACCTCAAGGTCAACTCCCGGGCCGACCCGAGGAAAACCCGAGAGGACAAATTGCAGCTATACACCTAAGAAGTGGCAAAGAGTTGCCAGATCGAGCCAAACCTAAAGACACCGAGCACGGCAACGAAGATGATGCCCCGGTCAGGCTCGTTACCGACCCTAAAAGGGTCGATGACGAGGCATAACCATTCGGTATCGACCCCACACTGGTCGTTACCAAGCCCTCCAGACCAGGTAAGTCTTCTGAACTGAGCTCTCAATTCATTACCGACCCCACCAAGGTCGGTACCGACCCTTCTTCTACACCGATCGATCCTCTTGTCGATTCGGTAGGGCCTCGATCCTGGTCTCTCTCTATCCCGAGTCCGTAAAAAACTCTTCCTTTCTCGATTAAGAAGTCTAATGATGTCACGGAAGG
Source organism: Fallopia convolvulus (assembly GCA_964016875.1). NCBI lineage: Eukaryota > Viridiplantae > Streptophyta > Magnoliopsida > Caryophyllales > Polygonaceae > Fallopia > Fallopia convolvulus. Next base: position 57,878,381 of record OZ024718.1, on the reverse strand, counting down.
AAAGTTTAGATGCTTTGTTAAAAATTTTCAAGGGTTAAATATTTCTATACCTTTTACTGAAGCCCTTAATGAAATGTCTGCCTACACTAAATTTTTAAAAGAGATTTTGAGTAGGAAAAGATCTATCTCAAAGCTGCATAATGAAGTCCGGTCTATAAAGCTTCCTGAGAAACTCGATGATCGAGGTAAGTTTGCAATTTCATTTGGTATTGGGACTCATCGTTTTAAAGCTCTATGTGATCTAGGTGCCAATGCCAGTTTATTACCAATGTCTATCTGGACCAAGGCCAACATGGGACCACTGGAGCTTGTTGATATGAATCTCTACATGGAGGACGGATCTTTTGTAAAAGCAACTAGAGTCGTGGACGACGTTCCTATCCAAGTTGGAAATTTTTTTGTTCCCAACGACTTCATTATTCTAGATATGCCTGAAGACCGTGTGGTACCAATCATTCTAGGCAGACCATTCTTAGCCACTGTAGAAGCACGTGTAGATGTCAGGAAAGGAGTTCTCAGGTTTGATATTGGAGAAGAGAAGGTCGAATTTCATTTCAATTTGCCCATAAGCAAAGTGGCTAGTTGTAGTATTGAGGAGCCTACTGACCCACCATGGCTCGGTAACAACCCCTCTCTAAGTACAAAAACAAGCAAATTCAATGGAGCCACACCTAACGAGGAGCCTACCAACCCCACATGGGTCGGTAACGACCCTTATCTGAAGGAAAACGAGGTGGGAGGTGGATCCAGGCACGACATCGAGCCACTTTCAGATCCAGCAGGGTCGAGAACGACCCACATAGCCTCGGTAACGAGCCCTTTTCTACTCGATCAAGGTAAGTCTTCGTTTTCTGAGTTGATTGATTCTGGTCATGATCCTTTCTTATATCCTTGTTCTGTGTTAAATCCTATTGTTAGTTCTATGAAGGAGTCAAAACCTTCTTGGTTTTCGGATTTTTCTAACCCTATTGTAGGATTACCAAGCATCCTTGTTGATGATAGAGGACCACTGATGAGGTATTTTTCAGTCGTTTTACCTATCAAAGAATCCTAACTTAACCAATCTGAGTAGAATGGTAAGCAAGGGTCGATCCCACAGAGACTCGTGTATTGGTGTTATTACTTATGTGCCAAATAACTAAAGGGGGGTTTTCAGAATGATTATCTAAACTAATATGCAAGAATAAAACTAACTATGAATGCAAAGATGATTTGAATATATGAGAGACAAACGTGTTCAACTAGTTAGAGCCATCATGATATTGATTCGTTGATCATCGATTCTCTTGATTCTCTTCTCACTTGAATACTCTATTGTGGATAGTGATCTTATTAAGGATTAAAACCCAAACTTCATATATAGTCGATAGAACAACCAGTCTAGCAACCCTAATTATTTAACAACCTAGAAGACCTTCTAGATTTAATTAAACAACAGCATGACGATTCAAGTTATCAATAGAAACAAACACTTAGAGCAACCAGACATCTAAGTGAATTGTGAATTTATTCCCTACTTTAATCAACTTGTCCGACCGGTACTAAATTAATTAAAGTCTACTCTTGATCTAATTCACTCCAACCGGTAATTAATCAGATTCAGTTGTAAATTAACCTAGAAATTCTATTAGGTGATCAATCTAACAAAACCCTAGAATAATTCTGATTCAATTAAGCACAGGGAATAATTTCTATTCAAGTTTGTTGAGAATCAATCAAACCTCACAACTACATACAAATCATGACCTCAATAACTAGCCAAACACAAGAGAAATTTAGCAATTCATAATTGAAATTAAGAAAACTTACAAAGGTTCAAGTTTGCCTCCAGAGAGAAAACCCTAACCTCCAAAAGTTGATCAAAAGTTATGAGAAAATAATCTATCATAAAGTATTTATATGCTCCTAAAAATATCCTCAAACACTATATCTTAAACCTCATACTCGGATAACACAAGCCCAAAAATCAACATTCCAAAGCCCAAAACCAATCTCGGCCCAAAGCACTTGCTCCGTGTAAAATCCCGAATGCGCGGCTTCGACACCAGAAAGCACGGCCGCGCTTCCTCTTGCAATCCCGCGCTTTCCCCTTTCAGTTGGGATTGCGCGGCTTCGTTGCTCGGCTTCATCCCGAGCACTTGGCTTGTCTTTGGCTTGTCTTCTTCCTTGCCTTGGCCCTTCTCCTAGCATGTCCTAGCTCTCTTGGCTCCTTTTCCTCGTCCATCACCACCATGATCCATATGTACTCGCCCCGCTGTTGCTCCTTAACCTAAAAACCTGTAAAACCGAGCAAACCAGCGCATAATACCCGATAACACAAAAACCTAAAAACTAACCTAAAACTAACCTAAAACTAACTAAAACATATATAAAACATGCATCTAAACTACTCCTATATGCGAGCTATCAAATTCTCCCATGCTTAACCCTTGCTTGTCCTCAAGCAAGACATAAATCCAATCACACCATAGAAATACAATCATACATCCATCTCAAGTCAAACAAACATTTCACATATAATTGAAAACCTAACCAAGACTTCCTAACATGCATCATGATAAGCATAGAGCAAAGACCATTCATTCATTCTATACCTCACCAGGGTTATTGTGTTTGCACTCAAACTCTCAAGCGTTTAAGGACGTGTTTCACTCGAAATCAACCATGAAAACTAGACTACCATATGCTTGCATCAGAGTTCTAAATCTCCACCGCTGGGGATCAAATACATAACAAAAATCATGAGGTCTTTTTAAGGCTTGTAACGGGGCCAAGGTAAAGAGAAATTAGGAAGGGATCATATTTGGTCTGTGGTGCTAAATCCGGGATAAAAGACTAATCCTAACCCAAACTTCAACACTTTTTTTTCTTACTTCTCCCAAACTTTCTTTTTCAACTCCATACACTTTCATTTAAGCACTTGTTTCCTCTATTTTTTTTTCTTTCTTGCCTCTTCCTCAACTCTTTCTCTTACACTTATGAAGATTACTTACAATTGTACTAAACTTTTTCTTTGCTTTGCAACATACTTTTCGTCTTCATTTTTTTTTCTTCACTTTTCAACCAAGAGTTGTATTTCTTTATTTTCCACCTTTTCTTCCAACTCCCCCATACTTACACAAAACAAAAACAAAACCTAAAGTCCTAAATCCCGGATCCTGGGTCAAGCTTATTAGGCTAGGAAAATTTTGTGGAGCTATCAAAAATAGGCTTAAAGCTTAAAAGAAATGGGGTGTCAAGAACATGGATCTTGTAGGGTAGGAAGGGAAATAATAGGCTATACAGAAACATTGCCTCAATCATTTTAATGTCATGCATTCAATCATATAAGCAGTCTTGAAAAAGAGTATTAACACAAGTTCTAGAGCTAGATAATCATGGTGATACACTCAAGAATGTAGAGAACAAATAATCATGAAAGGCCAAAAATATCTCACAAAGCTATTTTTCTTTTGTCTAGAACTTCAGAACGAATCAAATACTCAAGCTAAACACATGCTCCATCCTATAATCAAGGTAATCAATCAATGATCATGCTCATATCATATCAACTTCAGTAAATCATGCAAATCATGGGTTAGAATTTATACTTAACTTAGAAACACAAGAGAAATCAAACAATGGGGAAATAAGAACCTAAATGCAATATTTTTGTATTTTTTTAAATTTTTCAAAATTTTTTTTTCATTTCATTTTTCAAAAATTTAATCAATTCATTTTAAACATGACCTATGCAACTACATGTAATGCAAACAAGTAATTCCCTTCCCCCATGCTTAAAACATACTTTGTCCCCAAAGTATAGTAAAAAGGTAAGGAAAAGAGAAAAACTCACAAAACTCTAGTTGTTCGGGTAGTAAGGCGGAAAATCTTGTGGTGGCGGTGGCTGGTACTCCGGTGGATACTCTGGCTGTAGATGGTACGGTGGGATCTCTTGTGCCGGCGGTGGCTGGTATGGCGGAAACTGAGGATACGACAGATCTGGGAAGGCATACTGAGGATACGACTGATGAGGCGGATAGCCTGCTGAGCTCCATCCATCCAATTTTGTGTTGAGCAGTCTGAACTGCTCATCCTGGCGAGCCTGAAAAGCAGCAAGCTGCTGATCCTGATGAGTCTGAAATGATGTGAACCTCTGATCCACATAACCTCTCATGCCTTGAGAGCTTTGATCGATGTGAGAAGACATATCATTGTATCGCTGCGTGTTGTCCAGCTGCATCTATCTCATCATTTCCATCATCTGGTTATACTGAGCATCAGAGTAATGTACACCTCCAGCAGGTCGAGACGGATCAAACTGCCTCTGCTGATCCTCCTCCTCAGACTCATCCTCCTCATCAGTGTCAGCATCTTCAGCAGATTCTTCCTCTTCTTCTTCTTCTTCTTCAGCCATGGTGAAATCTTCATCCATCTCCTCTTCATCAGAATCCACCACAATAGGAACTGAAACCGCCTTCTTACCCCTAACCGGGCCCTTAACAGTGGCCACATCCAAATCTTCAGCCTGAACTTTGATGAACCAGTTAGCTGGACTATCCCCAATCTGCACTCGATGTCCATCAGGAAGCTTCATTGCTCTCCCAGAATCACCAATCGCCCAGAAGTAAGAGTTTTTGTACTTGTAGAGAGCACCCATTTTCTTCAACATGAGGAAGTCAATAGGTGAAGGCGGAATATCAACATGTAACCTGCTAAGATCGATACCAAAATGCTTGGCTAAGAAAGTCACAATCCCGCCAATACAAATGGCTCCATCGCCTTTGTTCCCAACATGAGCCATGTGGTGCATCAGCATAGCACCCAAGTTCAACGGTTTCCTCTTCAAGCTCGCAGCCAATACAGTGACGTCTTTCTTGGGACAATTGTTTCCCCCATCACCTCTCCCATTCAGAGTGCTATCAATGAACCGCTGGAACACCTTAATAGCGGGATGAGTGATGGGAGAGGCCTTTTCTCTAGACGGATTGTACTGAGATCTCCCTGTGATGGCTTTCCAGAAGTGTCTGTCAGCCCATGTAGCACCTGCCTCTGTAAGCACCAAATCTCTACTGATAGGGAAATTACAGAACCCAAACACTCGGTTGACCTCTTTCAAGGTCATCTTCCTTCTAAAGCCCCCTAGCCAAAACTTAATCTCCCCTTCTCCTTTAAAATTGGTGGACAAGGTGCTCAGAAACTCCAAAGTTAAGCCCTTAAAGGTCGGTTCACACAGCTTTAAGAACTCACGCATATGCAGATACGCTCCTATTTCATTCAATAGATGAGCTATCCCAATCTGGTTCATGAGATCCCAGTCAATGAACCGAGTTGCTTTCCACTCTCTATCTTTCAGAAGCTCAAACCTAATCACATGACTGTCTTTAGTCAAAGTGATCCCAAAAGTCTCTTGGGTGACCTCCCCCACCACAGCAGAGGGAGCTAAAGCGGCTCGGGATGATGAAGATCCATCAGTTCGGCCTCTCTTGTTACCCATGATATCAGAATTTCAAATAAACCTGCACAAACACCACACAACAAACAAGCAAGCGCAATTCCGTTGTCCCGGCAAGGACAACCACAGCAATATTTCACAAATAATCACTCAAACGCTCTCTTCCCCCACTACCTAGAACAAATTAATCAAAATTTAATCAAATTCTAATTAATTTCTAGGTAATTTTCGGATTTGAATGTAAAGTTCAAATAAAACACGAATCTAGCTTAGAATCATGCAATAAACGAACTTTTGTAAAGGTCTTAAGCCTAAATCCGAGCCTAAAGGGGTCAAATTCGGGTTTTTCTAATCAAACCTAGATCTAGATTTAATTCGACTAAAACCGAATTTTAAGAGGAGATTGTGAAAAACTTACTTGAATTCCGCTTGAATGTGAGTTCCTTGCTTGAATTTGCTTGAAAATCCGACTTGAATGGCTTGGGTGAAGCTTGAGCTTTTGAGCTTTAATGGAGGAAGAGGTGAGGAAGGAGAAGGAGGCTGCACGAGTGGGGGTGTAAAAATAGGGCTTCGGTTTTAATTAAAGGACGTCGCTGAAAAGCGGCCCAATGCGCGGGATTGCACGGAAATGCGCGGCCGCGCATTTGCGATCCCGCGCAATGTGCCCTCAGTTGATATTGCGCGGCATTGGGGCTTGGATTGCGCGGCCGCGCTTTCCCTTGCCCAAGCCGCGCTTTCTCGACTGGGCCTGCATTGCTCGGGATCGATCCCGAGCTTTGCAGGCTCGAGTTATTTTAGCCCCTGTTATTCTGTAATTGCCCGAGTTATCTGAAATTTTTGAGGATTATTTCTATCTAAACTAACTAATAAAAACAAAAACTGTAAAACAGAAAGCAAAAATCAAGCAAATATATCCTAAAACATGGGTTGCCTCCCAAGAAGCGCTTGTTTAACGTCTTTAGCTTGACGGAAAAAGGATATCAAGAAGGATACGAGCTATGGAATTCGATCTCCTTCCCATCGAATCCCATCTTCAGTGTGCCTTGCGGTATGTCAATTCTTGTATTTGCAGTCTTCAAGAATGGTCGTCCTAGCAACATAGACATCTTTCCAGCTCCCGATCCCATGTCCATCACTAGAAAATCAGCCGGGAATTGCAGGGAATCCACTGTAACCCATATATCTTCAAGTTTTCCTTTGGGCCTTACAGTGGAATGATCAGCCAACTCCACTATGGTTCGGGTCTCTTTCAATGGTCCCATACCGAGTTTCTCATATAAGGATGAAGAAATCACATTGACAGATGCACCTAAATCAATTAAAGCTTCATTCACCTTGGTGCTTCCAATCATGCAAGGAATGGTGAACATGCCAGGGTCACTGCACTTCTCAGGCAAACGTTTCTGAAACACAACAGACACATGTTCTTTCTCTTTAACTTGCTTCTGACATTTCTCCTTTTGTCCCCTTTTTAGAGTGCACAACTCCTTCAAAAACTTAGCATACCGAGGTACACTCTTGATCAGATTCAGCAATGGGACATTAACTCTGCATGTACTGAAGACCTCGAACAGCTCTTTATCATTCTTCAATTTCCGGGTTTCTTTCAAGGCTTCCGGGAAAGGTGGAACAGGTACATAAGCTTTCAAAAGAGGTGCAGACGAATCGTCCAACTCGCCCAGAATGCGCGGCTTCGCATCCAAATGCGCGGCCGCGCTTTTCTCCTCGATCCCGCGCAATCCCAACTGGGACTGTATTGCGCGGGATGTAAATTGCTCGGTCGCGCTTTTAGCAGCCAGGCCGAGCAATCGGTCTTCGTTCTGTTCCTCAGTTTCTGTAACCCTGCTCAGCTGATATACTTGTCCCGCCTCAGAACCACCATAAATGGAGATAAAACTGACATTTGCCCTCGGGTTAAGTTCTGTCTGAGACGGTAGCTTACTTGAATCTCTAATTTCCAATTTACTCACTGCCTCAGCAATCTGACTGACTTGGTTCTCTAAATTCTTTATACTAGACTTGGTTTCCTGTTGAAGTTGAGTTAGAGAACCATGCATTGTAGAAACTGATTGAGTCAACTATCGGACCATCTCCTCTGTGGACATAGCATTCTGATTCACTCCCTGAGCCGGAGGTTGGAAAGGCGGTCTGTACTGAGCTTGGCCACCTTGATGGTTGAACTGCTGGTTGTTGGAATTTCCATACCTCAGATTAGGATGATCCCTCCAGCCTGGATTATAGGTGTTGGAGAAGGGGTCATACCTCGGCCTAGGTGGTCCATATCCTCCCACTGCATTTACCTCAGCATTCTGATCTTGAAGTGTAGGGCAGGAATCAGTGGGATGCATGTTATCAAAACAAATTTCACAGGACTTCACCTGTTGTCTACCACCTTGCTGCAAAGCTGCTTCATCATCATTTTCAACTCTGTGACTTCATCTTGAATTCTTGTGTTAGCCACCACAGAGTTTGCAGCTTTCGAGCTCGTCTCTCTTTTGAACTGTCTTGTGCCCTCAGACAGTTGTGTGAACAGGTCAAACGCAGCAGCAGGAGTTTTGTTGAGAATGTGACCTTGGCAAGCTGCATTGACCATTCTTCTCTCATCATCCAAGAGGCCATTAAACAGATATAAGATCAGGTCTTGGTCAGTGTAGCCATGGAAAGGACAGCTGGCTATCAACCTCTTGAATCTCTCATAGTATTCGTACAAGGACTCACTGGCTTCTTGTTCAATATTACTGATTCGCTTCTTCAGATCATTGAGCCTTGTAGCAGGGAAGTACTTCTCCAGAAAAGCTTCTTTCATCTTAGCACATGTATCAATACTTCCCGGAGCCAAGTAGTAAAACCAGTCTTTAGCCTGATCCTTGAGAGAAAAAGGAAAGGCTCTCAGCGCGATCTGGTCATGAGTTACATCAGCAGGCTTCATGCTCGAGCACACAGCATGGAATTCAGAAAGATGTTTGTTGGGGTCTTCACCACTATGCCCATGGAATGAAGGCAAAAGGTGGATCAACCCGAATTTCAGCTCAAACTTGACTCCCTCAGCAAGAGCAGGAAATTGCACCGCCAACGGTTGTTGTGCCAGATTCGGTGCAGTCAACTCTCTCAATGTTCGGTCACCCATCTCGACAGATTCAGCAAATTCAGATTCCGAGTCAGAGTCTTCAAGAAAGAATGGCAATGCCTGAAAGTGATTCTGGATTTCCTTCCTTAGCTTGAAGAGTGTCCTGTCAATATCTGGATCAAACAACAGGGGAGATGAGTTAGTAGCACGGGTATGAACCATATAACAGGTTCACACCCAAAACAGCAAAAGAGTAATAAACACAAATAGCGACGAGTCCCCGGCAACGGCGCCAAATATGATGAGGTATTTTTCAGTCGTTTTACCTATCAAAGAATCCTAACTTAACCAATCTGAGTAGAATGGTAAGCAAGGGTCGATCCCACAGAGACTCGTGTATTAATGTTATTACTTATGTGCCAAATAACTAAAGGGGGGTTTTCAGAATGATTATCTAAACTAATATGCAAGAATAAAACTAACTATGAATGCAAAGATGATTTGAATATATGAGAGACAAACGTGTTCAACTAGTTAGATCCATCATGATATTGATTCGTTGATCATCGATTCTCTTGATTCTCTTCTCACTTAAATACTCTATTGTGGATAGTGATCCTATTAAGGATTAAAACCCAAACTTCATATATAGTCGATAGAACAACCAGTCTAGCAACCCTAATTATTTAACAACCTAGAAGACCTTCTAGATTTAATTAAACAACAGCATGACGATTCAAGTTATCAATAGAAACAAACACTTAGAGCAACCAGACATCTAAGTGAATTGTGAATTTATTCCCTACTTTAATCAACTTGTCCGACCGGTACTAAATTAATTAAAGTCTACTCTTGATCTAATTCACTCCAACCGGTAATTAATCAGATTCAGTTGTAAATTAACCTAGAAATTCTATTAGGTGATCAATCTAACAAAACCCTAGAATAATTCTGATTCAATTAAGCACAGGGAATAATTTCTATTCAAGTTTGTTGAGAATCAATCAAACCTCACAACTACATACAAATCATGACTTCAATAACTAGCCAAACACAAGAGAAATTTAGCAATTCATAATTGAAATTAAGAAAACTTACAAAGGTTCAAGTTTGCCTCCAGAGAGAAAACCCTAGCCTCCAAAAGTTGATCAAAAGTTATGAGAAAATAATCTATCATAAAGTATTTATATGCTCCTAAAAATATCCTCAAACACTATATCTTAAACCTCATACTCGGATAACACAAGCCCAAAAATCAACATTCCAAAGCCCAAAAACAATCTCGGCCCAAAGCACTTGCTCCGTGTAAAATCCCGAGTGCGCGGCTTCGTCACCAGAAAGCGCGGCCGCGCTTCCTCTTGCAATCCCGCGCTTTCCCCTTTCAGTTGGGATTGCGCGGCTTCGTTGCTCGGCTTCATCCCGAGCACTTGGCTTGTCTTTGGCTTGTCTTCTTCCTTGCCTTGGCCCTTCTCCTAGCATGTCCTAGCTCTCTTGGCTCCTTTTCCTCGTCCATCACCACCATGATCCATATGTACTCGCCCCGCTGTTGCTCCTTAACCTAAAAACCTGTAAAACCGAGCAAACCAGCGCATAATACCCGATAACACAAAAACCTAAAAACTACATAAAAACTAACCAAAAACTAACTAAAACATATATAAAACATGCATCTAAACTACTCCTATATGCGAGCTATCAACCACATATTTTAGAGAGAAGCTTTGAAGCTTTTCCATCTAAGTATGGAGTTTCTTATGAACCCGACATAGCTAGATGGAAGCCACCATGATCCATTGAGGTAAGTTCGTCGGGCTAACGACGTTAAAAATAGTGCTTACGAGTGGCAACCCGCTTTTTGTTTTTGTTTTAGTTTTTGCTTTCTTATTTCATTTTTCTAGCTTTCTTTTGACTTGTTTTTAGTTTAGCTTAGTATAGTAGGGATAGAAGTTTTTCTAAAGTGACTCAGGTGCAAAGATATGGAAGAAGTGCTACACAAAGAAGCAACATACTCGGTGCCAAGAGCAATAACAAAGAAATTGGTGTACAACAAACTCGGTAACGACCCTCACAGGGTCGGTACCGACCTCTACAGAACTGAAGTGTAGGATCGTTAGTACTTAAACGAGTCGGCGACTCCTACGAAGTCATCGACTTTGAGTAATAAAGTAGCTCAATAATTAGATAGGAAAACAAATGTTACCAACAATCAATGACAAGCGATGTATAGTGGAAACTCCATGTAAACCAACTAGTTTACTTGGAGAAAAATCACTCCCTTCCAAGTTTATCACTTGGTCGGATTTCAAGAGTCCTTAGACTCGCTCTATTGATTTCTTGAGTGATTACAAAGGTCTCCCATGTACAAGAATGAATCCCACACCCTTGAGAAATCTGAGAGAATGTTAGTGACAGGATGATCACTTTTCTGTTGATAGTTCCTGACTTGTAGATCTGTTAGGTCACCGACTTGAGTCTGAGGAGTTCTCTTTGAGTCTTCTTCTGAGCTTTCCAAACTTGGACTTCTCTCAGGTGTTTTCTCATCATCGGAATCACTGTCACTTGAACTTCGATTTTGACTCCTTCCCCCTGTTCTGTCTAAGTCGATGACACCAGTATTGTCACTAACTACCAACTCTTTTTGAGTTGTGGCAACTGGAAGTGAGTCATATTGAATCAGATTGTACCCCTGATCACCATCATCAAAATCATCAATCATCGAACCTCCCATCGTGTTCTCATCAAACACGACATGAACACTTTCCTCAGTTTTCCTTGTCCTTTTGTTGAACACTTTATATGCTTTACTGTGAGGAGAATAGCCTACAAAAGTGCCAACATTGCTCCTTGGATCAAAATTTCCCAGACTGTCCTTGCCATTATTGTGAACATAGCATTTGCAACCAAAGGTGCGCAAGTGGGCGACACTGGGCTTGACTCCTCTAAGCAATTCATAAGGAGTTTTTCCAAGAAGTGGACGAAGCATGGCTCGATTCATAACATAGCAAGATGCATTAATGGCTTCACCCCAGAAATTCATTGGGAGACCACTTGAGATAAGCATGGTCTGTGACATGTTCTCCAAGGCGCGATTCTTCCTCTCAACCACGCCATTTTGTTAAGGAGTTCTTGGCGCTGAGAAGTTGTGACTTATGCCATTTTTCTTGCAGAAAGACAAAAACTCAGAGTTCTCAAATTCTGTTCCATGATCTGATCTGACTGATACATGAGCAACTCCAAGATTTTTCTCAACAACCTTCACCCATGCTTCAAATTCTTCAAAGACCTAATCTTTAGAAGACAGAAAAATTGTCCAAGTATACCGTGAAAAGTCATCGACAATGACAAAAATATAGTTATTTCCTCCACGACTTTGGATTCGCATGGGACCACATAAATCAATATGAATAAGCTCTAAGGGTCTAGTGGTACTTACCTCCTTCTTGGATTGAAAAGATGACTTCACATGCTTACCTCTTACACAAGTTTCACAAACTTCATGCTTGTTTGAATCTATTTTGGGCAGCCCTCTAACCAGTTCTTGCCTATGAAGTTTGTCAAGTAGTTGAAAACTCGCATGACCAAATCTTTTGTGCCAGAGGTCGGCGACATCTGCAACTGTTCTAAGACACAGTTTTTCTTCAGGTTCAAAACAGGGGTCCACCTTGTAAAGATTGTTTTTACACACCCCTTTCAGAAGAATATTTCCTGAATTAATCTCTTGTACTTGGCAACCATTCCTATAAAAAAAACTTGATATTTTCCATTAGCACAGATTTGGGAAACACTTAGAAGCTTAAAACTGAGATTATGAACTAGATTCACATTGTCTATAGTTAGCTTATCTGAAAATCTTATCGTACCAATACTAGAAATACCACCTTTACTATTGTTGCCGAAGGTAATCATACCTCCCTTGTATTCTTGAAGTGAGACGAAATCCCTAGGGTTTCCCGACATATGAGTTGAACACGCACTATCAATAAACTAAGGCTCCTTGTCACCTACTTCAAGCTGCATTGAAAGAATTAGTTCTTATGAACCCAGAGTTGTTTAACTCCTTTGGGTTTGGCAACATAGTAACTTCTAGAATAACTTTTGTCATAATAGCACACACAGATCCTAGATGGCAGTCAATGACAGTGGATCTTCCATGACTGTCATTCAGAGTCTGTGACCTTGCATTTTCATCATCTCTTGCCTTTTTGTGACAATCATGTTGGTAGTGACCAGGATTGTTGCAATACCAACATGTCCTGTGAGAATTTAGAGCAACATATTTGTTATAGCCCGGGTAGATGGGTTTATTATTTATGTGAGATTGAAAGTCAATTTGTGAGGGAGCCGAGTTCTGGGTTTGTTTCTGCCATATTTTGTACACCTTTTGATCAGGATACCACTGTTGCTTCCCTTTGTCTTGATTGGCCACCACAAGAGTAGAGCAACTTTCATTGTCACTACCCATAGGAGCTTTACCTTTAGACACAAGGGGAGCATGATTGGTAAACGTTAAACTCACTGCACAACTTCCTTACTCTTCCTTCTCTTTACTTTTTCTTTTTCTGCATTTTTTCTTCTTTCTCGACTTTCCTCGGTACCGAGATTGAGAGGGTCCGTAACGAGCTACACTTTACTCCCTTTCTTGTTTCTTTTTCTTTTACCATCGTTACCAAGCCCAGATAGGCGGGTATCGATCCAAAAATTCCTTTTCTTCCTTCTATGCATACTTCTTAACCAAGAGATCTTTTTACATAATAAACAAATCAAGAGACTTCCAATTCACCCCACCAAAAACCCTTATTTCGAACCAATACATCTCCTTTGCACTCTACAAAAAAACAATTCCTCCCCAAATAAGTCCTAATCCCCGGATAGGGTCAAGCTTATCTCGGCTAGGGAATATTTTGTGGAGCAACAAATAAAAGGCTAAAGCTCAAATTGGCTGTCAAAACAAGGATAGTATCAGGGTGGATAAGGATTAATAAGGGTTATGAAAAACAAGTTCTCTATCATCTGACTTTCACAATAATGAACTAAAAATCTTATAGGTCTTGAGAAATAGATAACCATATTAATGACAAGAGATAATATGCATAAGAAGAGTATATCAATGACAAGAGATAATATGCATAAGAAGAGTTAATCTTACAAGAAAAGAAGAGGGATTTTTTAATGTTCTCCATATAAGGCCAAAAATAACTCACAATGTAGCAATTTTTGTTGGATTTCAGTCACCTCTACCTAAGATCATATGTGCTCAATTTCATCACATGCTAAATATCCACATAAAAACAAATTTTCAACATGATTCAGGCAAAGCTCTCCAAACATGCTATGGAATTACATGATCAAGCAAGCTAAAGCATATTATAGAACATCTAAGTGGAATATTATCAATCCTAAAAACACAAACAAACTAGAGATTCTTTTAAGTTTTTATAAGGCTTTCTAGGATTTTAAAAGGTGAGTGAAGAGATGTGCTTTAATGAAGAGTGAGATTGGTATTTGTTTTATGAGAGTTTTGGATTGATGTGAGAGTTTTAGGAGTCTTTTGATTCCCGGATATTTTTAGCACCACATAGCCAAAATATTTCCACGCCTTATTGTCTTTACCAAGTCCCATTACAACCCGGCCGAATGGAAGCTTCTATATATTTTTTCATTGAGCCTAAGTTCTCTTGATGATTTTTGCTTGTTTTGACGAATCTCTGGTGGAGAGTTTTGTGATATAAGTAACAATGACTATGTTGATTTTTGTATATTGGATTGAGTTGAGAGATGAATTTATAATCCTAAACACTTGAGAGTTGAGTGAAACACATATACCTTGTAAGGCTGGATTATAGTTGCTTTTGCTTGAGGTTGCTCATATATCTGTTATGGCGTTAGATTCACTTGTCTATCTATTTCTGCTTGTGATTATGTTGTTTTTCATAAAAGGCATTGACTTGATATATGTGTTGATGGTTTTGGTTCATGCCTTGTTGATTGCTTGAGGACAAGCAAGTCTAAGTATGGGGTATTTTGATGTCCGCCTTTTTAGTCGTGTTTTTAGGGTGTGTTTTAGTGTGTTTAAGTCTTTTTCTTTAGTTTTGTGTTTTGTTTTGAGTCTTTTGTGTAGGTTTTCGTATTTTCTTAAGATATGGAGTCTACATAAGCTTTGTTGGTGTTTTGTAGGTTTTTAGAAGCTATTTGGAGCACTTTTGAGGAAAAGAGCAAAACTGAGGAGCAACACTTAAGGAAAAGCTCAAGGAATGAAGTTCATAAAGTCATTGAAGATCAAGTTTGATCTTGGAAAGAGGTAGAGAATTTCGTTACAAATACATAGGAAAAAGAATCGAGTCAAACGGAGTTGTAACGAACCCGCTACACAGGTTTTACTCAAGGCTGTTCGTAGTTCGGTCACAGCTCGGTACCGAGGTGCACAGGTCGGTACCGAGGGCTGTCGTAGCCTTGTTTTGCTTTGTTTGCTTTGTAGGGTACTTCGACGTCTTAACTCCAACCAGTTCAGTGATTTGGAAAGCCGACTCTCTTCTCTGAAATGGCAGCTCCACCAAGTTCAGGACAGCATTCGCAATGATCCCTTTAATTCTACTCTGATTGAATCTGAGCGTAACATCGTGTCTGATCTTCTTCAAGTCCAATCTCAAGTGTCTCAGGACCTTGCTCAAAGGGCCAAAATCACCTGGATCACCCAAGGGGACGAGTGCTCGGCTTTTTTCCACGCTTCCATCAAACATAAAAAGAGTGTCTGCAACATTCTCTCCCTCTCTGATGGTGCTGGGTCGGTGCTGAACAACCAAGAAGATATTAGCGCCCACATCGTCTCTTACTACACTAATCTGCTTGGCTCCCGCTCTCCTACTAGTAATGTGGATCCCAACATCTCTGAGCTTGGACCTTGCGTGACCATTGAGGAGGGCTCCTTCCTCACCAGCCCTGTTTCTGCAGTCGAAGTTAAAGCTACTATTTTCTCCATGTCTGACTTGAAATCTCCTGGTCCGGACGGGTTCAACAGTTGCTTCTTCAAGAGCGCATGGAACATTGTTGGAGCTGACATCACGAGAGCCATCCAATCGTTCTTCAGCAATGGCAAGCTCCTCAAGCAAATTAATTCCACCGTCATACATCTCATCCCAAAGAAGAAGTGCACTGAATCTCTGGCTGACTTTAGGCCCATATCATGCTGTAACACGCTTTATAAAATCATTGCAAAGATCTTGGCTTCCAGACTAAGCGGCGTACCACAGAGAATTGTAGATAACAAGCAAGGTGCCTATTTGCCAAAGAGGGGAGTATGGAGCAATGTGCTCGTGTGTCAAGACATCTTCAAGCATTATGGGAGAAAGAATGTCTCCCCCAGAGTTGCTCTTAAGCTTGATCTCTGGAAAGCGTATGACCTCCTTAGCTGGTACTTCATCATTAATGTGCTCCATAGTTTTCGGTTCCCACAAAAGTTCGTCCAGCTCATTGAAGCTTGCATCACATCCACCAATTTCTCGATAAATGTGAACGGAAATCTTACGGGCTTCTTTCAAGGCAAGCGTGGCATCAGGCAAGGTGACCCTCTCTCCCCGTATATTTTTTCCATTATTATGGAATATCTTAATCGGAGTTTGGAGTTCATGACCATTTCTCAGAGATTCAGCTTCCACCCTAAATGTCGTAGTATGCGGCTTGTTCATCTAGCTTTCGCAAATGAGATCTTCCTCTTTGCTAAAGGAAACGTCCCCTCAGTGACCGCTCTCTGTAACTCATTTCATGAGTTTCTTGCTACGTCTGGCCTTGAATGTAACCACTCCAAGTCTCTTTTGTTTGCTATCGGGGTGGATGACCTCACATTAAGTATGCTTACCAACATCTCTGGCCTCCAGCTCGGCACTCTTCCTATTAGCTATCTGGGTCTCCCACTTCATTCCCGCAAGCTGAAATCTCGGGAATACTCTAGCCTCATCTCCAAAATTACTGATCGAGTTCAGTCTTGGGCAGCCAAGAAGCTTTCTTACTCGGGGCGCGTTGAGCTGATTCGTTCGGTCCTCTCAGGTATCTGCAATTTTTGGATTAAAGCATTCATGATCCCCAAGAACGCCCTAAAAAACATTCAAAAGATTCTTAGAAGCTTCCTGTGGAGTGGAAAAAGTGAGTCTATGAGAGCTCTAGTTGCATGGAAGGAGGTTGCTCGCCCTAAATCTGAAGGCGGACTCGGAATTAAAGAGCTTCTCTCATGGAACAAAGCCAATATTGCCCAGCTTATTCATGATATCGACTGTAATAATATCAACATTTGGGTTCAATGGGTTCGTTCCAACTACCTGAGGCACAAAAACATCTGGGAGGTCCCCAAAAAAGATAGTGACAGTTGGATGTGGAAGTCCATCCTCCATGTGAGATACCTCATCAAGGACTTGAAGAACAATGCTAACCCAATTGACTTGGACTTTATTTGGGTTTCTGCTGATAGAAAGAGTATTGCCACCACCCTCTACAACTCTTGGAGACATAGAGGAAATCAAGCTCTTTGGAGCCCTTCTATGTGGAACAAGCATTGCATTCCTCGGTGTTCATTCATCACTTGGCTCGCAGCTGGGAATCGGGCTCCAACCAAAGACCTCCTCCTCAAAATTCGACGAGTGGATTCAGTCGTATGCCCGCTCTGTAATTCCTCGGATGAGACTTCTCTTCACAGGTGGTTCCTCTGTGGCTATTCCCGTCAAGTCCTCTCCAAGGTCATGGCTTGGACAG
Organism: Fallopia convolvulus; assembly: GCA_964016875.1. Lineage (NCBI taxonomy): Eukaryota > Viridiplantae > Streptophyta > Magnoliopsida > Caryophyllales > Polygonaceae > Fallopia > Fallopia convolvulus. The sequence continues at coordinate 57,861,141 of OZ024718.1, read as the reverse complement.
GTCTTCAGATTAGTGCCAACTCCATCTATGATTGGTTGAATTGCTTCTCTAAGAGCAAATCAAAGCACTCGACCTTCTACAAAGTGAGGATCTCTGCCTTCACTGCCTTAGTTTACTCCATTTGGAAAGCCAGAAACTTGAAAGTGTTTGAAGGGATCTTTATTGACCCTGCCCAATGCGCCTCTGAGGCCATCACTCTCACTTGCATTCGGACCAAAGCCAAGCTTAAACCGTCAACGATCAAGGAGAAGAAGTGGACAAGCAAGATGGGGCTCCAATGACGACTCAGTTTTTGTTAGTTATCTGATGATCTCCATTTCTGTTCTTTGCCGTGTAATGGCCCCCGATCTCTTTGTGGGGAATCTTTTTGGAATTATATATGTAGTGCTTGAAAACACTTGGTCCCCACTGATCATGTAATTTTTTGGGTTCTTCCCTACCCCTTTGGAAATTCAATTTACCATTTCCAAAAAAAAAAGGTTGTTCGTAGTGCTGTCACAGGTCGATACCGAGGTGTACAGGTCGGTACCGAGGGCTGTCGTAGCCTTGTTTTTCTTTGTTTGCTTTGTTTTCTTGCTTTCGTAGTTCGGTAATCAAACAACCTTGCTTCCCGTGGACGATCCTGGCCTCCCTATACTCATCGGGGTCTTGACTACAAATTTATTTGTTGTTAGTAAAACCCTCTCAACAATTTCGTGGATCTTGAGTATGATTTCAGGATTCTTCAGTGTGTATTTTTGGAATATTTGTGCATTTAATAAATATAATCATTATAGTTATTAAATATTTTTAATAAATTAATTGAGTTGAAAATATACCAAATGGGATGGAAACGAGACGAAAAGACATCTTCAACCTTAGTGCATGTTATTGTTCATGGGCTGCATACCACACCTCAGTTTTTGGCTTGCCGAGGAAGCTACATTCCTTGACACAGAGCAAGGCCAACAACGTTAGAATCGAGACTTTGAGATGGAACTAATGGAGCTGGCAGCATCGATAAATATTGAGGGAAGATGGAGAAATTTCCAAAACACTGAGCAATTCTTGCTCTTTTCTTTAATGTGCAGGTTAGTCGGCTTTGATCCCTTCGTTCGGGCTTGAATGGAATCCATTTTACACGAGATAAGTGGTATTGGTTCCAAAAGGTCGAGATCTTTCCAATTAAAGTTGAAAAATTTTCGTTGTGTGTGGAGAGAGAACGAGCCCAAATATTGATGGACAAGACGGGAAGGGACTGAGATGAAAAGTCATCTTCAACCTTGGTGCAGGTTATTGTTCATGGGCTGCATACCGCACCCCAGTTTTTGGCTTGCCAAGGAAGCTACTATCCATGACACAAAGTGGGGCCAACAACGTTAGAACCGAGACTTCGAGACGAAATTAATGGAGCTGACAACATCGAAAAATATTGACGGATGAGGGAGAAATTTCCAAAATACTAAGCATGTCATACTCTGTTCTTTGTTGCACAAGTGCACAGGTTAGTCGGATTTGATCCCTTCGTTCGGGATCGAAAGGATTATTTAACTGTAGCAAGGCCAAACATTTATTTAGGGAAGCTATTGGAGCAAAAAAATGGATCAAACTCTTCAAATACACAATTTCCAAATTGGAGACGAGCCAGATGGCCTGAAAATGTAATTTCCTAAAAAAAAGAACAATCTTACACAAATATAAATAGTATAGCCAGATTACACATCCTAATAGTTAAATAAATATTAAAAAAGAGTAAAATGTATTTTTGTTTGGTCATTGCCACCCCAGTTCAGCGGAGAAGTTTTGCTCCATCAAACGCCTACGTTTGGAGTTTGAGTCTCGCGAGGGTCCCTTTGTTTTTTTTGGTGGGATCTGCTCTCCCAACAAGTTCATTTCTCCTCCACTAAGAGCCAAACACTCGACCTCGGCGAAGGGAAGCGTAGCCCCTCCCACTACTCTCCATGCTTGTTGGTAGAGTAAAATTTATTATGAACTATAAACTAATACCACACCTTTGATACATCTCTCCCGCTTATTCATGATTCATCGTCAACCTCAACATCCTCGTAAATAAAAAGGCCACTTGATATATCTATCCGGTTTATCTACCTAGTACAATTGTAAAGCAAAACCTATGTCAGTTCAAAAAATTTTGCCATGTGTCAATTGTTGCAAAAAATTGTATTAATTATAAAGAAAAGTGTAGTCATTAAAAATAGTAATTTAGGCCCTATTTTTGAGCCATGATCCCATGATCCTAAATACTAAAAACTTATTCAATTAAAAAAAATGTACATTGCATTTTTTTCACAAAAAGCAAAAATCTCTCCCACTTCTCCCACTCAATGTAAAAATTTATATACTTTTTTTTAAATTGTATTCAAATTCTCCACTTATCTCTTCACTTTCCCACTCTATGTGAAATTGTCACACTTCTCCACCTCCATCAAAATATATAAAAGGAAGAACAAGTGATAAAAACACTTCCTCTCTTACTCCTAAGTTGCAAATAATTTAGGGTGGACCAATAGATTTGACCATCGTATATCTTCCAAGAGTCTTCTTGAAGTTCGAATGCAAGGTGTAGATCGCTTTAAGCCTTTGAATGAAACATTTGGAAGCTCACTATTATTTGTGGGTTTTACTTAAAATTTACTTTATATTTCGTGAAGTTTCTTTTGAAAAAAAATTGTATTTTAAATATGTTGGGTTGTATTAAATATGTATCTAAGATCAAGTTAAACTATAAAATTAAAATTATTCTATTAATATTTAAAAAAATAATTATGTATATTTTTTTAGTCCCTACATTGTACGGAAATAACACTAGTTCATAATTCATATGTCATCTAATTAATTACGAATTTACGTAGGATAGTAAACCAGAACTCCAGAAGTACGTACAAATTAAATAATAACTTGTGTACTTCTACAAAAAAAAATAATAACTTGTGTACGTACGTAACTGGATTAATTGTTTCAATCAATGATTATGAAGATAAAAAAAAGAAAAAATCACGAGTACCGCTTCATGAACGATAACTGGATCAATTCTTACTGAAAAGTGAACGCCTGCGCTTACTAGGGTTTAAGCTTGCCATGATATCATTTTGTACGAGGAATGTGTGTTACCAATCATTTTTTTAATTGAAAATCGAGGGTCATAAGCAGCTAGAGCGTCATGTTACACAGGTTGGGTTTTGATTAAGTGCATGTGGATATGTATGACAAAATGTATATGGACAAAATAGACATTAAAGAAATAACAAAATTCCAATTATAAACAACTAGAAAACATATTTATGGTAGCATGAAATAAAAAAAAAATGCAGACATGAGCATCATCCCACTCAAGAGAACCACTATGGACAAGAAAGGCATATATTGCATTATTCGTATTCGAAAGAAAATATTTAAAAATATAGCATACTTTCCATACTTTTGAATTAGGTATATATATTTGCTGATTGGATCGAAGATTTCATTAAGCAATCTTGAAAGCAAGCATTAATTAATGTTAGATTGAAACAAAGTAAATGACAGCTTGGAAGTAGAACCGTTCCAAAATGAAAATTTGTGAAAACAAAACTGAAATGAAAAGGCAATTATAAATAGTAATTTGCTGGAAAAACCGAACCTGAAATCTAATATTATTAATTATTATATATATATACCCCGGAGTATCAAACATGAAGCAGTTAAGGATAATATTTTCATTAAGTTTTTTATTCTAGTCATCATATTTATAATTAAAGAATTTTATATTAATTTTTTTATTCATAAATATAAAAAATATAAAATAGATTTTATATCTATAATCTGTAAATATGAAAAATACAAAATATTGTAGTAATTTTAATAACTCATTCATCATATTTATTGGGTTTTTATAGTGATTTTAAAAATATTTTAATATCTCCATTACCAAATTCTTTAATTTAATATTCCAATCACAATATTTTTAATTATAATTTTTACAAATAAAATTATATTAATATTATCAAATATCAAAGTAATTATTATATTATTCTAAGCTATCCCCTCATAGTATGGTAAAAAATACTAAAGCAAGTTTTAAAACTACGAAATAATTTACATATTGATTTGGTGAATATAATATAATATTGCAAATATAAATTATATAGATATCATTATCTTTTAAAATATTAATCAGGGATCCCGAAATGTACATATTATTTTTAAACAATTATATTAACTAAAATAACATAGATAACATATATATGAGGGTTAATTATATAGCTCTTTGTACATACATATTGTTTATACACCATATATATATTTTTTATAATTTATGGATCTATAATATGTATTGTTAAACACTAAAACTTTTACAAACTTGATCTGTTATTTGTCAGACTGTCACTATGTTTTTAATTATGATTTATTTTATAACATTTCATCCATCATGAAAGTTATTTGCATAAAGAGTTTGGTTCAAATAAAAAAAACTTTTATCTTGAAAAATGAATAGAAATGCACTTTTTCTAGTTCGTAGTGCACTTTTCTTACTTCGAAGTACACTTTTTCGCATTTATAATTTTCGTATTGCACTTTTTGTATTTTATAATACACTTTTCGTATTTTGTTATGCACTTTTTATTTTTCAGGATAAGAGTTTTTTTCATTTGAACTAACTCCTTTGCATAAATGCTTTAATTTATATACAAACTCTATCCCTATAGGAGGAAAACATCAAATTCATCTTCATTCTAATTTAAAAGTTTATATTAACAATAAGATTAGCTCATCTATTTATTTTTATATACATTACAAACCATAAAAAGCCATGTGATTATAATATTTTTTATTTTTTATCTCGTATCTAATGTCATACATACTATTTAAACTAATAGTATAATATTTAATTATAAAAGTTTTTGCGCTCAATATTTATTTGAAAAGTAGTCATAAACTAGTTAGTTATGTATAAGACTTAAAAATTATGTTAAGGAGAATCAAATCAGAATCAAATCATTGATAACCCTAAACAAACAAATCCTATCTAAATATATACAAGTAATCAGTATTCTCTAATAAAGGCAGCATCAAATCAAATCAAATCTTCTACTCCCTAAATATACTCTCTTCTATACTCTGATACGACGTGATTGGATGATGAATTTACAGAGTTCGAATAAGTGAAATAAAAAATCAATAGTTAAAATTATATTTTTCTCTTTTACTATTAACTTATTTTTCTCTTTTTAATTATATTATCTAAGGTTCACCAATACTGGATCATAAAATTTATACGAATTTATTATTCTAATTCATTATACGTATTTTTAAATTAATTAAAAATACGAAAATGAAATGAGGGATTGGAAATTATACCAATATGAGATGAGAGCGGAAAATGGCATGATAAACCAGTCCGGATAGAATTTCGTTCGGACCTCCTTCTTCTATTCTCTTTAACTAGTATGTATTTCCGTACCTTGTACGGGTTTTTCTTAAATAAAATATTAATAATGAAATATTTCAAATATATTTATTATTCGAGAAAAATAATCATGTAAATGCTTAAATATAAATTTTGAATAACAATTTAAAATCAATAAACTATAAAAGTTGCTTATTTGAAACAATAATATTTTATTAGTATTACGAATCAAATTAATATCTAAAACATGATAATTTATTTAATTATAAAAATAGATAAGTAATAAGATAAAAACTTATCAATTTATTATATACATGGGACCATTCAAAATAAACTTAATTATAATGATATAAGATTGCACACACATTACACTATCGTTATATTAAACTTAATTATCTAAACCTAGCATATGTATTCTATCTAAAAATAAAATATATATCCTAATATTTGTATAATATATAGCATAAAAAATATCTTAATAATCATCATATTTATCATATTTAAAAATAAAAGATTATTTTTTTAAAATTAAGAATGGGATTTTCTATCCATTGATTATATAGTGATATAAGGTTGTACGTACATTACACTATCTTTATTTTAAATTTAATTATTTTGCTAAAGATTGTTTTTAATAAAAGGGGTGGTGTGGTCCAATATAAAAGCGACATGTGTCGTTTGTGCATTCTATCTAAAAATAAAATAAATATCCTAATGCTTGTATAATATATAGCATAAAAAATATCTGAATTATCTTCCTATTTATCATATCCAAAAATAAAAGATTATTTCTTTAAAATTAAGAATGTGATTTTTTATCCATTGAATATAGTGATATAAGATTGTACGTATATTACACTATCTTTATATTAAGCTAAATTATTTTGCCAAATATTGGTTTTAATAAAAGGGGGGTGTGGTCCAATCTAAAAGCGACACGTGTCGTTTAATAATTTTTTTAACATCCGCTTTAGTATATAGGTATGATACCAATTCTGATGCGCTCTTTTTTATTAACAGAAATTAATTGGGCCGCTCTATGTCTTAGCCGAGCAAGGCCCAAGTACACCAAAGTCTTCAATGGTGAAGCAAGGCTTCTCCTTCTTGTAGTGTAGTGTACATTAGCAACAACGGTAACACAGGAGCAAGCGGGGCAGCAGCAGCAGGTGCGGATTCGGTTATCGACGGCGGTGCACGAGCCTGTGGAAGGCGTCACGTCCTTGTCTCTGTCGGTGGTGGTCTCCACAGTGGACACACGAAGAGGGTGATGAAACCCGAAATAAACCGATGCTAAAGACAAGAAAAGAGATTATATATTCGACGATACAAACCCTTGCTTTTATTAATGATTTCCAAACAAGGTTACAACAACAGGATTCTTCCCAAGATCTTCTTTACAAGATTCGAGGTCTCCGCCTAACGAGGTTCGAGACCTCTTTGTTACAACGAGATTACCGCTTACAAATTGCTAGTGAGATCTTTTTCTATTACGAGCTTGAGAATGGTTATCTATTTAGCGAGGCCAGAGTCTTCTTGTTGATGCCGGGATTGTAGCTTGCAAAGCGGCTTGCGGGATCTTTTGGGACTTGAGATTTCTTTGAGCAACTTGAAGTCTTTTTTATTGATCTTCTCTTGATTGTAGTGTGGTCTTTACGATTATTCCAACACGTCGATCTTCAACAAGCAAGATAGTTCTTGACTTAGAGATGTTTTTCGACCCTTACAACCTTCGGGGTTCTCCTCTATTTATAGACGTTTGAGGAGCATGGCTTTTACCAACATCCGATGTGGGATGTTTGGGATACGGCTATCTGATTGGTCGAGAGAGAGGTGGCCGATTATTGGTCAAGAATAAGGTGGGTTTTGAATGGTTGAGCGGGGCGGGTGTGTCATCTTTTGAGTATGCAACGTTCATCCTCGTTGCTTCTAGAAGCGCATCGCTTGAGTGAAATCCTTATTTGAGAGGTTGCGATGTTTTGACCTCTTTCTTGTGGGGAACGCGCGATATTTGGTCTTCATCCTTCCTCCGACTTGGGGCTAGCCTGATTGGGTATCTCGCTTTTTTGGATGGGTATGGGAAAACCCTCGGGGAATTCCATCCAATCCCGTCTTTATTGCTTTTACCTCGCTATCCGTGCCTACTGTTCACACATCGTTATTTTGCGCACCATCACAACCCCATGGCTTGTGGTACGCGGTCCTAGGGCCGCAAGACATATATGCGCGATGTTTGATTCCTTAGCCTTCTTCATGCAAAGCCTGCTGCAGACTCCCATTGGCAGGATGCGGGGTCTAGGTCGAGAATTTCTCTTTACTAGATTTGGTATTTAGGTTAACGAGGTTCGAGGTTTTTGAACTTTCAACGTGATCATTCACCCTTAACAAGTTTCTTGGAAGTTTTTCTTGCTTTTTGTTGTTGCGCGCTGGCGGACCATGGGCCTCCTTCCTTTTTTCATTAATGGGCCTTCGATGGAGCTAGGCCCATTAAGACGCTATGTAGGGAAAAAGGCCAACTCACTCTTTATAAATGCCATGCGTATCCCTCTCTTTTTTCCTCTTCTCGCTTCATCTTCCTCATTAAGAAAACTCTCTCTCTCTCTCTCTCTCTCTCTCTCTCTCTCTCTCTCTCTCTCTCTCTCTCTCTCTCTCTCTCTCTCTCTCTCTCTCTGTCTCTGCGATTTTTCGGTTTCCGGCAACCAAGGACAAGCGACACCTCCGATCAAGATTTGTAAACGCTCTTTCTACATCGACTTTCGAAAAGTAAGTACCATTTTCGCCCTTTGCATGCGTTTTTGGTGCTTTTAATCTCTTTTCGGCCTCTCGCCCTAGGCGGAGGCGGTGGTTTTTTTCGAGTTTCGCGTCGGCGTCACGACGGAGGAAAGGTGGAAGTGGAGACGGGCCCTGTGAGTCCGGTGGTGCGCTCTACCTTTCCGGCGCTTGCCCGACGGTTGAGTTCGTCACTCTTGATTTTTGAATTTTAAACACTCTAGGGAAGTCCAAGCGTTTTCCCGCTAGGTGATGGGATGTCTGTCCTTTCGATCTTTTGAAATTTGCTTTTTGGCCTGCAACTCTGTTTGTTCCCCTTCGCATTCTTCCTAGGCGGTCTATCCGTCAGAATACCCCTAGGGTCGCGCTTCTCCCACACCATTGTGCTTTGCTTTTTAGTCTACTCCCTCCTTAAGACTTTCTTCTTTTCCAGGTGCTCACCTCACATGACCTGGACTTCGTATTTCATGCCTAGAGGCGCTTCTTCGAGGCCTCCACCAGGCCTCATGTTCAACCTTTGGGAGAAGTACCACGAAGAACCCTCCAAAACTGTAGAGACTAGCGAGACTAGTGATTCTCAGAACACGAGGTCCCCTTCATTTGTTTTCAGCGATCCTTTGCCCAACGCTTCTGAATTTTTTGTTACCTCGCGCTTTTCCCGAGTGTGCACGTCCTCAGGAATTGAGATGGCCTCGTCCTCGATCTCAGACGAAGAACTTGTTGGCTCCGACGTGCGATCGTAAGACTCCAATGAGAAACCAAGCTTTTATCCGCGACACATTACCGACTGTGTGTCCCATGTCCCGCTAGTTATTGAGGCTCGGATCCCGATGACCCCGAACTCGAGAGTTGGGCTATTTCTAGACGAGGGGTCTCCGACTGTTATTACCAGAGCGATGCTTGCGGACGTCACCTCTGAATTTCCCTGGCATTAGGGAGTTGAACTGGCACGAACCATCTCTCCGACCATGCTTTTGTTGAGGAGACCCTCCGTATTCAACGATGGTGAGCGTTTACTTTCTCGCGCATTTTGCTTTGGTTTTTTCTTTTTGCTCATTTTTTCTGACGTGCCGCTATTTTTTGCAGCAGAATTTCTTTGATAACTACAACTACAGTCGCCTCTCGCTCCTTCAGAAGGGATTAGCAAAGTCCAAGGGGAAGCTCAAGGCTAAGGAGGATGAGTTGGCTAAGGAGAAGAACGCGTGGGAGGAGGCCAAGGCACAACACCTAGCGGAGGAAAACCGCGTGAACGAAGAGGCTAAGAAGGCGAAGGCCTTACTCTAGAGTCTGCGGGTTGAACTCTCCGGGGAGCGCAAGTTCTCAAAGGAGAAATAGGAAGACCTCCAAAAGGTGGAGGAGGAGAATAGCAATCTTCACAATCACATCAAGGAGCTTAACAAGGAGGTTATGGCTGCGGGGCCCGCGTATGTTGAGACTTCCGAGTACAAGGAGGCGGCAATGAGCTTTGTGGAGAGGATGTACCGGCAGGCCATCCGCGTAGGGGTGAGGCAAGCGATCGAGAAGTAAAAACACATCGATCCTCACATCGTCTTTTTCATCCTTCAACTACACGTTGACCATGGGGGAGACCGCGCAGGAGCCCGAGGGCGAATGCGGTTTTTTCCTCGACGACGAGGGCAAGGTTATAGATAGGGTTGTTCAACGGGTCAACCCGAACCGACCCGTAATCCGGTTTATGGGTTACGAGTCGACCCGATGACCCATAATTAAAAATAAGTTGACCCGTGACCCGACCCGTAACCTGGTTTCCGGGTTACGGGTTTTAAGGGGCGGGTTACGGGTCGATCCGTTTGACCCCGAGCAACTGACGACGAAGGAGGAGAATTAAGCAATGAAAGGAGGAGACCCCAAGAAACTGACAACGAAGGTTGAGAGACGAACGGACGAACACGAGCGTCGAGCGGGGATGAACACAAGCGATGGAAGATTCGGCGCACGACGCACGAGCAGGGATCGGCGGCGCACGAGCAGGGATCGGATGCGTGTTGGTCGGCGGCAGGGTCGTCGGTGCTTGCTAGGGCTCCATAAGCGATTAAGAGATGAAAGGAACCAAGGAAGTAAGGAACTGCGGCGTGACTGCTGGAGAACTAGGGTTTCAAAATGGCAAGGTGATTCTTTGAAGTAAAAAATAAGAAACGCGTAAAGCCAAAGCCCAAAGCGGTAAAAATATAAACTAATATATTTTATTATTTTATTAAAAACAAACGGGTTATGGGTCGAGTTACGTGTTTTACGGGTCGACCCGGAACCCATAATCTAAAATTTCTTGGCCCGTTACCCGAATCGTAAATTACGGGTCGAGCACCCGACCCGTAAATTACGGGTCGAGCACCCGACCCGTAAATTACGGGTCGGGTCGGGTCGAGTTACGGGTTTTTGATCCGTTTGAACAACCCTAGTTATAGAGAACGAGGATGAACCTCCTGCCACGAACCTTGTGGACCAGGGGAACCAGAACGCCACCCAGGCCGACCTTGAGATAATCCATGCCTCGCCCCTCCGCCAGCACCCCATGAATCCCCATGTAGATGTTGTCAAGGAGACTAAGGACTGAAGGTTGTTGTGCTTTTGCAATTTTTGTTTTTTGTTGGCATGGTTTTGAGATTTTATGACTTTTGGTGGCTCTGTTGGAGCTGTAATATAACTCTTTGGTCCTTGTGGCCTTGCTTCTATGCATCTTCCTTTTACTTCTCGCTTGAGTGGTTTGTATGATTGTGCGAAGCCCCTCTTTTTTGAGAGCTCCAATGGCTCATTCCATCTTGATCTAACCCATGGCGCGAGTGTTGAAAAGCTTGCAGACTACTCGGGACAAATCGGGCCCCGATTTCTAACATCCGAGCTTTTCTTTGATCATATGCAACGATCCTGAGCATCGCTCAGATTGTTCATGGATTATTTTTTATTATACGCTTCGATCCCGATTGTGCATTGATTGTTTTTTATTATATGCAGCGATCATGAGCCTCGCTCGGATCGTGCATTGATTGTTTCCAACCCCAAGCGAGGAGCTTGGGAGCGAGGTTTCCAACCCCAAGAGGGGGGCTTGGGGACGGTTAGCTTGTGGCGATCACTCGAGATTGTTCCCAGTGATCGCAGTATCTTAATAGAGTGTTTCCAACCCCAATCGAGAAGCTTGGGGAGACGACTTGTGCACCAAACTGAGACAGTGATTTGAAATAATTCGTCACCCTTTATACACAAAATGTGGCGACAACGAGAGTTTAGAAAATTTACACATAGTACCTTTTGAGTCGAGCTACGTTCCAAGTTTCACTTAGAGTGCGCCCCTCACTATCTCTAACCTTCTTGTCGTGGTACACTACGACCCGTCGCTTATATTCCATGGACCGTAAGGTCGCAACCTCGCGGAGTTCATCCCTGAATTGTAACTCCGCCTTGAGTGTTGCTTCGTTTTCTTTTACGTCGAAGTTGAATACCCTTGCCGAAGGAGCCAGGGTTTTGTCAAGGACCCGCGCGTCAACCCCATAGGTAAAGCAAAGGGAGTTTCCCCCGTGGCGCGGCGCGCGGTTTTTCGATACGTCCATAGGAAGAGGGGGAGGAGCTCCGCCCAACGGCCTTGCATGGTGCCCAGACGCTTTTTGAGGTCGGACATGATCCGTGCATTGATGTTTTCTACTTGGCCGTTTGATTGGGGATGGGAAACTGAGGAAAACTTGAGGGTTATGCCCAACTCGGAGCAGAAAGTTCGAGTTTCCCCGCAGTCGAAGTGGGGACCGTGGTCGGTCATGATGGTCATGTGGACTCCGAAGTGGCACACGAGGTTCTTCCAGAGGAAGGAGAAGACCTTCACTCCCGTGATTTTGGCCAATGCCTTTGCCTCGACCCACTTTATGAAATAATCCACGATGACCAAAATGAATTGTAACTGCCCTGCGGCTTTTGGGAAGGGACCCAAAATATCCATTCCCCACATCGCAAAGGGGCAAGATGCGTGAATCGAGCGCAAGGTGGAAACAAGGGCATGTTGGACGTTGGCGTGCCTCTGGCATCCGTCGCAGTTTTGGACATGGGACCTCATGTCCTGCATGAGGGTGGGCCAGAAATACCCTAGGGGGACGATTTTATACGACAAGGCACGCCATCCGGGGTACCCGCCACATACTCCCTTGTGTGCCTCAAATAAAATGTGCTCCTTGGCCTCTCTCAACACACACAGCAAATTGGGCTCTGCAAAGCCACATCGATAGAGACACCCTCCAACAACGCAGTAGCGAGCGGCTCGCATCTTGAGCTTCCTTGCCTCTGCGGGATCCTCAAGAAGAACCCCGCTTTCCACATACCGGATGATGGGAGCCATCCAATCTTTGAGCATGACAGAGAAAACCCCGTTTGTCACGCTCCGCGAGAGTTTTCTCTCTACCATTACGCGATTATCCACCTCTAGAGGAAGAGTTGACCCTATCCTTGCGAGGGTGTATGCCTTTGTGTTCGCAGCGCGTGGAATGGATTCCACGACGGACGTTTCTAAACAGGACACCAAGGCTTCAACCTTTTATCGGTACGCGGGCAAGAAACATATTTGGGACTCATATTGTCCACTTAACTACCGTGCCACCAACTGGAGTCGGTGTACACCCTGATTTTGTGAGCCCCACTAAGCAGCGCCATCTCTATCCTGGCAAGCATAGTTTCGTACTCGGCCTCGTTGTTGGTGGATGATGTTCGTGTTTTTAGTATAGTTTTAGTTGTTTTTCTTAGGTTGTTTAGTTTAGTTTTAGTGAGTTTTAGAGTTAGTTTTGTGCGTTTTTGGATAAGTTTGCATATTTTGTGAAAACATGGAAGTTACTCCGTTTTCTTTTTGTAGGTTTTAAGCGGAAAGGAGCAATTTTGAGAAAGCTGGAGTCAAGTGGTCAATGGTGGAGTGCATCAGGGTCGTCCAATGTTTTTAGAAGGCCCTGTGCAAAATATTTTCAACTATTCAAATTAGATTAAATTTAAATATTTATTTATTTTATTAGTAAATTTTTGGAGTCAATTTTGTAAAGATATGTTTATCATCAATTAATTATATATATATAATTATTACTTAATTGTAATATAATTGTGGTAAAAATTGCAAAACAAACTAGTAAAAATGAAGTAACAACCAAATGTTTTCAAAAAATTACAAAAAATAGTAAAAATAAATTAACAAACAAATGTTTTATCCATATAAAAAAATAAGTGAAAAATGAGACACTAAATAATTATAATTATTCAAAATTGACAAATTAACAAAGAGAAAAAAAAAGAAGACTTAAAACTGTTTTCACAAAAAAATGGAGAAAAATATAATCCTTACAGTCTTTAATAAAAAAAACCAAAGTGGTGGAGATTTAAAAAAAAAAGCTTATACAGGCGGCAGACCCCATAGGGGGGCTTACAATTTTTAACAAAAAGTAAAGCAAACCAATACACAGGTGGGAATTCGAACACTGGTATACGGCTATCATTATCCAAGGAAATCCGCTACACCACATTAATTGATTTAACTTAGTAGCATTTTTTTTAATTTGTATAAAATTTATTGGGCCCGAGGCCCTACCATAAATTGAGGCCTGTACCGGTGCACCTCTTGCACCTGCCCAAGGCCAATCCTGGAGTGCATAAGGAAGAGAAGAAGGAGTACGTTTTAAAGATCCCGGGGTGAAGTTCAAGAGAAGCTATGAAAAAGTGTACAAAAACCCAAAACAAAGAGCCCCTTACCGACCTATGAGGGTCGGTAACGAGCTGTGCAACGGGATTTTATTGGGGGAATTCAGCAAGTGTCTACCGACCTAGTGAATAATTCGTCATACAATCCCTTTCAATCTCTCTATCTTTCGACGTCGTCAATTTTTCCTAAATTTGGCCTTATTCGAAATATAAATTTTGAGGATTTAGGGACCGCCAATGATGACCTCCATTGAAACTTTGATTTGTTGTATCCACTCATGTGTATATCCAAAAAGGTCGTACAAAGAACTCATCAGTTTCATATTTACCTATTCTTTTTGCAAATTTGTGTATTGATTTAGTGTAAATTATGAGAATTTCGATGATTATGATATTTTTGTCATCAAATAGGTCACGTTCTTATCTTTTTAATGGTTGTTTTGTGATTTTTACAAAGTAGGTGAAGCCGATTTGTAATTTAAGCCCTAGGATTTTGATTCATTTTAGTGATTTGTAAATATTGATTTGATTTTATACGGCTACTTTTGTCACTTTATTTAATATGGCTTCTTGATTTATTAATATCGATTGATCTTTCTTGTAATATTTTTAGGTTCCATCGAGTTCCATATTCGTTACTTTTTAAAGTGATATTCATTGGTATATTAAGTGATATTCATGATAAGTGCTCTTTTTGTATTCTTCATTTTTTAAGCGAATTTATGTATTGATGTGACTGTTTATCTACTTTATTTTTTTATTTGAAGGTAGAAAATGCTCCGACAATATCGAAGGAAGTTGAAGAAGATGGAGCCTACATAAATGCAATGAATTATAATCATACATTTTTGTAGTTTCTATTTGCGAGATTTGCACTTGGGTGATCATATATATTCACCCTATTAGGTAGTGATATTCATGTAATTGGGCGTTTATATTCACCATATTAGCAATAGCTAGTTATAGTCTTGTAATTAGGGGTCATATTCAACACATTATCTACTGATATTCATGTAACTAGGTGATCATATCCACTCTATTAGCCAATGCTATTCATGTAATTAAATGGGGATATTCATATCATTAAATGGTGATTTTTATGTAGTTTTTCAATTCAAGTTGTATGTATTGTTATGTCAATTGATATTCATAATTTTATATAACAATATTTATTGAAGGTGACATGGTTATAATGAGAGTATATAATTGTTCATGTTGATGATATTCATTATAAAAAAGTGGATATTTATTATTTATTAGGTTGATATTCATTAACGTGCTACGAAAATTGATATTCGTTATTTATGACGTTGATATTCATTTGACATGCTGGAAGAATGGAGATAAAATAATTATGTTAATATCAATTAATTGAATAAAATTATAGAGAATCAATATTAAAAATATGTCATCGATATTTATTTAATAAAAGTGGATTACGCTAATTTTATTGTTATATCTCCTTTCATATACTTTTTTTTATTTTTTTAAGTAAATGAACTACTCCTATTTTTTTAGGAAATTATCCATAATAAAATCTTCAAATTTTAATCTCATGAATCTATCTCCATATAAACACTTAAAAAAACACCCTTAAATTTGACTATTCATTATACTAATCCAACGTGGTACTCACTTTCTACCACAAATAACATTTGGTCATATATATGTATGGGTATGATAATATTCATAAACTTGTATAACGGCCGGTATACGAATGTATTTGGACATAATAGGACTTCAATTGGATGTCCCCGTCATTTGTAACACTCGCGTCGGAACTTGGTCTTCCTTGTCCGTTACATTATCAGTAGAAGAAGCCTCGACATGATTCGACCGTTGTGCCTCTCTCTCGCCTGAACTGGGCTCCATAGAGGCGGCCGCGGCCGTTTCGGGTTCATCCGCACAACATGTTGTGCCTATGACCTCATTTCCAGCGTCTGTATTCTTATCATCAACATCACTCATTACCTCTTCTTCCACCTCAATCAAACTCATGTGCATTTCCTGAAGCTGATCCTGCTGCTTACCAAGTAAGTCTTTCATCTCCTCTGCTGTCGAATGGAACTCCCGTAAATGCGTCTCTCTGCATACGTACACCCAATTCAATAATATAGTAACCAATGTATACATTAATTAATTATATCGATATCTAATCTAATATTAATTCATTCGTTCTTACACAAGCATGATCTTATCGGTTGCAACTTTCAATCTTCGTCTCTCGAAATCGAGTTCCCTCATTGCAACATGAATCTCTTGCTCTAGTGCTGAGATCTTGGCCCATGCTTCCTCCCGTGCTGTCTGGGGCCACCCATTTCCATTTCCATTTCCATTTCCATTAATAATAGACTATATATATATGAACAAGTTAATTAAGGTTGCATTGTATTTGTACGTACCTTCTCGTCTTCAAACTCCTTCCTTACTCTCTGAAGATCAATCTCAGTTTCTAGTTGCTTCCTCACACTCTTAATCTCCCCCTCAAGCTCCTCCGCTCTCTGTTCCACATATCATACATTAATATACTCATCCATTTTAACAATGTACGTGGATACATAAAATTAATATGCAAGCTGAATCCGCGCGAAAACTCATTAATTAAGCAGCCTATCTCAACAATAGTATAATTTCTTACTTTCTTAATGGCAGAAGACGCCTTCTGCTCTTCCAAGACTTGGGTTTCAAGCTCTTGAACTCTGTCATCAAATGTTGCCATTTTTTGTCGAGCATCTTCCTAACATTAATTAATTAATTAATTAAGGGAAAACATATGTAAGTATATCAACCAAACATAAAAACAACACTTTCATCGATTCATTTTTCTAGCTAGGGCCTAGGGTGAGTGAAAAAGGGGACAAGGAACGAAATATACCAGATCGGATCTTAAACCGTTTACCAGGGAAAAACTCTCTTTTGCTTGTTCCTGATTATTAGACATAAACAGTACTATCAAATTCTTCCATAAAGCTCATTTACAAAACATATACTGTATTATATATAGTTCAATTGTACCTCAAGTTTATTAATAACTTCCTTGTGCTCTTGTTCTCTTTTCAAGTTAGCATCTGATAGTTGCTTCAGCTCTTTTTGAACATCTACATGAACTTTCTCTACTGTAACTTCTGAATCATTTGCAGCTTTCTCCTCTTCTTGCCTTCTCTGATCTAGCTTTTTGAATGATTGTGCTTTTGGACCAAGTATTGATGCTTTCTGACTGGAACAGATTGACCAAATTATACGGCTTAATTTTCTCCATGTCTCAAATCAATTGCAATTTTTTTTTACCAAAACCCACATATAATCATATAGAGAATAGAGCACAATTAAGTACAATATATATTTCACAATTCCTCTGTTAGAAGGAGCAAACTATAAATTCCTAGGTAACAAAGCATGTAGTTTGAGTGATGCATGAAAGTTTATGAAATAGATGAGGACTGAGAAGAAACAAGAATGTCATTAACATCCAACATCAGGAACAAAGGAAATGGCAAAAATTTGACCAAAAAAAAAAAGGAAATGGCAAAAAGAAAGAATAAAGACAGGTTAAAGAGTTTTTTACTGATTATTTTTAGTTTTAGTGCAATCAAATAAGGTAATTTTACTTGCTTACTTGTGATTTGAAAACTAAATATTGTAAACACTTACCCCATTTAAGGATTAATAACGTACAAGATAGAATGGGTTTGTTTGAAGGCAGGTTCCCTTGTTTTGTTAGATTGTGCATCTTAAGATAAAGGGTGTTTTATTGACATAAATAGGAAAAAAGTGCGAAAGAAGCACAACCAAGCATGAAGCATGCATATGGAATCCAATTGTGATGGTTGTTGACAATGCAAGTTTAGCATTGCCTTTAATTTGTTTGCACTTTAGCTCATTCCAATATATATACTTGGTTTTATTCATAAGACAATAATAGAAAGACACTTGAAATCTCTATCTGCTATTGCCTTGGGTGTACGTATACAATCCATCTTACTAGCTAGCTAATCTTTCTTGATTACAACTTTGTGTAGACTCAAAATATTCTACTGAGGAAAAGTGTGTCTTTGTGTTTGCACATGCCCAGGGGAAGCTTGAAATGCTCATCTTTGTTTTCTTGCCGTCTTCTTAATGCTAAACATCACATGCGAACTAGTAGCCTCTCTAGCTACTTAGCTAGGCCCTTTTCTTTGGCGTGTGAAACGAGTTATGTAATTCTACAAAAGTGTTGGATCGTACGTGTTAGTCTAGAATTAGGAAACAGTAGTTAGACACTTAGACTGTTTCCAAGACAGCAAAAATACGTAAACACAAGAGAGGTATTAACAACTATTAATGCAGCAACAAAAAGTTACGGTTATAAAAAATATCAAAATTTACAATAGATGAACCTTGTAGTAGACGTGGGTCCGGTTCCGGAACCATGGAACCGGAACCGGCTAACCCCCGGTTCCTCGGTTCAGGTTTTGCCAGTTCCAGGGCCGGTTCTGATTTCGACCGTTAAAAAAGCAAAAATTAAAGTGAAAATGCAAAATCGCGGTCGTTGTTTTCCATTTCCAATAATTATTTTTTAAAGGGATGGAATCGGTGGTTCCGAAACCGACCAAACTGCAATTTAAAGCCCAAAGCCTATACCACCACTTGACACCCCCTCCCTACCGATCCCATTCCTAATATTGAACCAAAAACTTACAATCAAGCCAAAAAGTTTCCTGAGTGGGTCTCTGCCATGAAGTCTAAATTTGAGGCTGCGAAAGTCCGTGTGCCATAACGGGGGTCGTGGATAGGTAAGCCCAACACAAGCTCAATGGGGTTTCATCCTAAAACCAATTGGCAATAGGAGGAGTAACCCAAGAGCTTATATACTAGGCACATTTAGTCCCAACTTTCAGATGTGAAAATGATTCTCAACACACACCCGCAACAGAGGCCCTATAAGGTACTAGTACTTGGTCTTTAGTTCCTCGTCCTCTTAATACTAATGTTGTGGGTTGTAAGTGGGTTTACAAGATCAAACGGAAAGTTGATGGCTCTCGGCCGCTACAAAGCTCGTTTAGTAGCAAAGGGCTATCATCAAGAGGAAGGGGTGGATTATTTTGATACTTTCAGTCATGTTGTCCATCCTACTACTATTCATTTGGTTCTTACTATTGCTATTACTCGACAATGGACTATTTGACAACTGGATATTAATAATGCCTTTTTGAATGGAGATATTTCCGAGCAAGTTTTTATGGAGCAACCATCAGGTTTTGTTCATCCCAACCGTCCTAATCATGTCTGTCGCTTGCATAAGGCACTCTATAGCCTCAAACAAGCACTCTATGGTTGATCTTTCATTATATCCGACTATTGTCGGTGTCCTTCAATATATCGCTATTACTCATCCTAAGATTTCCTATGCGGTAAATCGGGTTTGTCAATATATGCATAGGATGACTGATCAACATTGGAGTGCAATTTAATGCATTTTGCGTTATTCAAAGGGGACGTTAACACATTTTCTATGTCTCAAGCCAGCTCCACGATCCACTTTGGTTGCTTTTAATGATGCCGATTGGGCCTCTGATCCGGATGATTGTTGTTCTCAATTTGGTTTTTCCATTTTTTTTTAGTAACTCCTTGATTAGTTGGACTTCCCGAAAGAAGAAGGTCATTGCTCTTTCCAGCACCAAGGCTGAATATCGAGCTATTTCCGCCACAGTTGCCGAGATGTTTTGGATTCTCCAGCTTCTCCTTGATCTCCGCCTTCATCTAGCTTTTATTATCTGTTAGTCTAAGTGCTTGCTTTATAACAAAAAATCCAGTGGTCCACCGGTAGTCCAAAGATATTCATATAAATTTCCACTTTTTCGTGAAAAAATGGAGTCTCGGGAATTAATTGTCCGTCATATGAGTTCTGATTTGTTAAGCTTATACTAAATCCAAGTTTGAGACTTCAAAGTGACATAGGATTTGGTATAGCACTATACATAACATTCATGGTAGACTATAGGATCGGGAACCGGGTTCAATATTATTTATTAGAATGTAAAACTTGGTGAACCGGGTTGTGGCCTCCCCGGAACCAAACCAATTTGGAGGAGCTTCTCGGATCAACGGGTTTGGACATATCTGATTACCTTTACTTGGACCCAAGCCCAAAGCGTTGATGCTTTAGGCCCAAATCATGAGGCCAGCCCATTTGATTAGAAGAGCTCGGAGTTTAAGTTGAAGCGCTGCGTTTTGATGCTGGCTCTCGAAGCTTCTTGGTGACCTAGCTATTTAAAGCTCGCTTGCCTCTTCCGGAGCTCATTCGCCGGTTTACACAAATCCTAGATCTCAGAGAGAGCGAGAGAGAAAAAGAAGGAAAAGAGGGAGTGCGTCGCCGGAGGTGAAGACGGAGATCGGAGAGGCGATCCCATTACCGAAGAAGACGTTGAAGACTCTCGTCAAAGCTTCTCCTTGAAGCTTTGCCAGCCTCTAGGGGACCGAAACCCTAGATCTTCTTCCTTAGCCTTGTTTCTCTTATCTTCTCTGTTGTGTACTTCGTTTCTGGGTGTTCTTGGATCTTTTGGTTTGCCGTTTGCTTGTATCTGTGTAACCATCCTTGAAAGCTTTGATAGTGGATTGGGAAGGGTCTCCTCACTGAGACTCCGCGGACGTAGGTTTTAACACCGAACCGCGTAAACAATCCTTGTGTCTCTTGCTTTACTGCTCTTAAGCTTTCATTCTTCGATCCTGTGTTCGGTGTGTGCGTTTCACTTGCTTGATCTATCGGATCTAAGTTTTACATGATCAATAGATTGCAGATGTGTTCCTCCATGAGCTTGTGGAGTATTAGAGAGAGAAGACTAGATAAAATCAAATCTTCTCTTATGTGCATTATTTTATCTTGTTTTCTTTTGTATCTTATATTTTTATCTTGTAATTACTTACTATAATTGTGTAAAAGGATCTTGCCTTCTATTGAATTATCATGAGGTATTTATATAAGAGATCTTGAACCAAGCGATCTTATCTTTCTTGGGCTACAAGATAAAAATAACAAAGATATTAAAAAGATATTACAAAGATACTTTTATATCCTAATACCCCCCTACAAGCTCATGGTGGATTGCAAACATGAAGCTTGGACCGTAATTGCAAAAAGCGAGCAGTGCCAATAGCCTTGGTAAAAATGTCAGCGGTTTGATCATGAGCCCTGACATGTCTAACAATAAGAGAACCGTCTTCAACTTGCTCACGAACAAAATAGTAATCAATCTTGATATGTTTAGAGCGATGATGAAAGACGGGATTTGCAGACATATAAGTAGCACTAAAATTGTCACATAGAATGATAGGGCGCCGATGCAAAGGAGCTTGTAACTCATACAAAAGCTGTTGTATCCAAATCAACTCAGTAGAAGTAAATGCAATGGCTCTGTATTCAGCTTCTGTACTAGACTTAGCAACAACATGTTGCTTCTTGGAAGACCAACTGATAAGATTGCCACCATAATAAATGGAAAAACCATGCTGAGAACGACAATCATCTCCATCAGAAGCCCAACCGGCATCACAATAAGCTACCAAACGATCATCAGTAGGTGGCCGAATTATCAAGCCATGCGTAAGAGAACCTTTTAGATAACGCAAAATGCGTTTAACAGCAGACCAATGAGATTCAGTGGGTTCATGCATATACTAACAGACTCGATTGACCGTATATGAAATCTCGGGGCGAGTAATAGTAGCATACTGTAAGGCTCAGCAGACGAGATCACCTGAGCGTTGCAGACGAGAAGCCGGCTCAGCAGGAGACGAAATTGGCTTGGCATCACTCATTTTGCTACGCTCAAACAAATCTCGGATGTACTTCTGTTGGGAAAGAATGAAGCAATCATGATGACAAATAACTTCAAGCCCGAGGAAGTAATGTAGCTCTCCAAGATCACGCAGAGTAAAGGTGCGATTCAAGAGCCGAATGAACTGATCAATTTCGGTTGCAGCCGAACCGGTTACAAGGAGATCATCAACATAGATTAGAATGTATAGCACAGATTTGCCTTGCCGTCGAACAAAGAGCGACGTATCATAACGACAGGATCGAAAGCCATGGAGAAGTAGAAACTGCCGAAGTTTAGTGAACCAGGCACGAGGAGCCTGTTTAAGACCATATAGAGCTTTCTGAAGCAAGCAGACATGATTAGGCCGATTACTGTCAACAAATCCTGGAGGTTGAGTCATATAAACCTGCTCAGAAAGATCTCCGTTGAGAAAGGCATTGTTAATATCAACTTGCCGAATAGGCCAAGATTGTTGCAGAGCAATCGATAACACAATGCGAATAGTGGTAGGTTTAATAACAGGACTAAAGGTGTCAAAATAATCAATACCCTCCTCCTGATTATAGCCTTTTGCAACCAATCTTGCTTTGTAACGCTCAATGGAGCCATCGGCTTTTCGTTTTATCCTGTACACCCACTTACAACCAACAATGTTAGTATTACAAGGACGCGGGACAATTGTCCAAGTCCCATTACGTAAAAGGGTATCATATTCATTTTGCATAGCATTCTACCATTCAGGTAACTTGGATGCTTGACTGAAGTTAAGGTGTCAAAATAATCATCCTTGAAAGCTTTGATAGTGGATTGGGAAGGGTCTCCTCACTGAGACTCCGCGGACGTAGGTTTTAACACCGAACCGCGTAAACAATCCTTGTGTCTCTTGCTTTACTGCTCTTAAGCTTTCATTCTTCGATCCTGTGTTCGGTGTGTGCGTTTCACTTGCTTGATCTATCGGATCTAAGTTTTACATGATCAATAGATTGCAGATGTGTTCCTCCATGAGCTTGTGGAGTATTAGAGAGAGAAGACTAGATAAAATCAAATCTTCTCTTATGTGCATTATTTTATCTTGTTTTCTTTTGTATCTTATATTTTTATCTTGTAATTACTTACTATAATTGTGTAAAAGGATCTTGCCTTCTATTGAATTATCATGAGGTATTTATATAAGAGATCTTGAACCAAGCGATCTTATCTTTCTTGGGCTACAAGATAAAAATAACAAAGATATTAAAAAGATATTACAAAGATACTTTTATATCCTAATACCCCCCTACAAGCTCATGGTGGATTGCAAACATGAAGCTTGGACCGTAATTGCAAAAAGCGAGCAGTGCCAATAGCCTTGGTAAAAATGTCAGCGGTTTGATCATGAGCCCTGACATGTCTAACAATAAGAGAACCGTCTTCAACTTGCTCACGAACAAAATAGTAATCAATCTTGATATGTTTAGAGCGATGATGAAAGACGGGATTTGCAGACATATAAGTAGCACTAAAATTGTCACATAGAATGATAGGGCGCCGATGCAAAGGAGCTTGTAACTCATACAAAAGCTGTTGTATCCAAATCAACTCAGTAGAAGTAAATGCAATGGCTCTGTATTCAGCTTCTGTACTAGACTTAGCAACAACATGTTGCTTCTTGGAAGACCAACTGATAAGATTGCCACCATAATAAATGGAAAAACCATGCTGAGAACGACAATCATCTCCATCAGAAGCCCAACCGGCATCACAATAAGCTACCAAACGATCATCAGTAGGTGGCCGAATTATCAAGCCATGCGTAAGAGAACCTTTTAGATAACGCAAAATGCGTTTAACAGCAGACCAATGAGATTCAGTGGGTTCATGCATATACTAACAGACTCGATTGACCGTATATGAAATCTCGGGGCGAGTAATAGTAGCATACTGTAAGGCTCAGCAGACGAGATCACCTGAGCGTTGCAGACGAGAAGCCGGCTCAGCAGGAGACGAAATTGGCTTGGCATCACTCATTTTGCTACGCTCCAACAAATCTCGGATGTACTTCTGTTGGGAAAGAATGAAGCAATCATGATGACAAATAACTTCAAGCCCGAGGAAGTAATGTAGCTCTCCAAGATCACGCAGAGTAAAGGTGCGATTCAAGAGCCGAATGAACTGATCAATTTCGGTTGCAGCCGAACCGGTTACAAGGAGATCATCAACATAGATTAGAATGTATAGCACAGATTTGCCTTGCCGTCGAACAAAGAGCGACGTATCATAACGACAGGATCGAAAGCCATGGAGAAGTAGAAACTGCCGAAGTTTAGTGAACCAGGCACGAGGAGCCTGTTTAAGACCATATAGAGCTTTCTGAAGCAAGCAGACATGATTAGGCCGATTACTGTCAACAAATCCTGGAGGTTGAGTCATATAAACCTGCTCAGAAAGATCTCCGTTGAGAAAGGCATTGTTAATATCAACTTGCCGAATAGGCCAAGATTGTTGCAGAGCAATCGATAACACAATGCGAATAGTGGTAGGTTTAATAACAGGACTAAAGGTGTCAAAATAATCAATACCCTCCTCCTGATTATAGCCTTTTGCAACCAATCTTGCTTTGTAACGCTCAATGGAGCCATCGGCTTTTCGTTTTATCCTGTACACCCACTTACAACCAACAATGTTAGTATTACAAGGACGCGGGACAATTGTCCAAGTCCCATTACGTAAAAGGGTATCATATTCATTTTGCATAGCATTCTACCATTCAGGTAACTTGGATGCTTGACTGAAGTTAAGGTGTCAAAATAATCATCCTTGAAAGCTTTGATAGTGGATTGGGAAGGGTCTCCTCACTGAGACTCCGCGGACGTAGGTTTTAACACCGAACCGCGTAAACAATCCTTGTGTCTCTTGCTTTACTGCTCTTAAGCTTTCATTCTTCGATCCTGTGTTCGGTGTGTGCGTTTCACTTGCTTGATCTATCGGATCTAAGTTTTACATGATCAATAGATTGCAGATGTGTTCCTCCATGAGCTTGTGGAGTATTAGAGAGAGAAGACTAGATAAAATCAAATCTTCTCTTATGTGCATTATTTTATCTTGTTTTCTTTTGTATCTTATATTTTTATCTTGTAATTACTTACTATAATTGTGTAAAAGGATCTTGCCTTCTATTGAATTATCATGAGGTATTTATATAAGAGATCTTGAACCAAGCGATCTTATCTTTCTTGGGCTACAAGATAAAAATAACAAAGATATTAAAAAGATATTACAAAGATACTTTTATATCCTAATACCCCCCTACAAGCTCATGGTGGATTGCAAACATGAAGCTTGGACCGTAATTGCAAAAAGCGAGCAGTGCCAATAGCCTTGGTAAAAATGTCAGCGGTTTGATCATGAGCCCTGACATGTCTAACAATAAGAGAACCGTCTTCAACTTGCTCACGAACAAAATAGTAATCAATCTTGATATGTTTAGAGCGATGATGAAAGACGGGATTTGCAGACATATAAGTAGCACTAAAATTGTCACATAGAATGATAGGGCGCCGATGCAAAGGAGCTTGTAACTCATACAAAAGCTGTTGTATCCAAATCAACTCAGTAGAAGTAAATGCAATGGCTCTGTATTCAGCTTCTGTACTAGACTTAGCAACAACATGTTGCTTCTTGGAAGACCAACTGATAAGATTGCCACCATAATAAATGGAAAAACCATGCTGAGAACGACAATCATCTCCATCAGAAGCCCAACCGGCATCACAATAAGCTACCAAACGATCATCAGTAGGTGGCCGAATTATCAAGCCATGCGTAAGAGAACCTTTTAGATAACGCAAAATGCGTTTAACAGCAGACCAATGAGATTCAGTGGGTTCATGCATATACTAACAGACTCGATTGACCGTATATGAAATCTCGGGGCGAGTAATAGTAGCATACTGTAAGGCTCAGCAGACGAGATCACCTGAGCGTTGCAGACGAGAAGCCGGCTCAGCAGGAGACGAAATTGGCTTGGCATCACTCATTTTGCTACGCTCCAACAAATCTCGGATGTACTTCTGTTGGGAAAGAATGAAGCAATCATGATGACAAATAACTTCAAGCCCGAGGA
Organism: Fallopia convolvulus; assembly: GCA_964016875.1. Lineage (NCBI taxonomy): Eukaryota > Viridiplantae > Streptophyta > Magnoliopsida > Caryophyllales > Polygonaceae > Fallopia > Fallopia convolvulus. The sequence goes on along the minus strand of OZ024718.1, from coordinate 57,835,418 downwards.
AGTAATGTAGCTCTCCAAGATCACGCAGAGTAAAGGTGCGATTCAAGAGCCGAATGAACTGATCAATTTCGGTTGCAGCCGAACCGGTTACAAGGAGATCATCAACATAGATTAGAATGTATAGCACAGATTTGCCTTGCCGTCGAACAAAGAGCGACGTATCATAACGACAGGATCGAAAGCCATGGAGAAGTAGAAACTGCCGAAGTTTAGTGAACCAGGCACGAGGAGCCTGTTTAAGACCATATAGAGCTTTCTGAAGCAAGCAGACATGATTAGGCCGATTACTGTCAACAAATCCTGGAGGTTGAGTCATATAAACCTGCTCAGAAAGATCTCCGTTGAGAAAGGCATTGTTAATATCAACTTGCCGAATAGGCCAAGATTGTTGCAGAGCAATCGATAACACAATGCGAATAGTGGTAGGTTTAATAACAGGACTAAAGGTGTCAAAATAATCAATACCCTCCTCCTGATTATAGCCTTTTGCAACCAATCTTGCTTTGTAACGCTCAATGGAGCCATCGGCTTTTCGTTTTATCCTGTACACCCACTTACAACCAACAATGTTAGTATTACAAGGACGCGGGACAATTGTCCAAGTCCCATTACGTAAAAGGGTATCATATTCATTTTGCATAGCATTCTACCATTCAGGTAACTTGGATGCTTGACTGAAGGTTTTGGGTTCAAAATATGAATCAGAGAAGGCAGGTAAGGGGTGTTTGGTGGATGAAAAATTTTTCGGCTTAAGGCTGTTTGTTTTAGAGCGAGTAACCATTTGATGAGTTGTGGTGTTAACAGGGCGAAAATATGAAGGAACAGAAGGAGAAGGAGTAGGAGAAACCATACATGTGTCTGTAGAGGAAGCCGGTGCAGAAACACCATCCAAAGGCCGAATCAATGGACTGTCAACATGATCGGGGTTCGGTGTTTGAGGAGTCGAGGACGGCACCAGGGGCTCCATGGTTGAAATTGGGGACGTTGGATTGAGAGGCTCGGGATTAAGAGAGGGTGCGAGCGTGGTGCATGGCAGCGAGGGCGTGCTTCCCGTCGATGATGGTGCTATGCTAGGCGATGGTGACGCCGAAGGTGAGGGCATAATTAAGGGTGAAGAGGCAAGTTTGAGAAGAGAGGCCGATGGTTCAGTGGTTGTGGTGGGTAAAGTGTCCGGATTTTGAGCATGAATAGTATATGGAAAAGAAGTCTCATCAAAAATGACATGGCGAGCAATGTAAACACGATTAGTAGGGACATTCAGACAGAGATAGCCTTTGTGTTTCGAACTATAACCAATGAAAATGCAAGGAGAAGAACGAAACTCAAGTTTATTGGATGTGTAGGGGCGCAAAAAGGGGTAACAAAGACAACCAAATGTTTTAAGGAATTTGTAATCAGGCACTTTGTTGTACAGAACTTCAAATGGTGATTTGAAATTGAGAATAGAAGTTAAAGTGCAATTATGCAAATAGAATGCAGTGTGGAAAGCATGTTCCCAAAATGAGGTAGATAATTTTGCATGAGAAAGAAGAGCTAACCCTTTTTCAACAATGGTACGATGACGACGTTCTTCCGCACCGTTTTGAGATTGAGTGTGTGGACAGGAAACACGATGAAGAATACCCTGAGATTGAAGAAATTGAGAAACATTCCTGTATTCACCCCCCCCCCCCCCAATCAGATTGAAACTGTTTGATTTTAGTGGAGAATTGTGTTTAAACCATGGATTTGAAAGCTGAAAAGTGGATAAAACCTATGACTTTTGAGACAAGAAATAGATCCATACAAACTTAGTGCAGTCATCGACAAATATTAAGAAATAAATATTGCCATTGAACGAAGTCACAGGAGCGGGACCCCAAACATCCGAATAAACTAACTCAAAAGGTGATAAACTAGAAGAATGACTACTAGGAAGAGAAAGTCGATGACTTTTCCCTAACTAACATGACTCACAAACTGATTTTAAATTGTTCAAAGAAACAGGTAATTGAAACCTAGAAACTAAACGACGAAAGACTGACTCATGTGGATGACCAAATCGCTCATGCCAAATTTTAAGAGTTGTCTTCTCTCCAATGTAAGCTCGAGGTGGTTGTGACGGGGGCGGCCGAGGGTTGATCAGATGATACATTCCATTCTCAACGGTTCCTTTGAGGAGTGTTCGCCCCTACTTGTCCTTTACAAAACAACAAGTAGGATAAAAAATTATATAAGCATCATTATCTTTAGTTAATTGGGAAACACTAAGAAGATTTTTCTTAATTTGAGGGACAAAAAGAATATTATGAAGTTGAACGGGTTTAGGATAGGCAGGTAATGAAGGGGTGCCCAAATGCGTAATAGGAAGAGACATACCGTTGCCTACTTGTAAACCGCCATTGCCATTGTAATCAGAATGCACAGAGAGATTACCGAAATCTGAAGTGACATGATTGGTGGAGCCAGAATCAAAACACCAATTTGGATCCATGAGAAACGAGGGTTGTTGACCCAAGAGATATGTTTGTCGGGGCAGTGTCGGTGCTGGAACGAATTGCTGCTGAGTGTAATTTTGATTGGAATAATATGATTGAGCAGTGTTGTCATTATTGGAGGAGTTGCCATAGCCACGGCCTCCACGACCGCCGCGACCGCCTCGTCTGCCTCCGCGTCCGCCGCCACGATTGTTGTAGTTGGGATTCGTGGGCGGAAACTCGGATAAATTTGCTCTTTGCCAGCAGTTTATAGCATCATGTCCAGGAGTAGCACAAATCTGACATGTCAGACGAGAAGATGACGCCGAATCAGAACTCGATGACGAGCGGTTGTTAGAACTAGAGCCTCACGTGTTGTGACTGGCAGTGTTAGCCGAGAGTACAACATCAGAACTCGGCTGGAGATGTGAAGAAATCAGTTCTTCCTCTCGCAGGAGAAGACCGAAAAGTTCATCAGAAGAGATCGGAGTCTTTTGCATATTGTAAGACGTTAAAAACGCCGAATAAGACGAATCGAGACCATTGAGAATGTATTCAATAAAGTCAGAATCAGAAACCTCATAGCCACATTCCGCAAGAGCATCAGAAAAGCTCCACTTTTTCTCAACATACTCCATAATAGTAAGCGTACCTTTCTTCAAATTCTGCATTTGATGCTTAAGATGCATTGATCGAGCACGAGTCTGAGCGAAAAACATGCGCCCAAGTATCCCCCATGCGTCTGATGTGGTTTTCGCCCTAGCAACATGCGCCAAGAGCGGAGTAGAAACAGTAGAACGGATCCACAGTAAGATAAAACGATCCTTCTGAGTCCAATCGTTGAAGGCTGGATTGGGGACGAGCGGTTCCTCGGAGCCAGCAGCGACGGGCATGGTGGCCGGTGGAGCGCTCCCGGGTGTAAGAAAACCATCAACGTTGTATGCTTCGAGAGAGGACTTGATCGTGTGTCGCCAAAGCGTGTAGTTGTTTCGATCAAGTTTGACATTGAGTTGAGGAAATTGGAGAGTGATTGGGCGAACCAACAGCCGCCATGAGAAGATTGACGGACTGTTTGCCGTCGTTGGAGGCTGAAAGCACAAGGCCATCGGTAGCGGACTTATCACCGTCAGACATAATTAGGGTTTACGTGAGAGCGGAAGTTTGGATCGTAAAAAGGCTGACACCATATAATTGTGTAAAAGGATCTTGCCTTCTATTGAATTATCATGAGGTATTTATACAAGAGATCTTGACCCAAGTGATCTTATCTTTCTTGGGCTACAAGATAAAAATAACAAAGATATTACAAAGATTATTTTATATCCTAATACTTACTCTCCAACGCTCTTGTTGTAATTTCCTATATTAATGAGATAACTCTCTGATATTCTCCTTACGAGGGGTTCCATAATCTTTCTATGCTTTATTCTGCTAGTAAGATCATTAAAGCCTTTGCTTTTCAATGTGGTATGTGTGATGCAATCACGGCGGAGCTTTGGGCTATATGGCACGGTTTTGCAGACCCGGCTTCTGATGGGAGGCACCAAACTATTGCTGTATTCCGATTCCCTTCAAGCTATTAAGCTAATTCATGCGGCAGCTCCCTTGTCTAATTGGAATTTCTACCTTATAGAGCGATGCAGGAAGATCATCTTGTACTTACAAGTTAAGTCCATACTGATATTTGAGTCCATTCCTTCTTTGTCCAGGAACAAGTTGAACATCTAAGAGAAGAGAGCATAGAAAGACAAGGAGAGATAAATTAGTGGGAAACTTGGTACTTTGTTTGAGCGTACCAAATTTTATAAATCACATTACACGCCTATTAGTATATATGCATAATGCATGCTTGTATGACCGTGTATATATACATATGTGCACGTACGAAGTATCTTTCTACTCATTGTAGGTCATCTTGTTTCGATCATATATGTGTCTCTTTGACATTTCGTCGTCACTGGACGCCTCAACTCCTACGTTATTGCCCTCTCTCTCGACTGAACTTGTGAAATCGGGCTCCATATAATTACCGTTACTTGTGTGGCTCGTAGTTTGATCAGTTTCCTTAACTTTTGCTGTGCCCACATTCGCATTGTGCTGTGTTATTTGGTGGTTTGGGTCATGAGCTGCTTCAGTGGATGCATTAATTTGATCACTCTGTTTCTCTTGCAAAGCCTTGTGCATTGCTTCTAGATTCTCTTGCTGCTTCTCAAACAAGTGTTTTATCGCCTCTGCTGTCGTACAAAATGCCCGCAACTGTTTCTCCCTATATAAAATTTATATTTGAAGAAAGTGTGCAATTAAGCTTCTTGTATTAAAAAAACACACTATACAGCTGAAAAACCTTCAAAGATTTGCCAAATTATTAATAAAAACGTTGTAATTTTTGTGAATTGAGGATCTGAGATCTTACAAATTCATGATCTTTTCCCTGGCACCTTTCAATCTCTGCCTCTCACAATCAAGATCCATTGCTGTAGCATTTATCACACCCTCAAGAGCTGAAATCTTGGCCAATGCTTCCTCCCGTTCAGCCTAATTAAGAAAACGTACAGATACGTAAAATAACATGAAAACTGTGAATTTAATATAACATATATATATATATTTAACCATTACTACAAGCACCCCATAAAATATAGGTAAAACTAAAATGAAACATGCATTTGCATTTGTACCTACCTTCTCACTTTCCAGCTCCTTGGTAACTCTCCGAATATCATCCTCGAGCTCTTCCGCTCTCTGCTCAAGGTATCAAATTGAGGTTTAGCAATTTTAATTAAGATAGGTAAGAACATTATGCGCGCAATTTGATATAGGATCATCAGTCTATTAAGTGTTGGCGCTTACTCTTTTTCTTGAAGCAGAGAGTTGCTGTTCTTCCAAAACCTGGGTTTCAAGCTGACCAACTCTCTTATCAAATATACCCAATTGTTGTTGTGTCTCCGCCTAGCATATATAGATGGATTGATTATTCTTCTTTACAACAATTCCTTTTATACCTGGCCTCTTTAATTTTAAAATATATATTCAAGTGATGGATTGAGTACAAGAAAAGGACGAAAAGATTATACCAAAGTTGAAGAACATTTCTTTTCTTGTTGCTGACAAGGAAGGGAAGATAAACAACATGGATCAGTATTAATGTATAAGACACTTGCACCTTGATGATGATTAATTGGCATAATTCTCAAACCTGCAGTTTGTTAATCACTTCTTGCTGCTCTTTTTCTCTTTTAGAATTGGCATCGGACAGTTTTTTCAGCTCTTGTTGAAATTGTGACTCAACTTTCCCAATTGCATTGTTCAATTCAGTAGCAGCTCTTTCCCGTTCTTGTCTTCTCATTCTATTTAATTCTTCTTCGTATTGTTGTCTTGATTCGCCCTGACTGAAACGGATACAATAGACGAAAATTGTATCATTTGCGCGCTAGCTAATTTAGGAGATGCAAAGTGTATCACTGTCCTATAAGCGAATTGTGCAATATTGAACATATTCCTCGACTGGTGAATATAAAAATGTATGAATATAAATACTAGGATAAGGTAAATTTGAAATTTCAAATAAATTAGTAATTAAAGAGTCAAAATAAGATAGATTGATTCTACCAAAAAAAAAAAAGATAGATTGATTGATAGGAGCATAGACGAAAACAACTTGGTTAAGGTCAAAATATCGCTAATTAATATGTAAGGGAAGATGAAACTTTATCCATTTGGATTAGAATGTGGATTCACTCTTATATGTAAAATGGTAAACAACCCGACACGTTACAATTTAATTACAAAACGTTCATGCAATGAAAATGAACGAGAGAGAGAACAATAGAAAGAGATAAAACATCATAAGAATAAAGAGGAAAAAAAAGGTACCCTTACCCCATTTACAATTGTTTTGTTTACAGATCAAAACAAACGGAAAGCCTTTAGAGTTTATTTTGGGCTAGAAATAGAAGGTAGGGTGTATTTCTTTTGATTAGCTTCTTTTGTTAATTATTTGATGTTGCATCTTTGATAAGGGGGTGTGTTTCAATATATATGGAGAAATTTGTTTAATTTTAATGGAAGAAATACAACAACCTAAAGCATCGCATATGTATATTCTTTTCATCAAAGGATAGAATCAAATTGACATGGTTGAGAATGTAGGTTTAGCATTGTACTTTTGTTTGATTTTGGCTCACCATATACAACTCAACAAACTTCTGTTTAGAAAGATACTTAACAAAATTAATATATTTTGTTGGATCAGTATGCGTTAGAACAAAATAGAAGTAAGTAGGGACACGTTCTTTATAGAGAAATTCCACAACAATCAACTAGTTGTGTGGGTAAATCTCAATCAATTAAGTTCTTAAGCGAACAACTTTACTAAAACAATTAAATCAAACTTTACACCTAGATTCAACAACTCAGCTAAGAACATTTTAGTTTTACTAAAGAATACTGTGTATTTGTTTTATTTATAACTTATAGGCATGGCCAATAAGGTTAGAATTAAAGGTCGGGCTAAGTAACTTTCTAGCCACTTTGCATTAGCAAGTAATACTAATTATACGTGATTGTACAAAGATAATATGCAACAAAGGGACCGTAATTAACTTTGAAGGAACCAACAACAAAAAAACAATGTTTACAACTTTTCTTGATAAGAAGAACTTTAGTATACACATTGGTTGGCCAATTTTTTTTTGTCATTCTATTAATAAAATATATATTTTTTTCTTTTTTCTCTCTTCTTTGTCATGTGACAAATGTCACTAATTCAACGACCAAACTCCATTTTGATCATAGGAATGACGGATCATCAACTCTTTTTTAAACCTCTCTCCAATTTTAATATTTTTTTATTGTATCTCTCTTTCCTCCTTCTATGACCATTAAAGTGAGCAATCGTTGGGTATGTTCTTAGATCACTTGTTGGTAACACGCTATCCTTCAAAAGAAATAGCCCGATTTGCAAGAAAAGAATCAAAAGTTAGCTAAAACATGTTTAATAAGAGAAATCTCAAAAGGCTGCAAAATAAGTTTACAACATTTTGGGTTTTCACTTGTTTAATCAGGATTCAGGTGCTCTGCTTTAGGTATACATTGGCTACAAATGAAAGCAGGAGCTCTGCTTTAGGTATACACACAATTTGACGATGTCAAAAGTCTCTATGACCCACCTTATACAATCTTTGTAACCGGAAGACTTTTGTGTCATGTGTGAAGCAAATAAATGATTCCCAAATAAATCTTTTGATCCAAAAACCCAAAACTTTACTTCAGAACCGAAAATAAATTGATCTTTAATATGACCCGAATGCTTGTTGTAAATTGCACCTTTCTCTTTATTACTCCGTAAAACAAACTGCATCTGACAAAGCAACATTGTAAATGCAAGCATGGCACACGACTTATGTATTATACACATGTCAACCTTTACAACATCAAACACATACTCTTCCAATTTATTATGACACACGATTTGTGCAGTTTCCCCATAGCCAAAAACTCATTCCTACAAACTACATCACATCACGTAAAAGAACCAAATTAAATTGATTCTTGAAGGTTACGACCTCTTCGGTTATCTCGACGGGTCTATTCCGTGCCCTCCTGCCTCCATTGGTACCCCGCCGACGCGGGTTGTGGGTTAAACGGAATCCAGTTTGTTGGAGGAGAGGGCGGCAACTTGGGCTGCCAAGAAGGAACCATTGCTTTGCCTTTTCCTTTGCTCTTTTGAGCATTGAGTGTGGTGATAGGAGCATCGTCACTAGAGGCATCACGCTTCAGGCATGAAGCTCCTCAAACGAGATCGAGTGTCTCAATTGAGGACGCCATCAATGACCGATTGAAAACTCGAATCAAAGGCCTTTGAGAAGATAAGAAGTAAGGTCCTCTTGAGACATGGGAGCATCTAAGGATTCCAAGAGATCCGCATCAGCGCGCATTCCAAGCCTGCATTGGGAGATGGTGCGCGAGCCTTTCTTGGTGGATCGGATCTTCCCTATGCATTCCAAGCATGCATAGGGATTAGGTAGAATAGATCGGCTGCCATTGGAAGAGTATGTGTTTGATGCTGTAATGGTGGGCAGGATCGTTAAACGAGTGATACCATATAACTATAAGACAGTAACTTGTGTTTGTAATGCAGTAAGTATTATTGATATTAATTTATACAAGGGAGAATATATACTTAACCAATCCTATTCTAAGGGAGAGTAAGATAGAGTGGATCCTTATGATCAGTCAGGATTACAACAAACTCATAACAGAATAGAGTAGAATAAGTCAAATATAATACTGTATTACATATATTAATAAGTTGGATTTCAGAAAATGGCTTCATATTCATTCTAATGACACCTTTTCCATGCATAGGACCAGAATCAATTCCATCAATGGCAGAACATGTTCTTTCTGCCTCTTAATTTTGGCTTCACATCCGATATTACCGCCATGCTGTTGTGACAGCAGTATCAGTATCACTAGTTCACTACAAGTCTTTAACTCCTTGGTCGTTGTTTCCAGTTGTTTGGTTTGGATCAACAACTCTCTTTATCTTCCAAGGCCTTGTGCATTGCTTTCAACGTCTCCTGCTGTTTGGCAAGCAAGGGCTTTATCTTCTCCGCTGTCAAACCAAATGCTCGTAATTGTGTCTCCCTATGAACACAGTGACATGTCAAATTTCAGTTCACAACATAACAACCCAAGCTCGATCATACTCTAGTTGCTTGATGTTATTTCTTTCTTAGCATAACTTGAGGATGTCAATTTGATCTTACAGATGCATGATCCTCTCTCTAGCATTGTCCAATCTCCAATCTCTGTCTCTCCAATTCGGCTTCCCTCATTGCATCATTTATGACATGCTCAAGTTCTGAAATCTTGGCCTTTTCTTTTCCCCGTGACGCCTGTAATCACATCCCACAAATTACAACATTTCTACTACAGATCTCTTCATTGGACTTCTGATAACATTCAAATTAATTGCTGATGAACAATAATTATACAAATATTTGGTTTCTGTCACACATGGGTAAAAACAAGAACTTTTTTGTATGCAGGATCTGGATCACTATAAGTAGAAAGCACAGTTTCTATAATCCTGAACACAGTATGATCATCTAACTGAACCACCACATTGAAACGAAAGAACAAATATAAAAATGTTGATTAGATAAGAGTAAATTTTGCATTTGTACCTTCTCATTTTCAAGCTCCTCCCTAGCTCTCTGAATTTCAACCTCAAGTTCTTCCGTACTCTGTTTGAGTTGTGCAATTTGAATAGGAAAAGTACATGAACTCAATAGTAAACACTTTAAGAACTATATATGCTTACTCTTTTCCTGGAAGCTGATTCCTGATGTTCTTTTAAAACTTGGGATTCAAGCTGGCGAACTCTACTGTTAGATATAGCCAATTTCTCTTGAGTATCCTCCTAGCATGGATGACACAACATTTATGTAAAACACATACATACATACTTACTAATCAACCCAGTGTAATTCCGCTTTAAGCAGAATCTAGGGGGTTAAGATGTACATACTTACTAAGAGCAAGACACATGTATAAAAGATTTCTAGTTCTTGAATAATTTCCTCGCGTGTAGTTTTAGTTTCCAAAAAATTTAATATTACTCTTCTAATCTTTCTCTAATCGCTTTCCAGTATCTTTTAGTTCAAGAAATACTCACTTACGCAGTTATGCTATAACAACAAACTACCAAAACTATGTACTAAATTCATTAATCACTCTTCAATGACGAGATTTGTCATTCAAATAAACACATTCATTTTGATCATTTAAAATATCCCATTTGCAACAACTAATATAAGCACCGCCTAAAAGAATGGACAAAAATGAATTATAACTGAAATTTGAAATTTGGATTTGAACCTTGTGAGTTTCAAGCTCCTTCCCGACTCTCTGGATACTTATCTCAAGTTCTTTCGCTGTCTGTTCACGGAATCATACAAAGGTAAGCAATCTATGTATAACTGCAATTTGAACAACAACTATAAATATAAATGCTTACTTTTTTCCTGGAAGCAGACACACGTTGTTCTTTCAAAAGTTGACTCTCCAGTTGATCAACTCTCTTACTAGATGCAACAAATTGTTGTTGGGTCTCCACCTGCCATGTCGTAGATGAATAACAAATTGTGTTGAATTCATGTGTAATTATGTGCTCAGAAGTTCATACTAACCAGATTAAATTTCAATCTCTCAACCAGTAAAGACTGCTTTCTTTCTTGTTCCTGAGAAGATAATAAACAGCATCAGATTCCCATTCTCTAATTAATACATGACATCCATGGTCTTTCATCTAAACATTCACATCCAGTTTGATCATACAACCGACCAATGAAAGCGAGAAAAACTTAAAAAAAAATGAATTATATACAATAATAGAATTTTTGTACCTTCTTACTTTCAAGTTCCTTCCTCAACTTCAGAATATCAATCTCCAGTCCCTCTGCTGTCTGTTTCAAGGAACAATAAAGAGGTTAACATGATGGGTAAGACTTAAGAGATGCAATCTGAATAGGAAAATGTTGTTAGCGGATTACTCTTTTTCGAGAAGCAGAAAGCCTTTGTTCTTTCAAAACTTGGGTTTCAAGTTGATCAACTCTCTTATCAGATAATGCCAATTTTTCAATCAATTGCTGCTTCTCTTGTTCCCTTTTTGAACAAGTATCTGAAAGTTTTTTCAGCTCTTGTTGAAATTGTAGCTGAGCCTTTGCAATTGCATTGTTCAATTCAGCAGCAGCTTTCTCCTGTTCTTGTCTTCTCACATTTGCTTCAAATTGTTGTGTTGATATGCGCCTGCTCGATTGGAGAGACCAAATTAATTATGGATACTTATAATTTTAAGCACGCAAAATAATGACCCTTTCCCTCGATCTCCCTTTGACAGCGTTGACTGTTGAGCACTTACCTCATTTTGTTTCTCTTCTTCTAATTGAATATCTATCTTTAGATCAAGGATGGGTTGCAGTAGATAGAAATGCGAAAGGAAGGATTTTAGTTACTTAAACACAAGAAAGTTGACAGTTTGTACCAAAGAATAATTACAGTATCAAATTTATGATAGATTAAAAATGCAAGTTTAGAATATCATCTTTAGGTCGCATGATTATGCATAGCAAGTACAGCAATAGCCAGCTTATTTAAGGATAGATCGATTTAGATGTGTTGGTTCAAACAATGGGTGTTAGTAAATAGTAATAGGATGGGGAATTGTTTATTCTCAAAACTCTTAAAGTTCCTTCTCCTCTAATGCTTTTATCTCTCTTGAAAACCTACTTTCTCTTCTCTGAAAAACATAGCCTTATGAAAAAAAACTTTCGTCCTTATCTACCCTAATACATTATAAAGCGGAATCCAAATCTGTTGTAAAATTTGTGCCACGTGACATTTTTGAATAAATTAATGTGAAATTATATTTTAATAAATTTTGTAACAACTTATAGTATTCTTGCTATCTATTACTAATAACTAAAACCGGAGCAATTTCCCCCACCACATTGCGCCACATCACCCTTTTATTAAAATAATAATTTTAAATAGTTAATTATGTAAAAAAAATTATCTCCATATAAACATAAAGATAAATTAATATTTGTAAAAATTTATCCCCAAATAAACATAAAGATAACATAATATTAGTAGATTTGATCAATTTAGATAAAAAAGATATTATACTTATTATATTTTTAAGATATAAATTAAGACAAAATATGTACACATGATCACATATATATATGTATATATATATATATATTTGAAATAAAAATAGCCATACAAATGATAATATCTTTGAAATATGGATTATGTGTTATTTTAAATAATTAATATTTTGAAATAAAGATAAAATATATCTGTCACCATATTACATCACATCACCTTATAGTAAAATAGCCATTTAAGATAGTGATATTAAAAATATATCAAAAATACTTTTTTATTTATTTGTGATAACTTGAACAGTATAGATAGAAAAATATTAAAAATTGACAACTACAATATTATCTTATTATATGTAAAGTAAATATAGATAAGGAAATATTTTTATCTTATGATTTATGCCAATAATAATGAAATATTTGTTTTTTACTTTTTTACTTATCTTCTTTCCAAAGATAACACAATCAAATATATTAATTTTTATGTAATTTTTTATTCTTATAAGATAATACCATAAAAGAATTATTTCAATTCATTTTTTTCGTAATTTTCATATTTTTTATTTGCCTTCTTTCTTAACATAAGAATATAAAATTCATCAATTTAATTTATCAATTTTTTCAAATAAATCTATTTAATTGAAAAAATAATAATATAATAATTTTTTATTTTTCTTATTAAATACTTTTTATCTATTTAAATCTATCATTAGCACCAAATCATCATAAGTTATTTAAATTTAAAAAATAACGATATCTTTTGAAGACTTCCTTATACAAATGTTTAAAAAATAAATTTAAATATTAAAAATATTAAAAAATAAGGATAAATATCTTTTATCATGATATTTTTTACCAATTTCTTTATAGATAGATGTTGATTTTCTTTTACAATAAAAAATTAATAATAATTTCTTTATAGATATATGTTGATTTTTTACACTAAAAAGAGAAACAATATATTATTTTTGAAGTCACCACATTGAATTTGGCCCCACATTATATTAAAAATAATAATTTTTTATTTATATTTTCAATTAAATTCCTTTCTATCTATTTATATTAAAAAATGTTTAATTTGAAATTTAAATAACAATAAAGAAAATTATTTTATCATTATCCTTTTATTTATTTATGGAAAATACTTATCTTAAATCAAATTTTGATAAAAAAAATAAAAAACAATTCATGATCTAGATGATTGCTTGCCTGAATTGAATTTGGTTAAAAAACTTACATTATCTTTTCCTTAATTTTCTTTTTGTCTTATTCCTATAAATAAAGAAGATTTTTTATCTTTACAAAAAATCGATCTTTATTCATATTTTTTCATATTTTCTTATTAATTATCTTTTTAATAATTTTCTATAAATAAGAATGATAACATTTTAAATTTTCAACCGTAAATATGTTGAGTTTTATATATTAGTTTTCTATCTATAAATATGAAAGTTAAATGCAATATTGTCATTAAATTTTAATTTCTTAGTCACCATATTGTTAGTTACGAAATTGTTTATATTAATATTTTATCCATAATTATTACAACCGTTTTATATAATATGAACCATAATAAATAAAAACTATTGATCACTTAATCTTAAATCGGTTAATCACTATCCAAAATTATCCATATATATGACATATAAAAAAATACTAACATAATCTATTAGAGTAAAATAGATAATGTTTTATCAATAAATGTGATAAATATAAAAAAAATTATATAATTTTTCTATTTGTAAGTATATTTTTTATTATAAATTTTTAATATTAAGTTCTTATCCATAAGTATGGAAAATATAAAATAGTAATTTAGTATCCCAAATACCTTTTTTTAATTTAATACACCATTTAAATTAACTTTAGTATCTCTAAATGAAATAGGTAACTTTTATATCTATGAGTATGAAATATGGAGCATATTTTAAATTGCGAATTTTCAATATTAAATTTTCTTATTCTTTTATATTAACTATCAATTCAAAAGTATAATAAGTTTTTTAATTAATATGAGACATATTTTTAATCATGTATTTTTATATTAATCATCAGGTTTTTATATTAATTTAATTATTTATAAGTATGATAACAACTTTAATTAATATTGACCATGTTTTCATAATATTTTTGGATTTTTCAATATTAATTTTCTACAAATAAGAATGATAACTTTTAAATTTTCCATCTATAAATATTTTGTATGTTATATATTATTTTTTTATCCATAAATAAGATAGTTAAATGCAATATTGTCATCAAATTTTAATGTCTTAATCACCATATTTTTAGTTACTAAATTTTTTATAATAATATTTCTATTCATAAATATGACAAGTTTTTTAATTAATATGCACCATGTTTTTAATTGTAGATTTTATATTTTCTTATATTAATTTTTTGTTCAAAAGTATGATAACTTTTTAAATTTTCTATTCATAAACAAGATGATGTTTTATACTAATTTTCTATTAATAAGTATGACAATTTTTTAATAAATTCGGTATGGATATGTTGTGTCTTACAATATATTAAATTTCTATTCATAAGTATGTTAGTTTTTTATATTACGGATACGTACATAAATAAATAAAAATTATTGATCATTTACTCTTAAACCGATTAATCGGGTGAGTTCAATTGAGTTTAGGTTGAGTCATTTCGGATTCGTGTTGAGTACGGGTTCATGTCGTTAAAATTTATAGATTGATTGAGTCAATTCATTGCGGTTTTTGTGCGTGTTCGAGTAAACCCTACGAGTTAAGAGCATCAACTTTTTTATAATTATTACATAAATATTACAAACAACATTTTAAAAAATAAGATATTATTGGTATACATTTTGTGTATCCCTTAATAAATAAGTAAAAAATTATTAGTCCCTTAATGTTAAACCAATTAATCGAGTAGATTCAGTCGAGTTCGGGTTCGAGTTTAGTTTTGCTTCGATCATGCCATTAAATTTACAGATAAATTGAGTCAATTAGTTGTGGTTTTTGTGCAGGTTTGAGTCGTCCTAATAAATCGAGAGTGTCTATTTTTAATGATTATCAAAATAGCATTATATCAAAATAATATCTTGATATAATAAAACAATATTATTTTTACTATTCAAATTGTAATACTTATATCATATATAAATTAATATATTAGTACTTTTTATTTGAAAAAGTCTCTGGGCTAGGGCCGGGTCATCAACTAGTATATACTAAATAGATAATATGTTTATATAATTTTTTATGTATATAATTTTCTATCTATGGATTATGTATTAATTTACTACAATAGATAATATATTTATATAATTTTTATATACATAAATTTTGTATATCTTTTTTATCTTGTAACAAAATTTGAGATCCAAACATATAATTTTTTTATCTATATGTTGATAATAACTTGATCTAATATTTTTTATATTAATTTTACGCATAATATTTTTTATCTTTTAACAAGACCCGGGCTTCAAGTATATAATTTTTTTATCTATATGTTGATAAAATATGGGGCACAATCTTAAAGATATTTTTTTTAAATTACATAATTTTATTACGATATTATATACAAGTGTTTAAAATCTTCTATTAATATTATAATTTTGTATAATCCTTAGTAAAATTATCCCGTGAGTTTCACGGGGATTCAACTAGTTATGGTATTATTCCATAAGTAAATAATATAGGTCAAGGGTCTTCCCTAACAACAATATTTTTAATATTCATAAATAAATATGTTATATTTATCGAGTTTGGTTGAACCAAACTCTTTTTTATCTTGAAATGAATGCATTTTTTCTAGTTGTAGTGCACTTTTCATATTTAAGAGTGTACTTTTTCGAATTTTCACTTTTTGTATTTTGCAGTGCACTTTTTGTATTTTTTGTAGTGTATTTTTTGTACTTTACAGTGCACTTTTCGTACTTTTTGTAGTGCACTTTTTCGAATTACACTTTTTGTATTTTGTAGTGTACTTTTATGTGAAAAGTGTATTTATTTCACGTTTTAGGATAAGAATTTGTTTCATTTGAACCAAATTCTGTATCTATCTAGCTAATTGCAAATATAAAGATTTTGTCATTATCAGGTTAGAAGATGTAGTTTCCATAAATAAAATTTTTATTTTATTCTGTCTAAATAACTAATCCTTGCACTCGAGTCTTCATATGATATCTTCTCATTTTATATTTGATCGTCCATGAAGCCAAAAGTTAAAATTCATATTTGACACAAGTGTTTCTATCGTTGTTCATTATTCTTTGCAAACATTACAATTCTCTTCATTGTTCCTGGAACTTTCCATCATCATATTACTTATATAAAATTATATTTTGGAATCTTAAAATATGACAAGTGATAGAAAGAAAATAATCTTTATTATAAAACTTTTTTAAAATATTAAGTAAATACATTATATTACTGTCCTTTTAATATTAGGAACATAATTATTATATTTGAATTATTTCGAAATAATTATTAATATTCAAATTATAATATTAAATCATATATATATCTATATATACTTTAATATATTTGAATTTATACTTTATTAATAAAATTTTATTTGAATTTTTTGGGGCGCATCCTCATCCTCATTGGATTTTGTACATTGCCTTTGAGATGGATTTAGTCCCTATATCAATTTTGATGCATTTTAACTAAATTCATTTATTATTGTCACATAGCTGAATTTTAGTTTTTCTTCGACCTATCGGATGTATCCCTTTTCCTTGGATAGGGATATCCCCATCTTGACTCCCCAGATTCCACCTTAGCGGAGAGTTACCGGGTCAATGATGAGATGATGATGATGTATACTTTATTAGTATAGATCCGTGCAAACGGGTTGTCCAACTAAAGCCTTGTTTGCTTTAATTCCCTAGGAATAATGAATGAGAATCAGGAATGATTGATTGCAGTATATTGTTTGGCAATCGATTTCATTATCAAGAATAGTTCATTCCAAGTCTGTAGGCAAATTTGATTCCGGCAAAACATAGAAGGTATCCTTCATTTCAAGAAATTTTATTTTTTGCAACTAACACTAAAACACTAAAAACCTTAATAATAAATTTTAAAAACCATAACCCCAATTATAACATCTAAAACCTAAACAACATGTCATAGGATTGGTTCATTCCGATTCTTGATTTCATTCCGATTTCAAGTGTAGACCAAACAGGGCGAAAATGACCAAAAGTTTAACTAATGAGCCGGGCTGGTTAAACAGGCCCAAGTGCATTCAACTGATAAACCCACGGAACCACAGAGAGAATCTCAGGAGTCGGGAGAAAGAATTCTTCATCGCCGGCATATCATCTCTGCCTCATTCAAGTCTACAAAGGTTAGGTTTTCCTCTCGTTCGTCTTGTTTGTAATTCTTTAATATCCAAATTTGATCGGTTTAAACTTGTCGTTCTCAATTGAATTTTTGTTTCTGTCAACCGAGGAATTTTCTTATTTCTCAAGAAATTATTAAATTTCCACTTATTTTGTGCCGATGGCGCCTGGCCCTCGCCCCTAAGAACTCCCGGCCACTGGTTTGTAGCCATAATTATCAAATACAAGAATTTGGTGCATAGATTATATAATTTTAGGGCAGAGATTTCTCTGGCTACCTGGGCTTTATGGTAGGTGAGACTGATTTTAGCCCTTCCGAACACTTATATCATAGTATGATGAGCTAGTTTTAGTTAGGCAATAAGCTCCATCTGTTTACTTGCTCTTATAGTATGATGAACTCTATCATAGTTTTAGTTTTAGTTAGGCAATGAGCTAGTATGATGAGCTAGTTTTATTGAATCTTCATCTGTTTACATGCTCTTAAATATCAGCTGTGGCCATGTTACATATTTAAATGCTCTTATGAGATGAAAGTCATGTAGGTAACCCATTTGTTACATCGTAGGCTCAAATGATTGGCTTCCTTGTTCTTTTTTTTTTATGGTTGAAGGAAAGGCGGTACTCTCCGGCCCCTCAAGGGGGCATTTTATTGGCTTCCTTGTTCTTTAGTTGAGCTTTTTGCTAGCTAGTTCAAGGATCTAGTTTTTCATTCTTTTTGCTGCTTCTGCCTTTTTAGTATCGATTTGTTTCATTTCAGTTCAACATTGCTTCTCACTCTAGCTGTATTCAGTTCAACATTGCTTCTCACTCTAGCTGTATGCAAGTAGTATTGTGCTCTGAACTCATGGATCTTGCCCCATGTTTTTTTTGTGAACTCAAAATTCCTGCTTCCAAGTGTTCTTTTAACATATTTTTAAAGACTTAGCTCATCTGAGAAGCTCCTCACATTTTAAATTCCATATCCACATCTTGTTTGACATTTGATCATTAACATTAACCACCTCGGTCTAAATTCAATGGTGGCAGAACAACATCCACTTGATTCCAAATCACTTATTTTACAATCCAAGCAATGGGCCACAACAAGCCAAGGCGACAGAACCAGCGCCCTCGCCGGGGCCCACCTAGCACTAGCCACAACCAATCTCTGGAGTCAACATCCCTACCATCTGAACACACACCAGAAGAGGAAGACAATGTCCAGCCCACCCCAAGCATCCAGCTGGCGATGTGGGATTTTGGACAATGTGATGCAAAAAGGTGCACAGGGCGCAAACTCGCAAGATTCAACTTCTTAAAGGAGCTACGTGTAACAACCGGCTTTGGAGGTGTGGTTCTAAGCCCTGCTGGCACACTATGCGTCTCTAGGGAAGACCAAGCCCTAATGAAACAAAGAGGTTTAGCAGTTGTGGACTGCTCGTGGGCCCGCCTAAGCGACGTTCCCTTTGCGAAATTGCGGTGTTCTGCCCCCAGGCTTCTGCCATGGCTGGTTGCTGCAAATCCGGTGAACTATGGTAGGCCGTGTGAGTTGTCTTGTGTTGAGGCGTTGTCTGCTGCTTTGATTATATGTGGGGAAGAGGAAACCGGAGAATTGCTGCTGAGTAAGTTCAAGTGGGGGCATGCTTTTTTGTCTCTTAACAAGGAGCTTTTGAAGGCTTATTCCAAGTGTAAAGACAGTGCTGGAATTATTTCTGTTCAGAATTCTTGGTTAGCCCAGCAAAGGGGGTCACCATCTGCAGGTGTGAAAGAGAAGGAAGAAGAGTGCACTGGGGATGAGAAGAAGTCTGACTGTGATGATGACTCTGATGATGGGCTCCCGCCTCTTGAGCGGAATATGAATCGGTTGCATATGGAAGAAGAGAGTGAGGAGGAGGAGGAGGAGGAGGATGAAGAAAGCGAGTGAGTGACGGCCATGGATATGGTTTTTTCTAGGTTCCATGGTGAGGAAGAAACTTTGTTTGTGCTATGAAGTTATATATGCGGATATTGACCAAGCTTTACATGTTATGAGGAGTTGAAGACGTCAATTTAACAATAAAAGGAGTTTGGTCGGTCTGTATCACTCACTATGGTTGTTGTGAGTTGTGAGTTGTGAGCTGTGACAGTCTATTCTGGTTGCTTGCTGTTATGATATAGTATAATAGAACTGCAAAAGAAAGAATTCAATACAACAGAGATGAACTAATCTCCTCGATCTGTTGCTTCTGTTTCCCACAAGTTTCTAAAGGCTCCTACAATTTTGATCACTATATTTCACATTATACTAATGCTTCAATTCTTAGCTTTGAACTTTTTAACTTTTCATATATATACACATCACAAATACCAAAGTGGTATGTAGAATTCCAAAACAAAATACCACAGACACAACAAATAGCTGGCTATCTGGGTCACTATGAATTAAATAGAAAGCATGGTCTACATGGTTGGAGGCTTGGAGCTAGCATAATGGGACTAGAAGCCACGAAAACATACATGCATTGCGTTTCATTTTTTTAACTGATAGATGGATAGATGTCCGAGTGCCCCACACAAAAGCCTTTCCACGTATAAGATGAATCAGATTTTATACGCAAACATATCAACATATCAAAATGCAAGGTAATTAATCACCATAACAAACTGGATACAACTAAACACAACCAACGCAACCATGATCATATCAGGTCACCTTGACAATACAACTTTGAGATGTGAAAAGTCAACATGACTTGAATCCCAAGTCTGAATTACTTCTCTAACACTAGCTAGTGATTCATTAAAAACACCAATCGGTTCTTCACAGCATGTGTTAGAAAAGCTACATGAAACAAGCTTGCACACCAGTATGAAATGCAGGTAAATCCCTGTTTATATCAGCATCCGTTTTAAATATATGTCTGTGCTGGACGTCAACCCGAACGAACTCTTGCTCAGCAGGCCAAACGTAGTTTCCTTCTGCCAGGATTTCCAGGACCTTAGAGGAAGCCTCCGCAAGAATGGAGTCGATCACGGGTATTTGGCCCTTAATCTTCTCCACTATAGGCTAGAATTTGGGCTTCTTCAACTTTCTAATGTTGCTGCATTCAGAGTGAGAGAGAGTACGGTTATTGTCAACTAGAGACAAGCGGTATGTGACACATACAGGATGTGCCCTTGGCTGTGTGTTCCTTACAGAGTGTTCAGTAAAGATTGTAACCCTTGGGATTCTTGCCCGATTGTTTGATACAAAAGGGTCTGAGATCAGGGTCATCACTCAAGGGCGGAAACTCCTGGCCGCCAATCGTGTACGCATCTGATCCCAATTTGAACAAACCGACTGACACGGGAAGACCCTCCTCCAACAACCTCAGAGTGGCGATTTTAGGAAGGGGAGGTATGTCACGAGCCTCATTGATTAGGCTGCTTAAGATCCAAGCAGCAGATGGCACACCCATTCGAAACTAAAAGATACCTTGGTTCCTCGGCCTCACTTCCAGTTCCATTCATGCTTGGCCTGGGTTCCTGAAATAATTATAAGTCACATTTTAATTTATGTAGAGACGGTAAGGTTATACATGGAAAGTTGAGATACAAATTGCTCTCCATACAGATTTATTACCACTATATTCAGCCCAACAGATTCATTTTCTTGGTCAGGCCCTCTTCCTCGCTTGGCACGGCTGCAAGGTGGATCAGCATCACCCACCCCCATGCTCCCACTCGTGATGACCTGTCCCGAGGAGAGTGCCCTTGAAAGCTTCTCGGATAAGTCAATACGAGCAGAACAACAACATTAGACTTGGAGCTGCGGAGCTTTCGTCACTTCCTGGCCAGGGATTTCTCCCTTCCAAGAATAACATTTTACTTCCTGCACAGAATTTGGAGATCCGAGGTTGAGGCTGGGATCGCTGATATTGGCTGAGATATACGACTATTCAGACGGACAAAACAACACCAAAAGTTTTAATAACAACGCTTGAGAATAATAAGTCTTGTTGCAACACAAGGACAGACCGATCAGGAGGTCAACTGATCAGTTCACCGCCAGTTTTTTCTAATCCACGTAAGATTTCATACTCTATAACTTGCATCTCAAGTCAATTTCTGTCACAAGATCACTTCTTTTCCTTCCAAGTCTTCATCTTTACTCTAAACCCTAACATAAGATATAATAAAATATGAAAGATAAAGATAAAAATTTATTTATAAAAACTCATTTTAAAAAATAATTTATTTTCATTTAAGGTGGGGGCTAAACTCATTTTGTTCCTCGATAAAGTAAAGATTAAAATATTATATTTTTTATTAATTTAAGGACTATCAAATATTTCAATATATCTATTAAATATTATTTTTATTATTTTTAAACATTATAAGCATTTATCATTAATTTTTTTATAATAAATTAATATATATATATCTATAAATAAATTCGTGAAAAGATATCATGCTAAAAGATAAAAGATATTTATGCTTATTTTAAAATATTTTAAATTTGTTATCTTTAATTTAAATATTTCTATAAGGAAGTTTTCAAAAAATATTGTTACACTAAATAGATATTTGTTTGATGTTAAAGATAGATTTAAATAGCTAAAGAAGAATTTAATAGAAAAAAATTAAAATATTAGGAATAAAAATTAATTTTGTAAATATGAGGTGGGATTAGAATCGTTCTGATAACTCGAAAAGGTAAAACTTTCATATATAGTTATAGATACTAGTATGAATTCTTTTACCTTGTATAGGTTTTTCTTAAATAAAATATTAATAATAAAATATTTTTAAATATATTTATTATCCTAGAAAAATAATCATGTAAATGCTTAAATATAAATTTTGAATAAATATTTAAAATCAATAAACTATAAAAGTTGTTTATTTGAAACAATTATATTTTATTAGTATTACGAATCAAATTAATATCCAAAACATGATAATTTATTTAATTATGAAAATAGATAAGTAATAAGATAAATAATTATCAATTTATTATATACATGGGATCGTTCAAAATAAACTTAATTATAATATTGATATAAGATTGTACGTACATTACACTATCTTTATACTAAACTTAATTATCTAAACCTAGCATATGCATTCTATTTAAAAATAAAATAAATATCTAATATTTGTATAATATAGCATAAAAAAGATATGCTAATAACCTTCCTATTTATCATATCCAAAAAATAAAAGATTATTTTTTTGAAATTAAGAATGAGATTTTCTATCCATTAATTATATTGATATAAGATTGTATGTATACTAGTTTTACCCGTCGTACCATGTACGACTATGATTCGATATTTTATAAACATTATAAATAGGATATTAATCAATAAATGAATAAAAATATAATATAAGTAATTTATTGTTCGTAGAATATATATAATTTTTTAATCAAATATTATATCCTTCATATTTTATTACTTTTTATGTACGTAAATTTAGAGTTTATCAAATATTTCAATATATCTATTAAATATTTTATTATCCAATTTTATTAATTTTAAAAATTATAAATATTTATCATTAATTTTTTTTATAAAATAAAATCACTATATTTTTATAAATAAATTCGTCAAAAGATATATGCTAAAATATTTATATTTATTTTAAAATATTTTATCTTTAATTTTAAATACTTGTATGAGGAAACTTTCAAAAAATATTGTTATACTAAATAGATATTTGTTTGATGTTAGAGATAAAATTAAATAGTTAAAAAGAATTTAATAGAAAGAAGTTATAATAATAGAAATAAAAATTAATTTTTTAAATATGAGGTGGGGCTAGAATCGTTCTGATGGCTTGAAAAGGTACAACTTTAATATATAGTTATAGACTAGTTATACCCGTCGTGCCCTGCACGACTACATGGATTTAATTCTTAATTTATTTATTGAATGTGATTTTAATTTAGTAATAAAAATAAAAATAATATATATTAGGAAAAGTTTACATAAAATTTCAAAATTGTTAAAATGTGAGTCGGAGCCAAAATCAATATGGTGAGCCCAATATGATTTTGATGGCTTAATGATAATTTATTTATGAAAACATATGAATAAAATTATTTTAAAAAGAATAATTCAATTTTTAAAGTTAAAATAGATAGGAAAAGAAAAATAATGTAAATTCTTATAATTTTTTAATCAAATTCAATTCTTTAAAATATTTTAAATAAAAAGATAATAAATAAAAAAAGATAAAAAAATAGGAGTAAAGATTGAATTTTTTAAAGATAAAAAATATTCTATATTTACATGAATAGGTCAAAAAGGAAATTAATGAAAAGATAATGTATTTTTTTTTATCAAAATTCAATTTGGGCAAGTAATTACCTAGATATTGAAAAAAATTTAATTTTTTTTATCAAATTTTGATTTAAGATAAATCATTTACATATATAGATGAAAAGATAAAGATAAAATAATTTTCTTTATTTTTAATTAAATTCGAATTATAATTTTTATTTCACATAAATACATATAAAGGAAGTTAATTGAAAAAGATAAATTAATATAGATAAAAACTAATTTTTTAAATATAAGGTAGGGCCAAATATTTAATGCTTTTATAGTTTATTTTATTTTAGATATATCTTTTTAAGTTAAATAAATTATCATATCAAATATTTAACATTAATACTTAAGATTTAACAATAGATAACATCTTTATTTTAGATAGAATCTTTTCTAGATTAATTTATCCTATTTTCTATATTATCCTACAATAATATCAACATATATAAATTCCCAAAATAAAAAATCTTATGTGGCAAAATCCTAGGTGGCTTAATGTGAGAACGACACGTAGGAAAATCCTAGGTGGCGCAACGTGGTGGCCTTATTCCTTGCGTCTTTTATATATATATACATAGATTACACTATCTTATATTAAACTTAATTATTTTGTCAAAGATTGGTTTTAATAAAATGGGTGGTGTGGTCCAATCGAAAAATGACATGTGTCGTTTAATAATTTTCTTTAACCTCCGCTTTAGTATATAGTTATAATATAATATTTCAGTTTTGGACGAGATAATAACGAATCCATATATTGTTGATTTTTTCTATCTTATGTAAACCTCCAATCCGATTTTTCTACTCCTTAATCATACTCCCTTGTTAGGGAGTAGAAGATTTGATTTGGTAAACCTCGGGCCTCCAAGGATCTCTTGTAGTAAATCTTTTCATGTATACGTATATCATTCCCTGGCTGAGTCTCTCTCAAGTCTCAACAGAGATTTCCATAACTTATGCGTTAGTCTTAAACTCTTCGTGTACGTGATTCCCTCCGGCGTCTCTCTGCTCTTCCACGGTGCTGATTCCTATGACATCTGCCTTTTTCGGATTCTAGTTTTCTTTGCAATTCTCATTGCAATTGTGTTTATTCCTTTCTTATATTTGAATTCGTTTGCATATAGGTTAGGGGTTCTTTGTTGGATTCAGTTCCAACAAAACTTGTTGCTTTGTTGAATTTCAGTGTGTGATTTGTAATTGTGCGTTTGCGATCTATAAATTTATTTGCTTTCCAGATTGATTGAGTTGTATACTATGTTCTCAATTACCATACTAGTACTGCAGATTGATTGAGTTGTATGAGATGGAAAGGATCAGCCAAAAGGCTTGTGCTTCTGGTGAAAAAAAGAGAGGAGGAAAGCGCAGATGCAAAAAAGAGAAGCGTCCTCTAACTACTTATGGTATGGTTTGTTGATCCTGAAAAATTGATCCTGTTTGTATCTAAATCTTATATATAATGAAATTGATGACTACAAATTTGATATGCAGAGGCCTTAAAGGACTTAAAGGTTACAGAGGAAGTGTTGAAATCGGATGAGAAGCTGTGGGCACTTTACGAGCAATGTCCGCGGAGCAGAAGCAGATAAGGTTCCCGTACTTGAAGAAGTGTGCGTCCGTGGTCTATAGACTCAACCAAAACAAAGAGAATGGAGGTTGTGCTGGCCTCACTCTCTGGGCAGACGAAACAGACAAGGAGCGTGAGAAGCGTTGTGGCACCAGGTCATTTTACTTACCTTACCTTGTTCTGTCCTTTACCACCAACAACTAATAACTCATTACTCAACTCAACTGGGCAGACGAGACTGTCTGACTTACTTTAAAATCCATCTTTATGCAGCTCGAGATACTATCATGTGATGAGGCTTGCGTAGGTGGGTGGGATTTATAATCAATCGCTAGCTGTCAACTTAAGGGAAGGAAAATTGGTAGAATAAGTATCATGTTTGGTCTTGATTATTATTTTTGGATGGAGGGGAGCCAAGACGAGGGTCAAAAAGCTTCACCAGGCCAACTGCGTGATTTTGCTATGGGGATCTCTGTTGAGCCTGTTTTGTGTTTATCTGTCTAGTGTCATAGATCAAGCCTATTTGGCGTATATGCAATAAGCTATTTCTTCTTAACTTTTGTTTTTATTTTTTGTTAGTATTATGAAGAACTTGTTTTGATTTAGAAATAATGAAAGTTCAATTATCTTTCACAAGTCACAGCCTAAATTCTAGCGGCCCAAAACATGAACAAAGCAACACAATGGCAAAAGACGCGCCTCAAGTTCACAGCAAACATGAAATCATATACCTATCAAGTATCAACCTCTTGGACTAGAGCAAACATGAAGACCCGGGAAACCCAGAGCCTTTTCAGCCTGGTATCCCAATGCCATGGCTTTCTTAGTAGGAACTGGGCTATCCAGGTCCGACATAATTACCGTGAAGCCAACTGTGTGGCTGATCATATTGCTACTCATTTTCCTGTTAGATTTCATGTATTGAGTGCCCCGCCCGAGGGGATTAATTTATTGCTTTATGATGATGTAAGGGGTCGGGCTATCCCCCGTATGCTGACTACTTAGCCCTTTTTTCAATGTTAATAAAACTCCCCTCGAGGGAACGGAGAGCACCGCCTCTCCTTCAACCAAAAAAAAAGTTATATACCCATCTAGGAACAGATGAAGAGAAAGTCATATCTAGATTATAGGTACTTTGATTTACATGCATACATATTCAACTCATATATATATATATATATATATGATACCAAGCATAACATCGATGAAATGAATAGATGGAAGAATCCAATGATGAACAAAAGCTAAGTAGCTTAATTATTAACTAATGTGAATAATTAATTAGATCGAGGTCGGAATCACGGTGAAACCTAGCGATGAAGGCGGCGGCCCTACGGTCAATGCCGGGCTCGGCCACGCGCCAGTAACCTCCGTCCTCGTTGCTGGCGTAAATCCTCCGGCCGCCGTACTCTGCAGCCTCGTCCCACGCCACGTCACTCCCACCACCCGAGCAAAACGACTTGAGCACGCTCACTACTAGGCTACTCGATTTCCTCGGCTTCCCACCTGCCATCTCGACTTCACTTCACTAGTTGATCGATCAAATATGTTTTAGGGTCATTTAATTTGAAGATACAAAAAAATGCTGATATTGGTATACGTATATATAGCTAGAGGGTGCGTGTCATATGAGACCTTATTAATGATATGAATGCTTAATTTCGATCAATATAGGGATGTACGGTCCAGGTCGATTTGGAATATATAGATTAGCTGGAGGATCCATCTGCTTTCCGCGAGCTTAGCTTAAACAAATCCACGAAATATTTACTCTTTTTTTTTTTTTAATCCAGAACCTAGCTCCATCACTTGTTCTGTCTCTGCCCCATTCGAGCCATACCTTGTCATTAGAGCACATCCCACCCAAAATAAAAGGACCCTCGCGAGACTCGAACTTCAGACGTAGGCGTTTGATGGAGCAAAACTCTCCGCTGAACTGAGGTGGCAATGACAAAAAAAATGTATTTAGTTTTATTCTATCCATGTATATAATTTTATATAATGATAACACGGCCATCCACAGTGTTAGAATGTAAAGTCCCTATGATGGTAAAATTAGGTCTAACATATATAGAAGGTTAATGAGCTAATTTCACTATTTTTAATTAGTTTTAGTACGGAAATTTAGGCACTATGTGCATGCAGATCGCACGTACGTGCACGACTTCTAGTACGTCTATCACCCACGAATTTTAATATGGCATTAAAGTTTGATTTTGGGTCCGTTTCATGCTTAGTTAGGCTTAACAATGTGTTATGTTGGGTTTTGCTATAAGGAGACTAAAATACTAAACTCGACTTCATTATACGTTTTAAGTGTTAATTTAGTTAGACTAGTTGTAACTGCAAGGACGCATTGAATATAATATGTCCATAGCAGACTAAGTGAAAATTATAATGAAACCTTAAATGTACATGTACATACTGTTCAAAAAATCCTTTCTAGGTCCCGTTTAGGCACTGGAAGATCCTAGCCTACCTAGTCGTCCAGAGTGCCTAGGCACCCGTCTAGAACCGCCTGGACAACCGTTCAGACCGTCTAAGAGCTAGGCGGTTCCTCCCCGTCCAGCATCAGCCTAGCGTTTTTTAGAGCATTGCATGTACAGCTAAGCGTTGTATATGTTCATTGATCAAAGATCATTATAGTACTAGTACCCTTGTCATGGTGATGAGACGTCCGTGTACTATATGCCTAGATTCAAGTAATATAAATCCATGCGATGAATATATGACTATATTTAAGAGCATATCGATCTGGGCATATTTTGCCGATCGAAACTCATCTTTCGTGCATTCTCTGTATATAGACATCTCAAATTACAAAATATATATATGTACAAAATCTCACATCCTTTAATTATATTACTTTTTTTGGTTCGGAAACGTCATATCCATTCGAAATAATTCGATTCAAACAGTATAACTCCTCATATTATGTTTTTGTGAAACCAAACAATATATTGATAAAATTGATTTTGCTTTTGTGATTGTTGAAGTTTTGAATATTTATACCCCTAAATTTTATAATCAAGTTATATCTTTGTAAGATCGTAGATTTGGGTTAATTCCAACAACCGGGAACTATTCCAGTGACAATTTTCTTACGTAGCAGAGAATTATGGAACATAGAATCGGGAACTATTCCAGTGACAATTTTCTTATGTAGCAGAGAATTATGGAACATAGAATATAAGAAACTAAAAAAGTAACATACACGATGTTGGTTTTTCGGATATGAAAACGGAATAGTATGTTGCATAAACAAGTTGAAGTGAAAGTCAATTCTTGTATAACAAGGCGGTTTGAGTAGACCTCGAAAGGTAATCTCGTGAGTAGACCCCGAAGGGTAGTCTCGTTGGGTGTAGGCCTTTAAGGCAATCACCATCGACCCACTCAAACATTTTATTAAGTTACTTAGATAAAGGCTATGAGTCACGGGATGAGATCCCGCTTTCCTTCAACAAATATTGCCCCTATTCCATGCCAAGGGATTTTGCAATATCATTGTGGGATAAAATGTACCATATAAAACAATAGACATGTTGGCAAGACACATCTATTAAGAGTAAACGTACCTTGTTCGAATTACATGACTCTTCTTCATTCTTCACTTGAACGAAGTCGTCTTCCCATGACGTTTGTGGTTCTTCCTTCACTTGGAGGAACTCCTCTTGTAACGCCATTTGAGGTTCCTTCTTCACACATACTCGTGAAGTTCGATCCATGATACACACACGCTTTTGTGTTTGATTTCTCTCGTAAAACACTTGACTAAACTCGTATAGTTTTGATCGACTACAAGTGTTGAACTCTCACCGATTTTGTGTAGACTTGTGTGTCTTTTATTTTTTCCAAAATGGACGACCAACCCCATTTATATAGGCGTGTTTTTGCTGTCCAAAAACTGCCTAAAAGGTGGTTACAAAGTCAGTTGAAGAGAGGAGAGGTCGAGAGTGAATGTAGGGGAAGTTGTAACCAACTCTCCTTATCCATTTCCTCTCTCCTTTATCATTTTGGGCGTCCAAATCAGCCCACCATTAAGTCCAAAAAGGAATCCAAATCCAGCCTATAATAGCCCAAAGAAATGACCCAAAATTCCATCAAGAAATCCAATCCAAAAGCCCAAAGCCACGACCCAAAAGGCAAGGCAAGAGGCCCATGCTAGGCGTCCATGCTTGCGGCCCAACCAGCCCATACACGCGCCTCATGGGCCGGCCCATCAAGGCCCACACCAAGCTAGCATAGCTAGGTACCTAACTAGGTCACTTACTGTTGGTGATTTGTGAAAAGTCATCAATCCCGTTGAGAGCATGTTGAGGTAAAGAAGTCACTAGGAAAATGTCGATGAGAAAATTGACTTTGTGACTTGCCATGATATGATAAAAGAAAAGTACTCATGTACAAGAAAGATCCAAGTTAAGGCACACCAACGCCTAGGAACAAAACCTCATGTGCAAAGGCATTAGACGAGGGCGCGCCTAGGTGGCGTCGTCACTCGGTAGCGGCACATGGCATCGGGGCTCGGTGGAGACGCATCGATGCACAAGGCGTGCGCTTGCACGGCTTCGGCTCGGTATAAGAGTGAGCCGCACCGGTGTTTCGATTATGAGGTTCTTGTCTTGGTGGTTGGGGCACGCCTTTGACCTTGCGTAGGCACGGCCATGGCTGCACGATGCTAGCGGCGCACCTAGGTGGTGTACGAGAAGCTTGCGGCGCGCCTAGGCCTAAGGCACAAGGCATCGAGTGGTTGCGATTGAGCTAAGGTATGGATTTGAGCTAAGTTGTGAGTCTTATAGCTTTGTGCATATTCTAATGAATGTTAGGAAGCTTCTCCCAAGCTTGTTAGATGCTCAAAGCAAGAACCAAAGCTTGAGAATAGCTTGGCACATGGTTATGTATGCTAGAAAGGAGCATTGAAGCTTCATACTAGCTTAGAGTTAGCTTTAGTAGCTTGAATAAGCTCTTCACTCAAAGTATAAGCTTGGCAAGAAGCTCATGTAGCTAGGGATTAGCTCATGGAAGCTCAAACTAGCTCAAGTTAGCTCAAGTAGCTTGTAAGTTAGCTTAACGAGCTAAAACGCAGCTCAAGCCAGCTCAACTAGCTGGATGCTAGCTCAACTAGCTGGATGCTAGCTCAACTAGCTAAGGGCCAGCTACACTAAGTAAGTGACCTAGCTAGGTACCTAGCTATGCTAGCTTGGTGTGGGCCTTGGTGGGTTGGCCCATGGAGCGCGCGTGTGGGCTGGTTGGGCCGTAAGCATGGACGCCTAGCATGGGCCTCTTGCCTTACCTTTTGGGCCGTGGCTTTGGGTTTTTAGATTGGATTTCTTGATGGAGTTATGGGTCATTTATTTGGACCAATATAGGCTGTTTTGGACGGCATTTTGGACTCCAAAGTGGGATGGAGTGGACGCCCAAAATGATGACAAGGAGAGAGGAAATTGGATAAGGAAGGGTGGTCACAACTCCTCCTAAATTTACTCTCAACCTTTCATTCTCTAACCGATTGTGTAACTTCCTTTTGGCGGTTATTTGGAAAGCCATGGACCTCTATAAATATGGGAAATATCGTCCATTTGGACACATGAGAAGACACACAAATTTAGACACAAGTCTACACAAATAGGTGAGAGAAAAACACTTGTAGTCGTGTAAGACTAGAGTTTGTTTACGTGAGGGATTTTCATGAGTGAATTAAACACAAAGTGTATATCATGAATCGATCTTCATAAGTACGAGTGAAGAAGGAACCTCAAGTGGCATTGCATGAGGAGTTCGTCCAAGTGAAGGAAGAACGCCGACGTCATGGGAAGACGACTTCGTTCAAGTGAAGAATGAAGAAGAATCATGGGACTCGAACAAGGTACGTTTAATCTTAATAGAGTTGCCTTGCCAACATCTCCATCGTTTCATGTGGTACGTTTTATCTCACAACGATATTTCGAAATCCCTTGGCATGGAATAGGGGCAATATACGTTGAAGGAAAGAGGGATCTCATCCCGTGACTCGTAGCCTTTATTCAGTCATCTTAATAAAATGTTTTAAAGTGGGTCGATGGTGATTACCTTTACGGTCTACACCCAATGAGACTACCGGTCGGGGTCTACTCACAAGACTACCTTTCGAGGTCTACTCAAACCGCCTTGTTTGTACAAGGATCAACTTTCACTTCAACTTGTTTATGCAACATAATATTTCGTTTTATAATCCTACCCTAAAAACAAACACTTACCTAGTGTAGTTGGCCCTTACCTAGTTGAGCTAGCATCCAGCTAGTTGAGCTGGCTTGAGCTGCGTTTTTAGCTCGTTGAGCCGACTTTTAAGCTACTTGAGCTAGTTTGAGCTTCCATGAGCTAATTCCTAGCTACATGAGCTTCTTAGTAAGCTTATACTTTGAGTCAAAAGCATGTTCAAGCTTCTAGAGCTAACTCCAAGGTAGTTTGAAGCTTCAAAACTCCTTTCTAGCATACATAGCTATGTGCCAAGCTAAACTCAAGCTTTGGTTCTTGCTTAAAGCATTCACCAAGCTTTAGAGAAGCTTCCTAACATCCATTAGATTATGCACAAAGCTATAAGACTCATAACTTAGCTCAAAACCATACCTTTGATCAATCGCAACCACTCGACGCCTTGTGCCTTAGCCCTAGGCGCGCCGCAAGCTCCTCGTACACCACCTAGGTGCGCTGCTAGCACCGTGTAGCCATGGCCGTGCCATCGTAACGTCATAGGCGCACATCAACCATCGAGACATGAACCTTAAAATCGAGCGTTGGCGTGCCACGCCCTTGCACCATGCTGATGTTGTGCAAACGCGCGCCACATGCATCGGTGCGTCTCCACCGAGCGTCGATGCATCGTGCCGCTATCGAGCAACGATGCCACCTACGCGCGCCCTCGCCTAGTGCCGTGGCACATGAGGTTTTGTTCCTCGGCGTTGATGTGCCTTAACTTTGGATCTTTTCAATACATGATAACATCTCTTTATCATATCATGGCAAGTCACTTGAGTCAATTTCCCAATTGACATTATCCTTGTGACTTATTAACCTCAACATACTCTTAACGGGATTGATGACTTTTCACAAATCACCAACACATGATTCCTTATAGAGGAACCACACTTCAGCCAACAAGCTGAATGAGTAAACCTCTACCTCCCATGGAGGATTTCGAACGGAAACTTATATTAATTTGATATATCCTTAGTTAAAAGCTACAAAAACGAACTTCTCTATTATTTGCAATCACTAGATTCAAACAATACTATCGAATTAAGCTATCTTATTCCTAAGTCAACTAAACACAACTAATAAAAGTACTCGAACCTTACTCGTTCCTTGTGCAGTTCCCTTTAACATAGCAACAACCTCCTAAGTCGATGTTGAGCTCACATACTCTCCATCGATTGGATCTAAACTTCCTTCTTCAGAAATGGATTGTTGATTGTTGTTGAGTTGCTCTTGGCTCTCTCTCTCTTTTTCTCAGAATTTTTTACTTCCTTTTAGAGATCATTGTTCATTCAGATCGGAGAGCTACTTGACCTAACTCGATCGCTTTCCTCTTATAGCAGTTGCTTCTTTGGCAAATGACACATCTGTCCTTTTGTTCTTGGGGAGCACGATATTGTTGCAATAACCAGCATACCCCTGAGGAGCATTTCTTCATTATGACACTTCTATCTTTTTGTGCTTGCCGCCTAAGCTTAGAGAAAATGGAATCTTTTGTTCTTCATTGGTGTGCCACGTACTCTGATGAGCATGGGAAACGACTCCCTTGCTTTTCCTGTCTTTTCCTGATCGAAATCACTTGAGTGGGGACTTAGTTCCACATGTTTTTTATCATCAAAACTTCGAAGAATCGAATGGATGAAACCATTGTTCAAGTGTTAGGAGCTAACATTTATCCAACAATTTCCCATTTTTGATGATGACAAACTCAAAAAATGCAAGTGAGGGATTTAGGAAAGATAGAGTGGACTAGACACCAAATCAAGATAACGAGATACTAGAGATACTCAGTTCCCCTTGGGATGGATATGCAATTCTTATTTTTCAAGGTTTTTAAGCAAATAGTTCCCCGTTAGCATGGGAATTGTTTACTTCTATATTCTTTTAGATAACGCATCTCTGCATTTTTCCACTTTACCCTCTTTTAACATCATCAAAAAAAGTTAGGCATAGATAAACTGACAAAGATAGGAAGACATGTAAAGTAAAATCATAACTAGAGAATAACTACATTTTCACTAGTAAAAAAAGTTTATACAAGCATGGGAAGCAAACAACTTAAAGCAAAGAAAAGATAGGAACAGTTGAGTTGGGATAAGTTTGTGGGGGCTTGTTCATGGTTTGGAAGAGGAAAGAAGCTTCTGCTAAATATTGAGGAAAACATCCAAGATCCTTTCCTTGATGTCATAAAGATGGTTCAGAGCTTGGAGGACAATCGTGTTTTCCCCTTGTTCTAGGAACAACTGTTGTTCCTGTTCTTCAGGCAGATCCTGGGAAGATTTCATCCGGAGGATGTTGGAGATGTCCATTTCTTATCCAAGTTCCTCTTCTTCTTGAGGATGGTAGACATCATTTTTTAGCATGATCTCCTTTACTAGAGCAGCATAGGGAAGTCCATGAGTGGCTTTGGCAACACACTTGCACATGTGTCCAATCATGATCCTTGGCAAGTTGATCTTTTCCTTCCTTAGGAATAGATCAAGGAGAATGACATCATTTGTATTTAGAGTAATGTGTCTCTCCTACCTTGGGATCACCACCCTGGTGATGTATTAGTGTGTCATCTTATTCTTGGGCTCTAAGGCCGAAAAAAAATCATAAATTACGTTTGGGCACTGATTCCATGTAAAACTAGAAAAGTCGAAAATATTGTAGAATTATGCTCCTGTTAGAATTAGTTAAACAATGGCTTAGAGCCCAAGGATAAGATATCTACATAAAAGGACATATATATATATAATAATATCTTTATAATATCCTAAGCTGTTCATTTCGCACGCCCTTGAGGGCTTGATTTGTTGTCTACAACACTTTGATTTTTGTGTTTTACTCAACCTGATCCCAAACTCATCCTTGTTCTTGCTTTTTCGGAGATTTGTACTTTTCTTAGCCGATTTTGTTCTCCTTTGACTCACTTGGTTGTTCATGACTAGTGTTTGTTTATAGTCTATCGAATTACAATGCCTATTTAGTATTCAGAATTTTTACCTTATAAAAAATCTTAATAATATCCTAATATCTTGTCATATAATAAAAAGTAGGTTGCGGACCTTGCGGTGATTATTCGTGTGTTGTACTGTTGTACTCTTAGCGTCAAGTTGCTAGCATGATACATAGATCTTTCAAAATATATATAAGATATTGTGAAGATATTTATCCATATTGTTAAATTGAACAATAAGTTGACTAGCTTATATACTTGAGTTATTTTTCTAATTGTCAATTAATTTTAGGATGAGACCTTATTACTTACGTGCTAGGCTTGTCGCGCATGTACGTTGAGACAGTCTCTTTTTTTGGTCGTATTTGATCCACCTGACTTTGAAAAATATTCAAAGGAAAAATTAATCAAGTCTAAATTAACCAAGGATCGGTCGATAAGGCTGGTCATGGGTCGGGTTATGGGTGGGTGGAGCACTTCCACCACCCGACCCGTGAAATAAATTTTATCACCCGACCCACCCATCACCCGCGGAACCTTTCACCCATATCTGACCCACCCGTCACCCGCGGGTGAAGCGGATGACCCGTCACCCGCGAACGGGAGAGATCAAACTGGAGGGGGTGAGCGGTGCGAGAGTATTAAGCAGAGGCTACGGAGTGGCGGATCGAGATGGTGTAGGCGAGTGGCACTCTTGAGAAACCCTAAACTAAGAAGTGAGAAGGGCGAGGGTGAGAATTAGGTTTGGTTGTTTGGGGCATAGCCGCATATCACATATGGGCATATTTCCATTCGGGTATGTATAGTTTTTTAATATTTTAACAAACCCTAAACTTTTTTTAAAAAAGCCCCCAAGTCCAAACTTTCTTTTAAGAAAAAACCAAATCTAATTTTTATTTAGGATAAATTTTTACGGGTGGTCGGCGGGTGAAACGGGTGGTGGGTGACGGGTCGAGTGATGGGTCAGGTTAAAAGGGTGTAAAACTTCACCCATATCCGACCAGTCACCCGTTTCACCCATCACCCGACCCATCCGTCACCCGTTTTTTTACGGTTTTTCACCCGTATAATTGGGTCAGGTGAAACGGGTGGGTCGGTCACCCGCAGATAATGTCCAGCCCTATCGGCCGATATTGGAACAGATTGGGCTTTATAAATAATAGAAACAGCAGTCAATCAAAAACGTATACCGTTAACCAAACATATAAATTAACCAAATTAGAAGGCACACAATGCCAAGATTCCGTACATGTCGTTGAAAATGAGGAAAATGAAAATGCAAGCCGGATTATTAATAATCTCCTTGAATTAAGACAAGGAAGAGTGGGACATAAATATTTATGTATTCGCAGCGAGCTAGCTATGTTGACCTAGTGAAGGAGCAGAGAAACCAAGGATGATGGTGAGACTCAAAGCAGCCCAACAAAGCCAAGGCACCCAAATTATACAAAGAGGAAGATACGAGGAAACAAGGCTGCAAAAGCCTCTAAGAAACAAAGCCATTCCAAAGGGCTCGAGTCCTGAGAGACCAGGCCAAGCTAGGCCCATCCAAATGGCAGCATTGATATCAGAACTAGGGTTACCACTGCTTTGTTGTTATGGTGATGATACACAATCACGATCCCAAGGGTCACCAGAAAGGGATTCCCGAGGAAATTCTTGGCAAGCTCGAGATTTTGGAACATGTCCGCCATTTTTGCCCTGAATCCTGATTCTAGCCGGCATTAGGGAATAGTTTGTCGGTGTCGTGCGCTCTTTGAGTTGCTGAAGTCTACAAGGTCGACGACTTCTTCATCACACCAGGGGAAACAATCAATGAATGTATTGGTAACTTGATATAGGTTTGAATCGCATGGAAGCTTTCCTAAACCGATATTTCATCCCTTATCCAGCCCAAGGGAATTCGTGAAATCCGATTTGAGATAAGACAAACCATCTTGTCCTTGTCATGGTTGTCGATCTAGGACAAAACTTTAGAGTTTAGTATATGAACGATTGCTTCTCGTTGAGAGTGTTTTTCAGAGAGTACAACTCTTCAACCTTCAACACAAAAGCCCAATGAAGCCTTTAAATAGGCATTTGGATGTCCAAGACAGTTACCGACAGTTTTCTGGAGTGGATGACCTGGACAGTGGTTACTGGCGGTTACCAACAGTTACCACTTTTTTCCACTACCTCTCCATGTGTTCCCATTAACATTATACGCCTCAAGGACTCTCTAATTTGATTAGATAACCTCCTAACAATTACATGCACGTTTATTTGACTGATTCAACAACGGTTACCCCAGAACCGTCACCAGGTCATTGACCTCACTGAAGTCGGAGACTTACAAGTCCCAACCTCAAGTTCCCAACATGTAACATACTTTGAACGTATTCAACCTACAAGAACTTAGGTTCGCTTACACGGACGTGCACTCCGCACACCCTAGCCCGTGTTATAGTAAAGTCGGTTCCCATTGTGTCGACATGAATCCCGATCACACCAAAACTAACGTCGGTGACTTCTCAAGTGTCGATGAAACTAAAATCACCAACATAGTTAGTAAACTATATATACTTTTCTCTCATGTGCTTTGATATATACATTGTAATATATATTTATGTATAATTAAAATGTTGTTGGGATTAAAACCTATCTCACATCTGAAATAAGAATATAAATTGTCTATCATATAAAGTATATGGTTACTCCTCCTATTATCAATTGATTTAGGATGGAACTTCATATGCTTATGTGCTCGGCCCATATGTGTATGTGCCAGTTTACCTACCTACCGACCCCACGGACTTTCTTCAAACTGGCTCGATCTTAGAGTAAAATAAAAGTAGTGATGGATGTACCAAACGTACGTTCAAACCATTATACTTGTTGGAGAGTTGGGATTAGGGAAGTAGTCGAATTCTTGATCCCAACTACGACCAGTCGTTGAGCAAGGAGTTGAGGAAGCCAGCTCCTTTGGTCTATGGTGATCTGCTTCGTCTTGATAGGGCTTGGTTGCTATGGAGCGACGAGTTGGCCTTGGAGATGGAGTGGTGGTACACACCCAACTCTTGAACTGGTGATCGATGTTGGCAAGTATTGCAGGGCTCATCAAGGGATGGGGAAGAGAAGATGGGTTCTTGTGATGGATGGGAAGCGTCCCTGTCATCGATGTAATAGTAGCAGCAGTAGTAAGAACAACATTAATACTGAGATCATCGTCCGTAGAGCTAGGGCGTAGGAATGTTATTGTAGAATAAATCAGCCCTAAGAATCGCTCCTTTAAGTTATCCATCGTATTACAAATAGAGAAAACTGAAATCTGGGATACAAATTTGATAGAAAGCGAAGCTTTGATTTTGATGGTTCCAAACTTGAAGGAAGTCGACAACATGGATTCTTCTATGAAGTCATGGACATGTGAGAAGTCGCGAACATGTGAACCAAGACGGAATAGAAGAGTTGGTAGAATGTTAGCTCAAGATTTCGAAAGGTCGCCAACTTAGGCAAGTGAGGTGGCCAACTTCAAAGTTGCGGAACAGGTCATCAACGTGAGTCACGTCCCCAAACTATGCAAGTCAGGTGGTTGACCTTGAGTTTGTGAAACAGGTCGCCAACATGATCCAGGTCGCCGACGTGGGCAAGTCATTGACGTGAGCCAAGTCCCCGACCTGACAGGAAGGCAGTCTGAAAACGCGTGAGAAGATTGCGCGAGATATCAGATCAGTTCGGTTAAGGAAAGAATCTTCTCAAAACAAGAAAGGATGTGGATCTTGCTTAAGCCTTAAGAAGTTTGTTTATTGTAATATTTATTTTACCCTTAGGAAGATTTGTAAGGATTAGATTTATATTATCTTCCTTAATTAATAAAGGAAGTAATATATCTCTAAACCCTAGTGTCCTAACCTATATAATTCGTGGTTATTAGGTTAGAAAATGGGTGAGCTGATATTGCAAATTAAGAGAGGAAAAACCACGAGCTTATACTCCATATTTGTGAAAGAGAAAAGATGGAGTGACTCGTTCAAGGGACTCGATCGAGTGGTGAGTGGTGAGACGTAGGCTTGTTAGACGGGTTGAGGGTTGTGGTTACTCGGTTCACAACGAGTTCTAGAGTGCTTGGGAAGTAGGTCTAGATCCAGGGTGTTCTTGTAAACAATCCAAAAGATCAATAAAGCAATCTACGGCTTTTAATCCTTCCAAGCGAGAACTTGGAAGGGAGTGGTTTTCACACTTGAATGATTGAGTTCATCTATCAAGTGTTTCCACTATAAAATATTGGTGTGTCAAGTAAGTCTTTTCTATTAAATTAAATTTCCACTGCGTATACACTCAGGTTGGTGACTTTGTCTAAGTCGACAACCTTAACTAGGTTGGCGACGCTGGCTAGGTCGACGACCTAGAAGTACTAACGATCCTACAATTGGTATCAGAGCTTTGACTCTAGATTTGTTTTAGTACTTATGGTTTGCAGGAAAGAATGAATCCTTGAGTGACTATCACTCAAGATTTCAGGCAATGGTTAGCCAATTTGAGTTTCTTGGAGAAAAGCTTCCTCAATTGAAGCAAGTTAGCAAACTGATCCAAGGGCTCAACTCAAAATGGAACGAAGTTGATGCTGCGTTGCTAACTAATAGTGAGACCAAGTCACTAACCTTGGAGGATGTCATTGGGAAGTTGACCATGTATGGTGGAATCTGTGAAGTTAAAACTTATTCTTGTTTTATTATTATTCTGTTTTTAGGAAATAAACTTTAGCATTGTAGCTAAAACTTAGCATTCTATTTTTTATTATTGTCAACGTGAAGTAAGGTAATGCACCAATCTTGTAGCAGTGTTAATTTCTTGTTTGTAGGAGCCAAACAAGTGTCTTGTAATTATTTATTTTCTTCCAATATAAATTAGAAAACTGTGACAAGATGTAAATTGCATTGATCACAACAAAAAGAAGCAATACCGGTGTCCATTCTTTCTCTTTAATTTTCACTGTTCTATTGAATCTTTGTTGCCAATTCAGTAGGAATTCAAGCCGAATTCCAACATCAGGTATCAGAGCTTGGTGAGATTATAATAAAAAATGTCCCACCTCGATATTGAGAGCACAAGACAAAGAGAGCTGACAGAACATATAGAGAGAGAACAGAGAGAGAAAGAGCAAAGAGAGAAAGAAAACCCACGAAACACTTCAGATGGAGATGGATTGCGGATCAATGACAAAGAAGGATCCGTGACCCTGAAATACCCTATGCTGAATAAAAATAACTATTCAACATGGGCGATCAAGATGGAAGTGTTCATGATGGCACAAGGGGTTTGGGACGATGTCGAAGCTGAAGGGCCAGTTGACAACAGGAGAGACAAGATGGCACTTGCAGCCATCTATCAAGGTATTGGAGAAGATGTCTTGCTTCAGTTGGGCGCCAAGAAGATCGCAAAGGAAGTGTGGAACATGTTGAAAAACATGAATCTTGGCACTGACAAGGTAAAGGAGGTAAGAACACAAACTCTGTGGAGGGAGTTTGAAACCTTGAAGATGGGAGATTCAGAGACAGTTGATGACTTCTCTGGAAAGCTAACAATGATTGTCAACAAATTAAGAGGCCTTGGCAATACAGTGGATGAGATACAAGTGGTGAAGAAGCTTCTAAGATCCACCTCATCAAAGTTCCTGCAGATAGCTTCAACTATTGAGGAGTTTGGTGATCTAAAGACTAAAACAGTAGATGAAGTCATTGGATCACTCAAAGCTCATGAAGAGAGGCTACATGGCTTTGGAAACAAACCTGAAGAGACTGTGCTTCTCACAAGGGCTGAGTGGAAGGCACAAGAAGATAACAAGTCTCAGAAAAGGTACTCTAGTGATCAGGGAAACAATAGAGGAGGAAGAGGTAGAGGCCGTGGAAGAGGAAATGGTGGTTCTCAAAGAAAAGAAGGAGAATCACACCAACAGAAGAAGAAGTTTGATAAGTCCAAAATTAAGTGTTATGGTTGTGGACAAATGCGACATTTTGCCTCAGAATGCTCATTAAAGGAGAAAGATGAGCAAGCAAATTTGACAAGGAAGGAAGAAAAAGAAGAACATGCATTGTTGATGACAGAGACTTGTGAACTGACCAAATCACATATCTCACTCACCAAAGAAGAAGTGGTTGCTGTAAGTGAAGATATCATGAGGAAGACAGGATGGTATCTCGACACTGGGGCGAGCAATCACATGACAGGTGACAAGGACTGCTTCACTGACATTGATCACTCCATAAATGGCAAGGTACAGTTTGGTGATGGTTCAGTTATTAATATAAATGGACTGGGTTCAATGCTTTTCCAATGCAAAAATGGAGAGCACTTGGTCTTGTCAAATGTGTATTATATACCAAAGTTGAAAAGCAATATCATCAGTTTAGGCCAACTTGATGAGAGTAGAAGTCGAGTGACCATCCAAGAGGGATCATTGAAAGTTTATGACAGTGTAAATAGGCTCATCATCAATGTCAGGAGACAACAGAACAAACTTTTCATTGTTGAATTGCAGACTGCACAAAGAGTGTTTTTAATGGCCAAAGTAACAGATCAAGCCTGGCTATGGCATGCTAGGTACGGTCATTTGAACTTTCAGGCCTTGAGAAAATTAGCAAGTCAGAAGATGGTTGAAGGGATGCCATTGATTAGTCAGGCAAACCAGGTGTGTGATGGGTGTGTGATTGGAAAGCAACATAGAAGTGCATTCCCACAGAAGGCAAGCTTTAGAGCAAAGGAGCAACTAGAATTGGTCCATGGAGATTTGTGTGGACCAATTTCACCAACAACACCTGGAGGTAACAATTACTTCATGCTTCTTGTAGATGATCTTTCTCGTCTTATGTGGATCTTTCTGTTGAAACATAAGAGTGAGGCATTTGAGGCCTTCAAGAAGTTTAAGGCGCTGGCTGAGAATGAGGTGTCAAGAAAACTGAAGTGTTTCAGAACAGACAGAGGAGGTGAGTTCATTTCAGCTGAATTTAGAAAATTCTGTGATGAAGAGGGGGTAAAGAGACATCTTACAACTCCATACTCTCCTCAACAAAACGGGATAGTTGAGAGGAGAAATCAGACAGTAATGGAAATGACAAGAAGTATTATGAAGAGCAAAGGGGTGCCAGCTAAGCTGTGGGGTGAGGCAGTGAAGATATGCTAATATATACTAAACAGGGCTCCAACCAAGAGTGTAGAAGGTGTGACTCCTTATCAAGCTTGGTATGCAAAAGCTCCAAGTGTACAACACCTGCGTATATTTGGATGTCTTGCTCATGCCAAGATTGTGTCACCCCATCTCACAAAGCTGGCTAACAGAAGTGTAAAGACGGTCATGCTTGGATATGAAGAAGGCACAAAGGGATACAGATTGCTGGATCCATGTGTGGAAAAGATTATAATGAGTAGAGATGTAGTCTTTGAAGAAGAAAAGAGTTGGCCATGGAAAACTAGTCAAGAAAGGGAGGAGACAGACTTGGGAGGAACATTTATTGTTCACATGGGTCAAGAAAGAAGTGAGGAAGGTGGTGACACATTGAATTCTGAGGAAGGAGATGCATCACCACTTTCAACTCCTCAAAACTCACCATTGAGCACAACTAGCACTAGTTCCAACTCAGGGTCAAGTGGAGGCAGTCTCAGGTTCAAGTCATTGCAGGAAATTTATAACTCAACAAGAGAAATAGAGGAAGAAGCCAGTTTATGTTTTCTGTCTATAGATGAGCCGTCCAATTATGAAGAAGCCTCTAGTAATGAGAATTGGAGCCAAGCAATGGCCCAAGAGATCAGCTGAATTGAGAAGAATGGGACATGGGAACTGGCATGTCTTCCAAAGAATCAGAAAGCCATAGGCCTGAAGTGGGTTTTCAAACTCAAGAAAAATCTGGAGGGAGATATTGTGAAGTACAAAGCAAGGTTAGTGGCCAAGGGGTACGTGTAGAAGCATGGGGTAGATTACCAAGAAGTATTTGCTCTAGTTGCACGGCTAGAAACAGTAAGAACTTTACTTGTTTTTGCTGCACAAAGAAGCTGGGAAGTGCATCACATGGATGTAAAAACAACATTCCTTAATGGAGATCTAGAAGAAGAGGTGTATGTGAGACAACCAGAGGGTTTTGAGGACAAAGAAAATCCAAACAAGGTACTAAAGCTACATAAGGCATTGTATGGATTAAAGCAGGCGCCAAGAGCATGGAATGCAAAGTTGGACAAGTGCTTAAAGTCACTAAGCTTCCAAAGGTGCCCTTATGAGCATGTAGTCTACATAAGAAAGAGTGGACAGAATGTAGTGATTGTGGGAGTGTATGTGGATGATCTCATCCTAACTGGTTCAAATGGGGAGATCATTCACAAGTTTAAGCTCGAGATGCATAAGAGGTTTGAGATGAGTGATCTTGGCTTACTCAGTTACTATCTTGGAATTGAAGTGAAGCAAGGAAATGATGGTATCAGTCTGTGCCAGTCTGGATATGCTAAGAAAATTCTTGAGAAGCTTGGCATGGCAGAATGTAATTGTTGACGGGCCTTCACTCAGGACAACAAATAAATTTATAGTCAAGACCCCGCTGAGTATAGGGGAGTCAGGATCGTTCCACGAGAATCAAGGTTGTTTGTCTATCAACTACTAAAAAAAGCAAATAAAAATAAACAAAACACTCACAAGCAGCCTCGTTAACGACGTTGTCAGGGTCGTTAACGAACCACCGTAAACAAAAGACTCAAACTAACGACCTAAACAGATTCGGTACCGAGCCAGCGAACTCAGCAACGAATATCTCTCTAAGAAAATTCAAATAAAAATGAAGATCTAGGACTAGGGACACCACAACATAGTCATGCATATAAACTCGTAAGAAGATGAGATCATGCCTTTAAACAGATAAATTCATCAACTTTCGTTGAATATCAAGTAAATTAACCTACTTTCATAACCCAATTCACTCAATTGCTTGTTTTGGATCTAAAGCTTGAAACTTTCGTATTCAAACAATATCAACCTTCAAGTTAACAACTTTCTCTTTCAATCAAGCCAATCAACTCAAATTACCTCAACTTTCATCTCGGTATAAGCACATCAAACAATCTTAATAAATAGATAAAAGGCATTCAACACACAATCTTACTCACCAAACATGCATAACTATGCCGGGCTTAACCCCGACCCTAGAAAAGAAGACTACTCACTAATCATAACTATGAAACAAATAAATTCAACAAAAGAAATCATAGAAAACAAATCACTACTCAAATTAATAGGAAAAATATCGTCTTAGAGAAATTCAGAAGAAACCGAAAAATACAAAGCTCCGAACCAAAATAACAATTAACGAACCCGGTAACTCTCGTCCACCGAGCCTCGATCTCGATTCCGATCTTTCTCTCTCTTCTCGGCTCTTCATCCTCTCCAAGTCGATCTCTTCAAAAATTCCCCCCCTTTAGGCTAAACAAGAGGGCTATTTATACTAATAAAGCTAGAAAGAAATAAGGCTAGAAAGATAAAAACTTTCCTAAAAAGATAGAAATAAAATCCTAAAAAGATAGAAATAAAATCTAAAAAGATAGAAATAAAATCTAAAAAGATAACAAGACCTAAAATACATAATATAATAACCCTAAAATCATAAAAAGATACTCTACCGACACGGAAATAAATTCCCGCACAGGATCGGTGAGTCACAAAGTCAACTCTCGAAATCTCTATCTCGTGGCCTCGTTAACGATCCCTTGCAGCCTCGTTAATGAGCCTGGGCTTGGTTTCTTCCACACTTAATCTTGTAAAACTCGAACTCCGACTTCTTAAATCTTGTATTCCTCTGTCTTTCAATGTAGCGCTCCAAATTCAG
Source organism: Fallopia convolvulus (assembly GCA_964016875.1). Lineage (NCBI taxonomy): Eukaryota > Viridiplantae > Streptophyta > Magnoliopsida > Caryophyllales > Polygonaceae > Fallopia > Fallopia convolvulus. The sequence goes on along the minus strand of OZ024718.1, from coordinate 57,791,106 downwards.
CTCCATATAGCACCTTTTCCTTGCTAAAACCTACAAAAATACACAAAATAGAGTAGCTTCTATACTTTTCATAAAAATATGCAAAACTACCCAAAAACACATAAAACTAATCCTAAACTATCAAAACTAGTCCTAATAAACTAAGAAAATATACTAAAAACTATACTAAAAATACGAACATCAGTAATCCATTCTACATTCCTATGGAGCCAAGGAAGAAACTCAGAAAGTATGGAGAAGGTGAACCAGTGCCAGATTCCACTTTATACAGAAGCATCATTGGCAGTTTGAGATATCTTGTCAACACACGACCAAATTTGTCTTATTCAGTGGGAGTAGTGAGCAGGTATATGGAAGCACCAAAATTAGTTCACATGGATGTAGTGAAACAGATTCTGAGGTACATAAAAGGAACCCTAAATTTAGGTTGTGTGTATAAGAAGAATCAAGTTAGTGAAGGCTTGGTTGGGTACAGTGATAGTGATCTTGCGGGGATGTTGATGACAGAAAGAGTACCTCTGGCATTGTATTCTTTCTTGGTGAAAATCCAATCACTTGGGTATCTCAGAAACAGAGAATTGTAGAATTATCCTCATGTGAAGCAGAATATATTGCTGCAACAGCTGGTGCTTGTCAAGGAATTTGGTTGGCCAGATTAATCAGAAGCTTAAGTTTTGATGAAGTGAAGCCTACATTACTTGTGGATAATAAATCTGCAATTACTTTGGCTAAAAATCATGTGTATCATGAAAGGAGCAAGCATATTGATACAAGGTTCCATTTCATACGTGAATGTGTTGAAAATGGTGATATCAATCTTGAGTACATCAAAACTAAAGTGCAACTGGCTGACATCCTCACAAAACCTCTTGCAAAACAAAGATTCATCGAGTTGTGTGAAAGTATTGGAATGAAGATCATAAAGTGAAGAACAAGTTTAAGGGAGTGAATGTGAAGTAAAACTTATTCTTGTTAATTTTATTATTCTTCTGTTTTTAGGAAATAAACTTTAGCGTTGTAGCTAAAACTTAGCATTCTATTTTTTATTATTGTCAACGTGAAGTAAGGTAATGTACCAATCTTGTAGCGGTGTTAATTTCCTGTTTGTAGGAGCCAAACAAGTGTCTTGTAATTATTTATTTTCTTCCAATATAAATTAGAAAACTTTGACAAGATGCAAATTGCATTGATCACAACAAAAAGAAGCAAAATACCGGTGTCCATTATTTCTCTTTAATTTTCACTGTTCTATTGAATCTCTATTGCCAATTCAGTAGGAATTCAAGCCGAATTCCAACAGAATCAAGAAAAGGCGAGATGATCGTTTTGAAACTGACATTAACTTGAAAGTGGAAAAAGCTTTTGATCTCGCACAAACTGAAGAAGATCAAGTCGATGTTGATGACGATGTTGCACTCATGGATAGAGCAATGAAGAGGTTGGGGAAGTGCAACAAAGGTACGACACAACCTTCTGAAGATGTTGTGTGCTACCATTGCCAAGGTATGGGACACTTTGCAAGACCATGTTTGAAGAAGAAAGATGAGAAAAGCAAGTGTTCAATGTTTGCAAATTGGGAAGATTCTAAACCAAATGGAGTGTGTCTCATGACAAAAGTTGAAGACTCTTCAAGAGAGTTATGTGACACTGAAATCTCCTCTATTTTGTCTAATAAGTCTAGAGAACAATTGTTGTCCATTATTAAGAAGTTGGGAACTAAGGTTTGTGAACTCAGTGAAACCTTAGAAGAGAAAAATGATACTATTTCTAATTTAATTGATGATAATAAAGTTTGGTCTGATAAAGTCATTGAATTAGAAAAGGTGTCGTTTGTTTCTACTTGATATGCGTGCAACACTTGTACCGATCTGAAAAGTGAAGTTGAGAACTTAGAAAAGAAAGTCACTAAACTAGAAGGTGAAAAACTCATGTTGAAATTAGGGAATGCTAAGATATCAAGTGACTTTGAAAAACTAAAACTGGATGATGAATTCAAGAGAAAGAAATCGGTTGATGAAAGTGTTGCTAATCAAGTTGTTGACGTTGAGAAAGAGTATCCAAAGAGATTTGTGAAGCAAAGGCCTGGAATTGGGTACACAAGTACACCAAAAAATCAAAGTACTAGTAAATGTTTCCCCAAGTCCAAGGGTAAACCCCCCATGTGCAATAACAATGCGAGTTGTTCCACATCTAGGGTGGTCAACCCGGACAAAGGTAAGCAACTCTGATACTCTGGTCAGAAGGTGCACAACGTGGGGAATAACCAAGTCCAGAATCCTAAATCTTCAAAAATCAATTGTAATGCTCTTTCTTGTAAAAACCTGTGTATCCCATGCATAGCAAATATGTTGGTCCAAAATCTCATAGAGCATGTTGGTATTGTGGCAAGGTTGGCCACTATCAATATGAGTGTAGGAAAAATGTTCAAGATAATGAAAAATCTAGGTGGTGGAGTCAATCAAATCATGAAAATTCCTATGCTAATAATCAGATCCATGTGAACTCTTGTGCAAATAACCATGCTTGTTGTCGAAACTATTCTTATGTTGCCCAACCCGGAGGAGTTGTTAAACAACTCTAGGTTCGAAAAAACTGACATTTACCTTGCAGATGTGAGTGAGAGGAGGCTTCCCTTGGTTCTTTATAAATCATGTTTAGCTCGCGTGATGAGTAGTACATGGAAGGTTATCTAACTTCAACAAAATGGAGGTAATTTTACCTTCAAAAACAAGGGAAAAGTTTCAAAGAAAGAGTTGAAGGGTACAAGATGTACAAGACATGGATGAAACAAGCTAGAGAAGGTTTTGAAGTGAAAAGAAATCATGAGAAGTGATCAAAAAAGAAAATTGATTCTGAAGTTGTCAACCTGAAAAAGAAATTGAAGTTGTGAACATTGCTGACGTTCCCAACTCTGAAGAATTGGTTGTGCATGATCAAGAAGAGGATGGTGGTGATGCTGGTGGAAGTACTCAGCAACATGAAGAGTATGGTTCCGAAAATTCTAGTGAAAAAGCTATCGTTGAAGATGAGGTTGTGCAGAATAAGTGACCAACGTGTAGATATATTCACAAAGGCTTTGAATTGGGAACCCTTCGAGCAATTCCACATGGAGCTAGGTATGATTTCCCTTAGCTAAATCTATTTTCCTATCCATGTTTCCTAGATGATTGGCTACATTAGATACTCTTTTTATGACTCAGTAGTTTCATGATTTTAAGGTGTTTAAGTCTTGAATGATTCAATGTTACCTACTTAAGAACCATGCATATCTTTTTGTCTCTAATTCTTGCTTCTTGAGTAATGTTTTTAATGAATCATGAAACCTCTCTCTTTGAGCCCAAAAGAATCAAACCCGATGTTCCTAACCCTCATTACAAGCACAAATGATGGTTGATTCTACAGCCTACCCAAGCCTGTCATGTTAGGGAGTCTCTATGAGCTCAATTTTGTGTTTCTTGATTAAAACAGAGACCTATCTATCATTGACAAATCCACATTAAATATATTCTTTCCCTGGTTCTCTTTGGCACCTCCGGTGCAACACCCCAAAGAATCAGGCATATTCTCTTGTTGTGCATGTTGGCAACTCGGTGATAGTTAAGAGCAGTGAAACATGTGAGGAACCCTGTCAAAGTGGGGAACCTTGTGTAGGTTGGGAACGTTGACTACATGTGTTTTATTTTGGAATTCTCTAGAAGAAAAATATGCCACTCAAGTGCGTTGTTAAAAAAAAACTGGAATACCATGAGTTTTATGAGGTTGAGGGGGAAGGTAAATTTGTGAGGAATTTGTACCATGACACCAAAAAAAGGGTTACAAGATGGTTGGTAACCAATGGGTGTCAAGGGTGCTAGAAAAGAAGTTGACTTTAATGATGTTGATGTGGGCAACACAGTGGCGGAAGAAGATGGTTTGCACTTTGCTGCTAGAAAAGGTTGGGCAACTCTTGTAATATTAGTGGTGCACTTGCTGATATGCTTGAGTCTTTGATTTAGCTCGAGTCGCCAACATCCATCCCCTTTCTATTTTCCTTAACACATCTACCCTCTCACAAAAATTATCTCTTCGATTTCATGTGTGTGTTTTGACTTTTTCATGCTTGCTTGGTTAAGACTACATCGTATTTTGCTGTGGTTGGATGTTTGTAACTTTTGTTGACTTCTATGGTTTACCCTTTTATGACTATTCTATTGCTTGATTATTCTGAGTATTCTTTTTGATGATGCCAAAAGGGGAAAAATATTGGAGATAGATAAAAAGGGGAAGTTAATATTGAATGCCATGCAGGTTATCCAATTTAGGGGAAACTTTTTAGAGAATTTGTGTTTATTGTCTATATTGTCGATGTTTGGCCTTTGAAGTTTTTGAGCAGGAATAAAGGTGTTTGTCACCATCAAAAAGGGGGAATTTGTTAGAAAGCGAAGCTTTGATTTTGATGGTTCCAAACTTGAAGGAAGTCGATAACATGGATTCTTCTATGAAGTCGTTGACATATGAGAAGTCGCGAACATGTGAACCAAGACGGAATAGAAGAGTTGGTAGAATGTTAGCTCAAGACTTCGAAAGGTCGTCAACTTACGCAAGTGAGGTGGGCAACTTCAAAGTTGCGGAACAGGTCACCAACGTGAGTCACGTCCCCGACCTATGCAAGTCAGGTGGTTGACCTTGAGTCTGTGAAACAGGTCGCCAACGTGATCCAGGTCGCCGACGTGGGCAAGTCGTTGACGTGAGTCAGGTCCCCGACCTGACAAGAAGGCAGTTTGAAAACGTGTGAGAAGATTGCGCGAGATATCAGATCAATTCGGTTAAGGGAAGAATCTTCTCAAAACAAGAAAGGACGTGGATACTGCTTAAGCCCTAAGGAGTTTGTTTATTGTAATATTTTTTTATCCTTAGGAAGATTTGTAAGGATTAGATTTATATTATCTTCCTTAATTAATAAAGGAAGTAATATATCTCTAAACCCTAGTGTGCTAGCCTATATAATTCGTGGTTATTAGGTTAGAAAATGGGTGAGATGATATTGCAAATTAAGAGATGAAAAATCACGAGCTTATACTCCATATTTGTGAAAGAGAAAAGATAGAGTGACTCGTTCGTGGGACTCGATCGAGTGGTGAGTGGTGAGACGTAGGCTTGTTAGATGGGTGGAGGGTTGTGGTTACTCAGTTCACAACGAGCTTAGAGTGCTTGGGAAGTGGGTCTAGATCCAGGGTGTTCTTCTAAACAATCCAAAAGATCAATAAAGCAAGCTACGACTTTTAATCCTTCCAAGCGAGAACTTGGAAGGGAGTGGTTTTCACACTTGATTAATTGAGTTCATCGATCAAATGTTTCCACTATAAAATATTGGTGTGTCAAATAAGTTTTTTCTATTAAATTAAATTTTTGTTGCGTATACACTCAGGTTGGGGACTTTGTCTAAGTCGACAACCTTAACCAGGTTGGCGACGTTGGCTAGGTCGACGACCTAGAAGTACTAATGATCCTACAAAATTGTTAGAAGAGTTGGTTTTGATGGTTCCAAAGGTCAATGACACAGAAATTGCATGGAGAGTCAGCAACATCAAGTTCTTATGAAGAAGTCAGTGACAAGGATAACTGGCAAGAAACTATTGTTGAAAAGTTGTGTTTTGATGGTTCCGAGAAGTCGGTGACTCTGAAGTTGCATGTCAATTCGGTGACTCAGCAAAGTCACTGACACGACCAACTGGCAAGAAAACTATTTATGGAAGGAACTCACAAATCATGTGTGATTGTTTGCAGGACAGCTCGGGCGTTTATTTATGGAGAATATCTTCACAAAAGAGTGCTGAAATCACAAGAAGATGATATGCTTCCATTGAGATATTTTATATGTGTGTACATGTTATATTAGGAAAGATCTTGTAAGATTGCGTGGGATGTTATTTCCTTAACCGATTAGGAAATAATATTACACAAAATCACACCTTATTCTAGCTTAAATACTGCATTGTTTTAGGTTAGAAATGAGGATTTTTTTTAGTATAATTTGTATATCTTGTGAAAAGGAAAAGGAGAGAGTTCTAGGTTGAAGAAGACTCGTGCGTGGGATTCGTACGAATAGTAAAGAAGACTTGTACGTGAGATTCTTACAAGTGGTGTAGTCAAGTGTTCTTAGGCATAGCGTGAGGTTGAGAGTGTATGTACAAAGGTAGAGCGTGGTTCAAGGTTGTGGGATTCAACTTGTACACGGGAGAGCTTTGTAACACTCAAGAAATCAATAGAGCGAGTCTAAGGACTCTTGAAATCCGACCAAGTGAGAAGCTTGGAAGGGAGTGATTTTTCTTTAAGTAAACTAGTTGGTTGACGAAGAGTTTTCACTATACATCGCTTGTCATGACAGTTTGGTAATATCTTTCATGTTTGATTATTCCGCTGCTTATTTCAAGGTCACTGACTTTACCAAAGTCGGTGACTTCTACTGTTACACAAAGTCGACGACTTCGCAGGAGTCACCGACTCATTTAAGTACTAACGATCCTACAAAAATTAAGGCATATAGTCCATCAATTAGGAAGAGAAAGAGCTCCATGCCTTCACACATATGAGATATTATGATGTGGGGATCACGTATGTTTTTAATTGTATTTTAGAAAAGGACGAAGAATGGTGCATGAAACTAAATAAACAATAACTCATTGACAATTGCAAGGTCCAAGGTGGTCTGGACCATGCTGAGTTGGGTTGGGAAACTTTTGTTTACGACAAAGCCCATATTACGCAGGCTGGTTCATTTGACGCTTCCATAATTGTTATTCCCTTATGCTTAAAATTGCAAATTCATCCTAAAATCAGCTTACATCACCAACCCATTTAAAGATGAAGAATCAGGTTCATATTTCTAAATCAGATTCTTAATTTCACAAACTTACCGGCCAAACACCACCTAAAATGTGTCTCGTTATCTCCTGATGAACTGAAAAGCCATCTTCATTGCAAACTTCAATTCTGACGTTTCCCATATCTTTACACAATAAAATTCACCAGGATATGATTTATAGATTATGCAATACAGGTCGTAGATCGTGCTTGACAATTTGATTTTGCATCTGAACAAGTATATATGACTTGGTAAAAAGAGCACCTACAAATTAATGGACTAACATCTAGCACAGTTTTTAATAGTCAGATTGACCTAAAACATGTTACTCGGAAACCATGACCAATGGCACAACCGTCTAATTGACTGAATCTGATCCCTTAATAATCCTGATCTCAAGGCAACAAAAATATTGCAATTTTACTTTGTCAATTTAATGAATCGTTCAATCATCTGTCTGACTATATCTCCATACCTGCCATCCATCCGTTACATTTGACCAAATTAAACCTACCAAAAATATTAAATTTGTAAGAGAAAAAAAAACTAGTACTGTATTAATTATTAAGTTGTAATATTTACAAAACAGCTAAAATATCCAACACTCCCAGAATGTATGGTCACCGTCCCACTACTACACACCGCAAAAAAACACCAATTCAATCAACAATCCCCACCAAGGAAACTAACAATAGATTAGGAACGGCCAATTAAGCCCCAAATTACCCTTACACAATCAGAGACCATTCATTAATTAGCACTATACTAATAATAGTAGAAAGCGACGTCATCTCCTGGCCCTCCGCACGGCAGCCTGGATCCGGGTCGTAACGCTCTGGAATTCGGCAACGGGGCAGGGAATGGTGATCCGACCCGGATACTCGAACCCGAATTTCTCCTCGGCGTCGGTCAGCAGCCTCCCGAAAAGCGGGTGGTTGAAGTAGATGACGGGGACCAGCACCCGGCAACAGTCCTCCTCTTTCTGCCCCACGTACACCGCCAGGTGCCCCTTTGGAACCCCGACCCGCACCGGTTCATTGTAATTCGGGCCCAGCCTCACGTAGCCGCCAGACCCGGTTCGCCTCCGGTTCAGGAAGCTAGCGGCCTTCCGCCTCATCCACGTGAAGATGGAGGAGTCCGACCTTTGTAGCTGCCGCCGGAAGACGCAGCCGCGGCGGCGACGGAACAGGAACCGGTTCAAGAACCCGGTGAACCGCTTTCGGATTCGGAAGCCTCTCATGCCTGTGTTGAATGAATAACTCTACTTGGAAAGAGGATGGGAGATAGAGATAGATAGAGGGGGTGTTGTAAAGGAAAGAGTAAGGAAGTGAAATGGTATTTATATTGCTAAAATTGCAACGTTATTATCAGTTTTTTGTAAGATAAGGGAAAATTAAGCGGAACTAACTCCACCTTAGCTAGGGAAAACAAACAAGCAAGAGTGGAAGGTGGGAAGTTGTAGGTAAGGGTGTCTTCGGGGTCCGGAAAGGTTGCCACGTCCACGATCTTAATGGTCAAGTTTGATCCTAACCAAATTTAGGATAAACTCATGTTTTATCTATGTCCCTAAACTTTTGATTCTCTAAATTAAGTACTACGTATTAAAATGTAAAACGAACAAACAAAACCACAATTTTAGTAAATTAAATATTAAAATGAACAAAAGACAAAGAAGAATGGTATCATACTCCGTCGTCCCCATTCGTTTGTTCATTATTATTAGTGGGTGTCCCGAAATATTTGTCGTCCCTTCTTTTCTTTTATAACTATATTTTTCTTACTATATTACTCCTATCCATTATCACTTTTATCCAACTTTTTCGTCTAGTTTATTTCTTTTCAACTTTTTACATCCATTAAATTATTATCCCTATTTAATTTCATTTGTTACCCCCATTTTTCCGAACTTTTTACCCTATTTTTACCAATGTAACTTTATACATTTTCTTAATAAACATGAAATATGTTTTTTGGACAAATAAAAGGGATCGACGGAGGGAGGGAGAGTATGTTTCTTAATAAACGTGAAATATGTTTTATCTATGTTCCTAAAACTTTTGATTCTTTAAATTAAGTATTAAAATGAAAAAAGAACAAACAAAACTACAATTTTAGTAAATTAAGTATTAAAATGAAGAAAAAAAAAGAAAGAAGAATTATATCATATGTTTTCATGACGCATTATAAAAAAAACCGTAATTACATACGCATGTACTTCCTCCGTCCCTAAATGTTTGTCCTAAAAGAACAATTTCACACAAATTAAGAAGAAAAAAAGAGAGGAAAAGTAGCCAATGGAAAGAGGGGAGAGAGTGTGATGTTGATGGATAAAGGTGAGTAGAAAGAGAAAAAGAAAGGAAATAATTAAATGGGTATTGTAGTTGATTTCTTATTGAATAATATGGATAAAGATATATTTAATGAGGGGAATAAGGACAAATATTTAGGGACGACGGAAACAGAAAAAGTACAAACATTTAGCGACGGAGGGAGTATATAATTGTACAAGATGGCATATGACTCGTACAGTACGGCCGATTCTGTGCTGCACTATTTACAATAAGTATATGTGGGTGGGACCCTCCCCACGTGTGCAAATAGCTTGCTTACACGTATCAAATGCTGGGTCCTAATTGAATATTCATAGTTAGCTGGTCGTTAGCCGTAAAACAACAAATCATGATATGAGATTTTTGTGGGGCTTGCCGTCCATTTCCTCGTCGGGCATGGGCCCTACGATTCTCTATGTCAAGGCCATGGGCCCTGCGTTGCGTTTAGTGCGTCAATATTTTAGTGTACGTAAGGAATTGAAATTTGTGTTTTCTAATGCCAACTAGTGGTTAACAGCTTTTGAAAATGATATATATATATATATGTATGTAATTTTATGTGATGTTGATTTGTGAATTGTGAGTTTGTGTCTTAAATATCACTTTATATTATTATGCAGTTTACCAATTTTAATCAGTTCTAGTTACGTACAAACCATCTTTTCGAAGGTACATACATTACATTTAATTTGTAATGGCAAATGTAACAATTGCTATGAATAATTTCATTTGGAAGACTGAATTAGAAAAGAGTGTCTTCTTCTCCTAACTCAATTTAAAGCCCAGGAAATTGGAAAGTTTCTTTAGTGAAATACTATTTGAATTCTCGTATTATGCACTGATTTTTTTAATATTTTCCATAAATAAACTCTTTCTAATTAAAAAGTATATTAATTTCTAAAATTTGAAATGCCTAGATATTTTGAATATTAAGTATTTGTTATTTAAATTAGTTTAAAAAATAATTAATTAAAATATAGTGAGATTCAAATTATTGATAAAATCAATAATTCAAAATTATTGAAAATTGACACATACGTGATTTAAATAATAGGCTCACATGTAATTAAAAGACCTCTTCTTTAATACTACTATATGTCTATATAGATAGATTATAAATTTAGTTAGGGTATATCAACACAAATATTTATATATAGTTTTAAAGATCGTAATTGGAAAAAAAAGAGATGTGATTTAATAAAGCGTTTTTAGATGATCACAGATTTAGTGTTTGATTAGTATTTTTCTTCCTTTTAATATTTTGTCTTTTCTATCTTGTATTTTTTTCTCAAGCAAAATTGAAGTTTTGAGTTGGTTCGCACTTGCTTCCCCCCGTTCTATTTTCCAGTATGAAACGTCTTTATCCCCAACATGAGTGAAGTTTGTCCAAAAGAGATAGCTTTTTCATTCTCGAACAAAAAACAATATTTCATCCATTATATTTTTGCCTGGTTTTTTTTAATAATACTTATCGATTCACATATTTTTATCATATTTTTTATTATACTTATAATAAAAAAAAAATAGCCTAGTTTTTATTTTCAATAATACTTTTCGATTCACATACTTTATCATATTTTTTATCATCCTTATACTAAAAAAATTACATAAACATATAATATTTTGTATGAAGCAGCGTCGGGACATTATGAACATTCTCCATTCTATGGAGCAGCGTCGGGACAACAAGTTAATCTAGTAAAATCAGAGCTCTCATTTAGTAGAAACTAGCATAAGTACTCGTATCTTGTACGGGTTTAGTCAAATATAAATTATTTATTTTAAAAATAAATTAATTTGACTTTTTATGTCAATACGACTAAAATTTTTGCATTATTTTAATGTAAGATCCAATAATTTCTTTTTACCTTTACTAAAAGAAAATGAATTAGTTTAGCAATTTTAAATTTGTACACATGTTTAAGTTTAAAATATATTCATATAATATCAAATAAAAGCTTAATTCTAATTTTTATTATTTTTTCATTATAATATGAGATTTGAATATACAATTAATCAATAAAATGTATAACTAATCAAAGTAGAATGAGATAAGAATGAATATAAGATTTAGTTATTAGTTTGTAACAAATCTATATAAAAATAAAACAAAATAATTATAAATATAAAAAAGAATGTGAGGCCGACATGTGTCAGAAAAGTGACTTCTTTAGTATATATAGAGATGTAGGTGAGAATAGAAAGGTGGAGATTCAAAACATCTTAAATGTGAAGGAAGTCGAGAAACATCAGCGTTATCTTGGACTTCCGACCATGGTTAGAAGGTAAAAAGAAGTGATTTCGCTAAGATTAAGGACAGAATTTGGAAGAAATTGAAGGGTTGGAAGGAGAAGGCGTTGTCTAGGGCCGGGAAAGAAGTGTTGATTAAATTGGTTATCCAGGCAATTCCAACGTATGCAATGTCTTGTTTCTTACTCCCGGTGGAGTTCTGTCATGAAATCGAGCAGATGATGTGTGATTTTATATGGGGTTATGAAGGGGCGAAGAAAAAGCTACATTGGTTGAGTTGGAAATGGTTGAGTGAAGCTAAAGACAGAGGCAAGCTTGGGTTCCGTGTTTTGCATGTGTTTAACTTGGCACTCTTGGCTAATCAGGGATGGAGGTTATTGCAGAATCCAGACTCTCTCTTTGCGAGGATCATGAATGCAAAGTACTATCCACGTCACTCCTTTCTCCATGCAAATGTAGGGTTTAATCCCTCTTTTACGTGGACAAGCATTATAAAGGCTCGTGGGACTTTGGAGCTGGGTCTTGTTTAGCAGGCTGGGAACCGGTCCTCGATTAGTGTTTACCATGATCAGTGAATTCCAAGAACTACCTCCTTTTAGGTCTTTTCTATGCCGTCGGTTAATGGTGATGATTTGCGTGTAAGCTATCTGATTTTATGGGATAGGGGATGCTAGAATGAGGAAATTGTTAGACAGATTTTTGACCCCGCTGATGTTGAATTTATTCTTAAAATTCACCTTGTTGATGCGGGAGTTCAGGATCGACTCTATTGGTTCTTTGAAAATAGCGGAGAATTCTCTGTTAGATCGGAAAACCATGCTTTTAGAGACCATTGTGAGATTAAGGAGAATATTGGGAGTTGCTCAAATGATCGTCAAAACCGGTTGTTTTGGAAGAAGATATGGAAAATCCCAATGATGCCCAAGATTCCTAACTTCTTATGGCGAGCTGTCCGAGAGATTCTCCCATGCAAATATAACTTAAATAGAAGAAAAGCTCTTCCTTGCTAAAGTTGCGATTTCTGTGGAGGGTTGAGTCAACCATGCATGCTCTCTTCCATTGTAAAGTTGCTCAGAAAGTGCGGAAGCACTGGCCCCTCTTTACTGAAATAGGTTCTGAGATATTTCTCTTTAATGACTCGGTTTGGAGGTATTTTGAAAGTTGCCCCGAGGAGAAAATTCGATCTTGGGCGATTGTGGTCTGAGAGATTTGGAATGCCAAGAATGGTAGAATTTTTGTTGGAGAACATATTTGTCATATGGAGGTTGTTGAAAGATGCCCGAGGCTGCTAAATTCTCAGAGAACATGATGCATGTTGATGGGGACAGGAAGGAGACCATCGATTCAACAAAATGGGATAAGCTAAACGCGGGTGTCGTGAAGATCAACTATGACGCATCTGCTAATGGTTCTGAATGTGGGATTGGAATTATTGGTGGGGATCAAGATGGTCATGTGATCTTCACTGGTGCTCAACGTATTGAACAAGGATCGACGACGGAAGTGGCTGAAGCTAAGGTAATCTTATGGGCCATGGAGGTAGCGATTGAGGCTGGGATTCCAAATGTAATCTTCAAATCCGATTGTATGACTTTGGTTACAAAAATTCAAAAAGGAAATTTTCCGCACACCCTGATTGGTCTTCTGGTGGCAAGAATTATCACTCGAGGATGGGAATTCAGCATATACGAGTGGAGCTTCGTTCGAAGAAATGCCAATGTTGTTGCAGACTGGTTGGCTGCTTGGAGACGTGTTGCTCGTGATCTTAATTTTAATTTCTAAAGTTTGCCTTCTATTTTGATTAGCAAAAAAGTAGATCTTATTTACATATGTGCATTAAAATTAATGGCATGTACATCATAACTAGTTAATTATAGGTGAAACCTTATGCACATTGCCTTTTATGCCCAAAATAGAGTTAAAAATAAAAATAAAAATAGAAAAGTTCAAAATCGATGTACAATGTGCATAAAAAGTGATGCACAATATCTAGTTTTAATGCACAAGAAGCTATTTTTGATGCACATCAAAAACGTAACCGATGCAAAGGATGTGTGCATCACCAAAAATAGATTATTTGAAAATTACGTAAATTACACAAGAAAAATACGCTTGTGTCGTCCCCTCCCCCTCTTTAAATAAAAGCTTAATTTGGAGCGTCATTTTTTCAGAAAACGAATGCAATATAAGACCGCACAAATAATATTAATTCATGATGTCTTTTTGTCAAATTATGATCACAAAACAACTAAATTCGATTTTTTTGGTTGAAAAACAACTATATTCTATCATACCAAGCTATATATGCATGTATTTAGTATCTACTAATTCCCTTGAAACAAAAAAAATAATTATGCTGTCCTATGACAATATATGTTCCTTCTTTTTTAGGTCACATAGGAGTCTCGTACAAAAATACAAAAACAGGTAGAGTTGTAAAGCTACAACTTGATTTCTTTTGGACCAACTATAATTAAAAATCCTAATCTTTTTTAATCTCAAATAAAAAACTAAACTCAACCTAAACTTATATACCTATATAAAGTTGTACCTGCCAAAATACGTACATGTTACATAAGGCGCGTGAAGACTTGAAAGTGTTCAATAGGCAAAATAACATGTACGTATTTGACCATTTTGGCTTATTTGGCAAAATAACATAACACATAAGGCGTGTGATGTACACTGGAAGGAGAATAAGATTGAAAGTGTTCAATAGGCAAAATTGGGGGCAATACAGGGATCTGTTTGAACATTTTTTAGTACAGGAGTCCAATAGAAAAAAAAGTGTAAATACAGGAGTCTGTTAATATATTCTGCCATTAAAAATATCAACCATGACCTGTAAACAATCATACATCAGCATAATCTAAAGTGCTATTGTGATCAATCAAAATTATTTAATGGTATAAATATGATTTATACAAATTAGGGAAGGAAGCAAAACTTGTCATTTTGCTTGATTATCTGCAATCTGCACACTCATTTGACCATTCCAGTTTGTGCATGTTTTTGGTCAGGTACGTACGTACGTGTAGGTACATGTGTATAACCACACTTGCTCTTGTGGAATTAGAGTTCAAACTTAAAAATTAAAACCTTGAATTAAAAAATATAAATCATTTTTAAAGAATAAAAAAATCTAAATAGAATTCATAATTTTTTTTAAAAATTTTTTTTTACTCTATATTCTTATAGCATAGATCAGAAAAATCGATTTTAATATAAAAAAACATGTGTATTCATAAATATATATGAGCTCTTTGTTTCAAGTAAGAAAAAAAGGATATGGCAAGGACGAATGTGAAGATTTCGATTTCGTCTTGGAACTCAAAATCTTAGGGTCCATTTGTTTCTATACCCAAAATCGGATTGGAATGAAGAATCAGGTTTGGAATATATTTCACTAGCTCATATCCACCTCAAAGATAATCTATGAGTTCATGTGTATTTTGAGGGAATGGGAATGAGTCATACGACTCATACCCAACCTTTATTCCATATAAAATACCAAAAAAGGGATAGACTATACCTAATCTGATTCCTTATATCCTAGGTATAGAACCAAAGGGACCATGAGAGGGTTGAGTATTCTTGTGATTAATTTCTATGAATATATGCTGGCAAGTCGATTTACTTGTCAAGATAGGAAAATGACACAAAAAAATTATCACGAGTATATAATTTCTTTTAAATTCAATAACGGAATATATTTGTCTGGAGTTGAATGTCTTGTAATTTTTGGACTTGATCAAAAATATTAATGCTATGCTAATCAATCACCAACGTCATTTTCCCGCGTGAAAATCATATCAAACGTCTAATTAGCTCAGCTAGAAAACATATATAATATCGCTGTTTGTGACTTTAAAAAATCGATCTCGTATAAGCCAAAATCATTTGTATGATTGTATCTTCCTAAATAAGCAACAAGCATATATATATAAGTCCAATTAATGGCATGTACTTTTCATCTCCCAAAACATGAAAACAAAATATCACCAATGTACGTACCTATTTACCCCTCTCCCGACGTATATAAGAAGATTTAAGACAATTCAACAAATATCAAACAGATCAATTCGATCAAATTCTGGATCAGAAAATGAGTCTGATGATGAATTTATGATGGATTCAATGCGATTCGCCAAAAACTAGCTATATATAGAGTCTATCACTAGCTCATCGTTATATTGGACTCATGTAATTGGGAGATTTTGGAACTGGGTTCTTGTTTCTTATTGATTTGCAGTATGATTTAGGTTCAACTTTCGCATTAAATGAGATTGGAAAGTTAATTTGATACGCTATAATTAATTATGTATAATTATTTATTTTAGAATATTGTCTTTCCTTTTAATTAGGGATTTGGTTTTATCTTTTAGGGCATGTTTGATTTCCAACCACAGAAACGTAAACGGAAAGAAAACTAATATAGACCACTTATGTGTCACAAGACATTGGCAACAAATTTTTTTTTGGGTCTAGAGAAGGGGGAAGGGAAATGGTTAGAGGAGAATGGGGGATTTGCTTACCCCATGTTAAAATTAGGGAAAGGGATTGATTACCGCAAGGAGGCTTGCGGTACATTTTTGCATGAAAAATGAGGTGACTCAAGGCAAGAGGAAATTTATCATTGATGTATCATGACACTAATATAGGTTAGGTTCGTTTCCTTTCCGTTTACGTTTTCGGAATAGAAAACCAAACGGGCCCTTAGTAAGATATGATTTCAGCGTTATCTTTTCCGTATTAGTTAGATATGAGAGTTATTATAAATACTCTTCTATTGTTATGTTTTACATAAATCAATGAATTAAGAAATTCTTCTTTACCCTAAACTTATCTCTGGTTCTCCCTTCGCGTATACCAATCGCGTTTATCGAGTCAATCTCACCTCGGGTGCGTCTCAACCCCTTGATCAACAAGGGTCCGATACGAATCCACACCTGGTCCGTATCAATTGGTGCTTTCATTCCTTGAACCATGTTTGACGATGGAGATATGAAATGTTACCTACTGGAGTTATTACAGTGCACTCTGTATGTTAAGATTCATGGGGAAATCTACCTAGTTTCTTGCAACGTATTACAGCAAGTGCTTTCCGTCTTCGGAATTATAGAGGATCTTAAGAGATTAAAACTGGACACAGGGTTTCGACTTCGTTTCAAGAACAACGTAGAATCCACCATAGATGCTTTCAAATCTTTTAACGGAAGCGATTTGGTGGGAGCTTCGGGCGCGGGCTCAGGGGCCGCGGGCGCGGGGACAAACGTCGCGGGCGCTGGCGCGAGTGCCGTGGGCGCTGGGGCATTGGCGGCCGCGGGCAAGGGGTTGATTGCCATTTCGTCGATTATGCTGCTGATCCGGTCATCAGGGAACAATATCATACGACAGCATCCATCA
Organism: Fallopia convolvulus; assembly: GCA_964016875.1. NCBI lineage: Eukaryota > Viridiplantae > Streptophyta > Magnoliopsida > Caryophyllales > Polygonaceae > Fallopia > Fallopia convolvulus. Next base: position 57,774,276 of record OZ024718.1, on the reverse strand, counting down.
TAGATGCATCTTTCGTTAAGAGATTTGAAAACATCTCCGGCGGATTCTACGTTCTGGAAACAAAGTCGTGAATGAAACCCTGTGTCCGGGCTTAATCTCACAAGATCCTCTATAATTCCGAAGACAAAAAACACTTGCTCTAATACGTTGCAAGAAACTAGGTAGATTTCCCCATGAATCTTAACATACAGAGTGCACTGTAATAACTCCAGTAGAGAACGCTTCATGGATGTTCAGGAATGAAAGCACCAATTGATACGAAACCGTATAGATCTCGTACCGAATTCAATGAACAAAATAACCGGGTGAAGGGAAGAAGGGCCAAAGCCGGGGATAAAGAGTGACTCAGATGAGATAGGGGAGCAGACAGAAAGAAGCTTAGATAAGAAGAGAGGATTAGGGAAGAGATAATTAATTCATTTTGATTGATTGCCAAACATAACAACTTAAAGGAGTATTTATAATAACCTCCAATATCTAGGAAAACCTAATTGCAGAAATATTAAAAAGACAACCTTACTAAAAGATAAAACTAAATCCTAAATAAAAGGGAATAACAATATTCTTAAACTAATTATCCTAATATTAATTATCCTAATATTATAGCGTATCATAATTGTATCATTTTGCAAAATCTCCATATATATATTACAATTCCTTCAATCTCAGAGTTATTTGATTTGAATAACATTGACAATCTTATTCTCCATGCATATATCGAAACTGCAAGCACAATGAAGAACCCTTGTCATCTTAGTGATAAGCATTTTGTGCTAGAATTGGAAGAGAAGAAGAGAGAAAGAGTTGAATTCATTGATTGAATTACAAAGATACAAGCTGAAAGTGTATTTATACAATCGTAGCCAGCATAGCTTCAACAAGAAGCTCTCTAACTAACTCTCTTTAACTAACTGCACACGTGACTGCTTATACAAGTTTGTTATATCCTAACCCCTCCCCCCCCCCCCCCCCCCCCCTCAAATTTGGGAGGGACGAATCGAGCATGTTTAATTTGTGCTTGAACTCGTGCATCTTGTGGCCAGGTATAGGCTTTGTGAGAAGATCTGCTGGTTGATCACTGGTGGGTACATAACTAACTTGTAAAAGACCCTCCAAAAGTTTTTCCCGGACGAAATGACAATCCAAGTCTATGTGCTTGGTACGCTCGTGAAAAACTGGATTTTTGGCTATGAATATAGCTGATTGATTGTCACATTTCAAAGGAATAGGCTGTATGTTTTCGACACCAAGCTCATCTAGAAGGCGACTTAACCATGAAAGCTCAGTTGTGACATTGCGCATAGAACGGTACTCTGCCTCTGTTGAGGATAAAGAGACAGTATGCTATTTCTTTGACTTCCATGAAATCAAAGTATCACCCACAAACACGAGATAGCCACTAACTGAACGAAGAGTATTTGGACAAGATGCCCAATCAGCATCGCAGAAAGCCTGGTGTTTCATGGAGGGTGCAGAACCGAACAACAAAGCATGATGTAATGTCCCTTGGAGATAACGAAGAGTGTGCAAAGCTGCATTCATATGAATAGTTCTTTGAGCATGAAGAAACTGACTCAAATACTGTATAGAATAAGCTAAATCAGGTCGGCTATGCACCAGGAAATTTAGCTGACCAATAAGCTTTCTATAAGTTGTAGGATTCTGAAGCAATTCTCCAAATGTCAACAGCAATTTGGTATTTAATTCCAGAGGACTGACCACTGAAGACGCAGTAGAACACTTGTATTCTTGTAACAAGTCTGTAATGTACTTTTGTTGGCTATTGATTAAGCCATTAGAAACTCTTGTAAATTGCAAACCAAGGAAGTAATGCAGATCACCTAAATCCTTGATTTTAAAAGTGTTATCCAGAAATTGCTTTAATGAAGAAATTTCAGATTCATCACTTCCTGTGAGCAATATATCATCAACATATATGGCAACAAAAACAGAAGCAGAACCTGATTTCTTGTGGAAGAGAGAATGATCATTGGAAGATTGAACATACCCTTTTGTCCTTAAAGCATGTGATAACTTTGCATACCACTGCCTGGACGCTTGTTTAAGTCCATACCGACTTTTATTAAGCTTGCAAACCACATTCTTTTGTTGTACTTGTAAACCCTGAGGCAATCTCATGTAGACTTCTTCATTTAGATCACCATGAATAAATGCGTTGTTTAGATCTAGTTGATGAAGTCTCCAACCCTTTTTGACAGCAACACAAATTAAACTTCTCACGGTTGTCATCTTGACAACATGTGAAAAAGTTTATGTGTAATCAACACCATATTTTTGAGTGAAGCCTCTGACAACAAGGCGTGCCTTGTACCTTTCAATGGATCCATCAGAGTTATGTTTAACTTTGAACACCCATTTACAACTAATAGGATGTTTACCCTTAGGTAATGGAACTAAATCCCAAGTGGAGTTAGCATCTAGTGCTTGAAATTCCGCTGTCATGGCATCTTGTCATTCTTTATGTTGAATGGCTTCATTGTAGGATAAAGGCTTAGTTATAGGAGGAGAATTTTGAGGAAAAATAACAGAGGGAAATGAAACAGTAGAAGTAAGAGTGTGGGCACAAAAATGAGAGGGTTCAGTAATGGAAGTATGACAAAAATAGTTGTGTAAATAGGATGGTGGTTTATGAACTCTGGTAGAACGTCTTAAATCTGGATTAGGATCTAGATTAGGGGAATTTGGATGTGGATGAGGATCTGGATGAGGGTCTGGTGGAGAAAAAATAGTATAGTCATCAATGAAAGAAGGTTGTGATGGCCATTGAAATTGAGAAGGTGTAGAATCATGATATGGAAAGATATGTTCATGAAATAGAACATCTCTAGAGGTTATAATTTTGTTTGTATCAAGGAGAACAAGTTTATAGGCTTTTTTACCTAGAGGATCTTCAAGAAATAAGGATGAATGTGCACGAGCTTGCAATTTATCTCGTCCTTGTTTGAGTGTTGAGGCAAAGCAAAGAGAACCAAACACTCGTAGATGAGAATAATCAGGTTTTCTCTGAAATAAAACCTCATATGGTGATTTTTGTTGCAAAACTTTGGTTGGAAGGCGATTGATTATATGAACTGCTGTTAAAACAGCTTCTCCCCAGAACTTGGTAGACAGTTTAGATTGAAATAGAAGAGCCCTGGTAACTTCAAGAATATGTTGATGCTTACGTTCAGGTACCCCATTCTGCTGTGTAGTTGCTGTGCAACTAGTTTGCAAAATACACCAATGGAGTCTAGAAAATCATGAGCAACCTTTCCTGATCCCAGCTCCATTGCATTATCTGTTCTTATAGCCTGAACTTTGTAAGAAAATTGCCTTTCCACCCAGACAATGAATGCTTTGACAAAGCTGAAAGCACTGCCTTTGGTAGATAATAAATGAACCCAAGTGGTTCTTGAAAAATCATCAACAATTGTGAGAAAATATTTGAAGCCATCATGTGTTGTTTGGTTATAAGGACCCCAAACATCCAAGTGAATAAGTTGGAAAGGTTTGGAAGTAGAAATTTGGCTTGAAGGAAAAGGCAATCGATGCATTCTTGCTTTAGCACATATAGTACATGGTTTGGTTTTGAAGTTTGCATCTAATGCAGTACAAGAAACTTGCTGAAGTTTTGAAAAATGTAAATGGCCAAATCTGGCGTGTAACACATCATAAGAGATGGCATTATTAGCAAAGATACTACTCTTATCAACAGAATGACTCAAAACAGACTGAGATAAAGGCTTGTGCAGTTTAGAATCTTGGAGTATGTAGAGACCTTTGTGAGCTTTACCAATCATCAAACTCTTCTTCGAGACAGAGTCATGTAATAATCAACTGTCATGTGAGAAAATGACCTGACTTCGCATATCAGACACCAGTTTGTGGATAGATATGAGATTGCTGGTAAAAGAAGGCACAAATAGAACATCTCTGAGCAACAGACTATCAGATAACTACACTGAACCAAACTTGTTGACTTTCACAACATTTCCATTTGGAAGAGTAACAGAAATAACACGATCAATGAAAGCAATATCATGTAATAGAGAGATATTGCCACAGATATGATTACTGGCGCCAGAATCAAGAATCCAAGAAACTGTAGGAGATGAAGAAAAAACCTTAACAGCAAAAGCTGAAAATTCCTGATCATCAAAAGGCGTCTTTATGCTTGACTTGTCAGAAATTAAGGCAAGAAGCTTGTGATATTGCTCTTGAGAAAGATTAGGGGAATTCCGAGAAGAAGATCCCTTAGAAGAAGATCCACATTCAACTTGTCCAACAAATCCTTTAGAAGAATCAGTACCAGAATTCTTGTCACCAACCTTCTTGTTTTTTCCTTTATAATTCTCAAGAAATCCAATGATAAAGAAGCATTTATCAACATTATGATTCGTCTTTTTGTAGTTGGTGCATTATCTTGCATCATTCTTCTGAGACGAAAAACTATGCTGCTTCTTGTCACCAGATTGAGTATGAACATGCATAGAAGATGACTCAGCAATGATATGTGAAGAACTATGGACTGATCGTTGTGTCTCTTCTTGTAAAAGAATGCCATATGCTATGCTTAAAGACGGTAATGGATCAGTCATGAGAATTTGACCTCGAATAGCCATGTATTCATCATTTAAGCCCATAAGAAAGTGTAAAAGCTTCTGATTATCCTCGTAATCGAGAATTGCTTTAGTAGCTCCACAAGAACATGCTGGCAGGCGACGAACACTTGCTAATTCGTCGAGAAGCGTCTTCAATTTGGTGTAGTAAGAGGTGATAGAATCTGATCCTTGTGACAGCGACATCAGATCCTTTTTCAGAGAAAACAGGTGAGCGCCATTGATCTGTCCAAATCGACCTTCAAGATCCTCCCAAACATCCTTGGCAAAATCCAAGTAATTAACGGAGCTTTGAATGTCAGGAGACAGGCAAATGAGAAGCCAGGCAACCACCATATCATTGCAATGCTCCCAAGCTGCGAGATCGGCATGGCTAGGAGCTGGTTTTGGTGTAGATCCATTGACGAAACTCCATTTGTTCTTCGCCGACAAAGCGCGACGCATTGATCTCTTCCAATCTCCGAAATTCTTTCCATCGAATGGCTTGGACACCAAAACCAAACCTGGATGGTCAGAAGGATGCAAATACAGAGGATTGGACGGATCCATAGATGGAGAAATTGGATCCGGCATTGAAATGCGGAAGAGGAACGAAAAACCTAGGCTGATACCATGCTAGAATTGGAAGAGAAGAAGAGAGAAATAGTTAATTCATTGATTGAATTACAGAGATACAAGCTGGGAGTGTATTTATACAATCGTAGCCAGCATAGCTTCAACAAGAAGCTCTCTAACTAACTCTCTTTAACTAACTGCACACGTGGCTGCTTATACAAGTTTGTTATATCCTAACATTTTGGCCTTGGCTTATCAAGCTATCCAATCTCCGCCACCGAAAATGGCTACGCCAGAAATGGAATGTTGGTTTCAATGTGTGTTTGTGTCTCACCATCTGTTCTGTGCAAGAGTCGCTAATCGATCGAACGTTATTTGAAAAACCCTTGTACGCCTATTGAATTATGAGAAAATAATAAGGTAAGTAGATATCTTCTATCTTAAATTTTAGTAAATAATGTTTTCTGATATTTTCAAATTTCTACCAAAAAAAATGTGTCAAAATGGCCTTTTTTAATGGTGGCACAAGATGTGCTTCGTATTTTGTTTCACATGATCCGGCCTGGGTGCCACCAAGAAAATATAGAGTAGACTGAAAATCCATTCTTAGGCAACTGGACATTATACAACTTGATTACAAAATACTTGCATAAGAGAAGAGGAAAATTGTTGAGCCCAAAATATCAAGCCCATCTCGAAAGCCCACAAAGGAGTGATGGCAGCCCAACGTTCACTTTGGTCAAGGCAGTCCGCTTTAAGAAGAGAAGGAGTCAGCCATAATTGAAGCAACAATCGCCATTAACAACCTCAAAGCTCTCATTCATTCTCTTCCTTGAAACATCAAATTCTCAATTGTTCCTTTCATTTTCCTTCAATTGTATTCAAGAGTTGTATCCGATTTACGAACATAATTGAAGAGAATTTCCTTTGTCCCTTGTAAGCGGGTAAAACAAAAATAGTTACCATAATTATTTTGGTTATTTACTTTAAAGGTATTTCTTAAATTACCGCGTATTTATTATTATTATTATTATTATTTTCCTACTATTAAAAATATGGGAGTTGTGCAATTTAATGGAAGATTATATCCTTTAAATTGATGGAATTAAACTTGGAGAAGGAGTGAAAATTCCTACCTTGGGCTCTAAGCAATCTGAATAGCCCTAAGAGATATAGAAAGTCGACCTCTGATCTCCTTCTTCCATTATAAATACACGCTCTAGGCGTGTAGGGAGTACCACATGTGCATATCAGCATATTCTGAAAAATTGAACAGGCAAATATTCGCTTAGCTCGACTATTCAGGGATTCGCAGTTCTCTCGTTGTACCTCGACGCTCGAAACAACAATTCGCTCTTTTGACTTTGGCATCGGAGGTGGATTAAGTGGTCCCCGCCCCCTGTATCCATTGTTTTGCAGGTTTTAGGTAAAAAGATACTGTGTGGAGCGGAAGAGAAAGGAGTTCATAATTAGCGCATTAAAGACCGATTTTTTTTGCACTAACAATTGACACCGTCTATGAGAAACGAGTATTCGATCCACGCAAATATGGTGTTGGAATCGATCACTACAAATCAAGAAGTCGTCTTTGGAAACCTTGGGGTACCATCGAAAAGCGAAATCACGCGAGGTACGCCCAACGAGCAAAACCGCGATCGTGATGCTGAAGGTCGCGACCACGACACTATAGACCGCGATCGCGGATCGCGATCAATGCCGAAGTTTAGGAAAATCGAACCCTAATGGAAATTGATCATGATAATTCCGATAATCGCTCAGAAGGTCAGACCTTTGTGCCCAGAAACGACTTGAACCGTGACCCGACCCCTCTCGTTGATGCAGCTGTTCATCGCACAGACCGTTCGGGGCCCGAGTCGAGTGACAGAATTGTCAGTCGTGGTACTTCAAGGCCTGAATCGACTGAATTTGATCAAGCTTGGGATTCGGCAATGCGTGTTGCTGAAAACGAGAACAATCGAAGGTTTCAAGACCAAGGCGAGTCGATCCAAGGGATCACGATCTCCTAACAGAACCGCGCCCGCGGTCCAGAAAATTGCGATCGCGGGCTGCATATTTCCGAGCCTTCTCTCTCTATTCGCGAGCCAAACCCTAATTTGGTTATCCCTCGCTTAGAGAAAGGGCAATCTAGTCGTGCCGAGTCTAATCCCGTTAGAGGTGAAAATCGCATCACCTTGTCATCTGCTCCAAACGGCGGAAATGGGGCATCTACAACCGCCAGGGATGAAGAAGAAGACGAGATCACCCATGCTTTGGCTACTACTCTAAGAGAGAATGAGAAGTACCAAACTAGGTGCACAGAGGTTGAGTCCCGTTTGGAACATGCCCTAGATGAGATTGCCAGACTGAAACGCTCCTTGGACAAAGTTCAAGGCAAGCGCCCCATTGATGAGTCGGAAATTGAGAGGACTACTCGACGGCTTGCAAGTGTTATTGAATTCGTCGATAACCGTTGTAGTCCTTAATCGATCAGTTCTGACGAATCAGGCGAGATGTAGATTGATTATGACAGTGCTCGTAGAGCGCCAAGGAGCCGGCGAAGGGAGCACCATCACGAGTCGCCCCCGCGTAAAATGATACAGGCTGCAGACCCTCCTCAGTCAAGCGACCCATCCTTGGACGACTCGGGCGAAGTCGATAACCACGATAATCGTCGCGGTCGAAGCCACGACCGCGGCACAAGGGACCGCGATCGCGGTGACAGAGGCCGCGATCGTGGCCGGTCGAACCGCGACCGCGAATCTGATGATCGGCGCGATTTTTCGCGCGAGTGAGACGATCGTTATGATCCTTCCGGAAATCCCGAGCCTGGGAATGATCAAGGCAGAAAAAAGAGAAAGAGGCGGCGTGGCCAGCGTTGGAGTGTTAGCCTTGAAAGGCTTGAAGGGATGGCCTGAGCTCTTGAGCGTACTCAAAGAAGACTGCTTGATCTTTTGAGAGCGCAAGGCGGTACCTTGCAATCGGCTTGGGAACAAGCAGAACATAAGTTGGCTATGGTGACATCGACGTCATTCCACTTAGACATCCAACAAGCCCGGCCTCCATCAAAGTTTTCTCCCCCATCCTTCACTTTATATGATGGAAATTCGGATCATGTAAGTCACATAGCCTCTTACTCCCATAAAATGGTGTTATGGGTGTCTGAGGAGGCTATCATGTGCAATATGTTTCCGAGCAGCCTCGGTAAAAGTTCTTTGAAGTGGTTTCATAGCCTTAGGCCAGGATCAATTCGGTCTTGGGATCAGTTGGCCTCTAAGTTTGTGAGGCGTTATATAGCCAATAGTCGTGATGCTGCATCACTTGACACACTCTTCGGCCTTAGACAAGAGAAAGGAGAAAGCTTGCGTCGCTTTTCAAATCGTTTCATGGAGTGTTATGCAGAAATTGAGGGGTGCGATGATAAAACCGCTATTACCGCCTTTGAAAGGGCAATCCCCATTGATAGAAAGCTAAGAGAAGAGTTGAAACTACTTCTTCCTTCTACAATAGCCGTGCTTCAAGAGCGTGTTCATCAGTATGTGCGGTTAGAGGAGGCTAATTCCAAAGTAAGAGGAAGGTTGTCCTCTCCTCCTCATAAAACTCATCGTCGTTCTGAAAAAAGGAAGGGTCAAAGTAGAGCAGTTTACACCACATTCAGTGTACCAATCTATCGATCCTACCTCGCATTAAGCATGAGAACTTTTTTCATTATCCTCCCAAAGGGGAGTTCCCTAAAGACGATCCTCGTAGTAGGAAGTATTGCATGCACCACAGAATTCGGGGGCATATGACTGAAGAGTGTGAGTCATTTAAGAAGTACCTAGAGAGCTTGGTTGAAAAAGGGTACTTGCACGAGTTCATCAAGAAAGATAAGCTTGGAAAAGGTGACGAGCTGGGGCAAAAGCAAATTGCAGTCATCTAAACAATCTCGACATCTTACAGGCATGAAGATGATGAAGCAAGGAGCAACTTTAGGAAGTCCTACCATGAACTTGAAGTAATGAGAGTTCAGCAAGCCGAGCCACGACGGCCTCCTTCCCTTGTGTGTGTGGTGGATGGGCTAATTTTTAGGGACAAGGACCTGGCGACAGTCCAAGTTCCTCATAATGACCCCTTAATCCTAGCAGTCGAGCTAGCATGGCTTTGCGAGAGCTTAATCGTGAGCACGATCACCCGTCTTCCCCTGCGCAGGGATCTCGGGATTAGGAATTTCATGCAAACGGGGCACTCTTTTTCCCATGTGGTTTTGACGAGGCCCTTAGGATTTTTTGTTTTTGCATTCATTTGTTTAGTCTTGTAAGTTCATAACATTCATGTTTACTTATTAATAAAAGTCAGTTTTTTGCATTAGCTTGAGTCTTGTATTAAAAAAATATATAAAAGTGCAACATTAGTTAATCGCACTAATGGATTTTACATATGCGCTTATGTGAGATAGAATTTATGATATTCGCTGATCAATAAGAATTTACGATATTCGCTCATAAATAAGAGTTTATGATATTCGCTCATAAATAAGAGTTTATGATATTCGCTCATAAATAAGAGTTTATGATATTCGCTCATAAATAAGAATTTATGATATTTGCTCATAAATATTGAAGCCCATGAAATTCGCTCATGTGTGTACGAATATACGAATATACGAATATACAAAAGCGTTAGGGGACTTGACATCGACCAATCCACTTGGCCACTTCGATTAGTACACCTTTGTATCCTACGCAGCCATATATGGTAAAACATATAAGGCGGTGTAGGTGGGGGCATTTGTGAGCGGGTAAAACAAACATAGCTACCATAATTATTTTGGTTATCTATTTAAAGGTATTTCTTAAATTACCGCGTATTTATTATTATTATTATTTATTTTCCTATTATTAAAAATATGAGAGTTGTGCAACTTAATGGAAGATTATATCCTTCAAATATGATGGAATTAAACTTGGAGAAGGGGGGAATATTCCTAACTTGGGCTCTAAGCAATCTGACTAGCCCTGGGAGATATAGAAAGTCGACCCCATGATCTCCTTCTTCCGTTATAAATACACGCTCTAGGCGTGTAGGGAGTACTACATGTGCATATCGGCATATTCTGAAAACTTGAACAAGCTAGGGATTCGTCGTTCTCTCGTTGTACCTCGACGCTTGAAACGACAATTCGCTCTTTTGACTTAGGCATCGAAGGTGGATTAGGGGGTCCCCGCCCCCTGTGTCCATTGTTTTACAGGTTTTAGGTCAGAAGATACTGTGTAGAGCGGAAGAGGAAGGAGTTCATAATTAGTGCATTAAAGACCGATTTTTTGTGCACTAACATCCTTGAAAATCCATTGTTGCGAATGTTATTTGACCAGTTTCCATACATATTACTATAGTTAATTAAAACAATAATCCTCAAAGTAGTCATCTAAAAAAACCCTAATAGTTGTAGGAGTTTTTGTTAACTCGTCACTACTACTAGTTAGAAAGATGTAACTTTGGTTAAGTTTAAAAATATTTATGAATATTGTATAAATATTTAGTTAAAGGGTTTTTCTAGTGTGTGCAGTTAAAAGGTGATTTGTCTACCACACGCTTTAAAGATTGAAATTTTGATTTAACATAGGGCCCTTAAATTTCATTGGACGACTTTGAGTTGCACAATTATCCATGAAAGCTAAGATCTAGCAATCTTGAAGCTCGATTGTGACCTCCTCAAACAAAAGGCAAGAGGTAATAACATAACTATCTTTAGGATAGAATTATAAGGAAATTATATCTTGTAGATTGAAATCATATCTTGTAGATTATCTTATCCTTGTGTAGATCTTATTCTATCCTTGTATAACTAATTCTAGCTTGGAGGACAAGACAATTCTATATGTAACAGACGTTCTTTCAATAAAATCAACATAGTCTTTTATTCTTATATGGTATCTAGAGTCTAAAAGGTTCACCTTTTTCGATCCTCCCCACAAATTGTCCACCTTTTCTCACCATCATTCACCATGTCCGACACAGCAAACACCGTCCTCTTGAATAATGGGAAAACTTGTAAACTTCAATTCCCATCCGTCTCAATTAAACTGTACTTTGCTTGGAAAAGTGTGATCTTTTCCACACTTGAGGCCTTTGAAGTTGACTCGTATGTCTCCGCCCAACTGGCTGATGCTCCTAAGGCTAATGCTGACGCTGCCGTAGTCACGGCTGACACAACATGGAAGAAAACTGATCGGCTTGTGCTAGTCTGGCTCCGCTCAACTCTCTCGGAAAAATTGATCGCATATGTTTCTTGTGCAACCACATCTCATGGTCTCTGGTCCATGCTGGCTTCCATGTTTTAATCACAAACCAAGGCACGACTCATGCAACTCAAAGGTCAACTTCAAAATCTCACCAAAGGATCACTTTCGATGATGGAATACATTAAGAAGAAGAGATCCATTGTTGACTCTCTTGCTGAATGTGGTTACATATTCCATGATGATGATGTTGTTGCTTCTCTTGTCAATAGTCTAGATGCAAGTTATGGGCCGTTTCGCACATCGCTTAATGTGCGTGTTGAAGTTGTTACACCAAATGAATTAACTGGCCATCTTCTCCAAGAAGAGGAAAAACTTGATGGAGAATCGAAGTCTCTTGCCACTATCAATGCACCATCTCCTCCCAATGCCTCGGACCCTCCTTCGGCCAATTCGGTTACAACAAGAGGCGATCGCTTCAATTCAGGACGAGGTCGTGGTCGAGGATATTCGTCTGAGCGTGGAAGAGGACGAGGTTATGGAAGAGGACGAGGCCGAGAATCGTCCTAATCTGATCCATCTCAATACTGATGAAACCCGAAATAATATGCGCTATAAACGAGATTTTATTAAATAATAACTCTCGTGATTTCGTACAACCAAACGGTTTTTGTACGTAGATTATTCCTCCTCTCCGCCCTTCAGCTGATTGTTTTGTAATCCTCTTTACAATTAAAGCCATTTGGATTTTATACCGTAAATAGCGCGATCTCACTTGGAGATAAAACACATCGAATCTAGGTACAGGAAAAGATTCCTAACCCGGAGAGGTTTTTCGATCCTTTAATAATTATATACTTATAGTATACTAGAGTTGCTTGCTTACATATATATTGTCGATGTGGGAACAAATGAGTTTGGTATTTGCGTGACAAATTAGAGTATAACAAATTGGTGATGAGAATGCTATGTGGCCATGCACTAGCAGCAAGCTAATTCAAGCCCATCTTGTGCTGAAAAGTCATGTTTGGCGGCTGAACCACACATGGGCAAAATTGGACTCAACTCCAATTTAATCGGTTGGGCCAAGCCTACTTGTCCATCCATTCTCGGCCCAACAATCATTTATGCCAAACTAAAGGACCAAGTCCATATATCTTTGAATATCTCGGTTCGGGCCTAAGGTTGATTCACATATGCCACACAACATTTTTATTGTTACCTCTCCTATATAACTAATTCACCTCCAACTATTTAAATGATTATTTAGCGCACCATCAAATACAAGAATAATAATTCATATGGCTCCAACTCTTCTTCGGGGTATGGTAATCAACCTATCTGTCAAATCTGCGATCGCATCGGATATCCGACAAAGAACTGTTGGAATCGTTTTCACAGTTCCTTCAACCCTTCTACTGGTCCGCCCAAACAAGTCAACCAAGTCAATCCCTCATCCATTGAAGCGCCTTGGTATGTAGACTCAAGCGCCAACCATCATGTCACCGGTCACATGCGCAATCTTTCCATTCATTCTGACTACAATGGTAACGATTGCTTGCACTTGGTGACGGTAAACAAATTCCTATCAGTCATACTGGTTCAACTACTCTTGGCCCTACTAAATTAATGTTGAAAGATGTTCTTGTTGTTCCACAAATTTCTAAAAGTCTTTTAAGTGCTTCTGCCCTTACAGAAGATAACAATGTACTAATTGAGCTCCATCCTACTTGTTGTTTTGTGAAGGATCTCAAGGGCAACACAATCCTGATGGGAACCGTTGAGAATGGTATTTACCGCCCCAACTTCTAAGTTCCTACCGCGAATCTTGTCTCTCTTGAAGACTGGCATCGCCCTTGCTCATCCAAAATCCATCAATCCTCAAACAATTAGTGTCTCAATTTTCTCTTCCTGTTTCAAATAAAAATTTGTCCTCTGTTTGTGAACCGTGTCAATTAGGCAAAAGTCGTCATGTTCCTTTCAATCAAATTCATCAACTTAGTTGTTCTTGTTTTGATTTAATATATGTTGATGTCTGGGGTCCTGCTTCTACCACTTGAATATATGGAAATAAATATTTTGTTCAATTTGTGGATGATCATTCAAAGTTTTCTTGGATATATTTTCTGTCTCAAAAATCACAAGTTCTTCTTACCTTCATTCTTTTCCACAAAATGGTACAAACTCAATTCCAAACCAACATTAAGACCCTACATTAATCCGATGGTGGTGGCGAGTTCATAGCCCTCCGTCATTACTTAGATCAATATGGCATCTTTCATCGCCTTTCGTCCCCTTGTACTCCCTCTCAGAATGGCGGCGTTGAACGCCGTCATCACATTGTCCAAGAGAAAGGACTTGCCCTCTTAGCCCAAGCCTCTCTCCCTTTCCAATTTTGGGAGAACGCGTTCAACACCATTGTTTATCTATCCAACCGAACTATCACTCCTCTTCTTCAAAATCGCTCCTCCTACACTTGTCTCTATCAAAAATCCCCAGACTACACACGTCTACGTGTGTTCGGTTCCCTGTGCTACCCATATCTTCGGCCTTACACTAATTCCAAACTCTCATACCATTCTCTTCCTTGTGTCTTCATTGGGTACACATCCAAATACAAAGGTTACTTATGTCTTCATATTCCCACGAGACGTCAATAAATTACCCCACATGTAATATTTGATGAACAAACCTTTCCCTATGCTACTCAAAAATCTACCTTGCCCATGTCTACCTCCACATACACTCCTTCTGCTCCAACTCACCTTCTTGCTTCCGCACGTCCAAAATTCACCCCATGTAACTCCAAATATGTCCACCTTGCCCCATGCAAACCCTAGTGTTGAAAATTCAACGCCCTCCATCATCCCGTCTATTCCCAGCTCGTCTCCCTCTTCTATCCAAAGCCCAAATCCAGGCCCTTCTTCCCAAGACTCCTTTCCTACTTCTATTTCCAGCCCATCAAACCCAAATCAAAACCCCCAACCTTACCTCTGACCCAAGCTCAACGACCCATATGGAGGAAGCTGCCCCGTTGATCCAACATGAGCAACCCGTTGGGCTCTCTCACATGCGCCCATCAGATTCTTCAACTCACACCATGCCTACTAGGGCTCGTACAGGGCATCTCAAGCCACAAGCTTTACATACCTCCAAACACTCACCAATCACCACCGGTCGCACCATCTAATGAAAAGGAGCCCACTCTCTTTGCCACGGCTTTGAAAAATCCTGCTTGGCAGAATGCCATGCGACAAGAATATCAGGCTCTCACATCAAATCATACGTGGGGTCTCGTCCCTAGACCCATGCATGCTAATGTTGTAGGCAACAAGTGGGTTATCGAATAAAGAAGAAAGACGATGGCTCCATTGAACGCTATAAAGCGTGTCTTATAGCAAAAGGGTTCCATCAAGAGGAAGGAGTGAACTATTTTGATACCTTTAGTCCCATTGTGAAACCTACTACCATCAGGTTAATTCTCTTTATTGCTCTCTCTAAAAATTGATCTCTCCGGCAACTTGACATCAATAATGCTTTCTTAAATGGAGATCTTCAAGAAGTTGTGTACATGGAACAACCGAAAGGTTTTGTTCATCCATCTTATCCTGATCATGTTTGCAAGCTACAAAAAGCCATTTATGGCCTTAAACAAGCACTAAGGGTGTGGTTCAACAAACTCAAGCATTATTTGTTGCAACAAGGCTTTTTTGCGTGTCATTCTGGCACCTCTCTATTTGTTCGTTGCAAAGGCTCGCGTATCACCTATTTGTTGGTTTACATAGACGATATCATTCTCACCGGACCTGATCCTTCCTATATTCAACAATTTATTGCTTGTCTCTATGTTGCATTCTCGCTCAAGGACCTCGGGCCCCACACATACTTCCTTGGAATCAAGGTCACTTATTCATCTCCGACCTCTATTCATCTCTCTCACTACAAGTACCTTCATGATCTCTTGGAAGAATGTGACATGCTCGACGCCAAGTCCATTTTGTCACCGACTGATTCGAGTTCATCGCGCCTCAAGCATCCTCATGATCAGTTGATGCGACCCGAGGGTCACAAGGGCGGATCTAGGCTCGAAACACCCGGATCTTCTCCGACTACGCTAACGGGATAAATACGAGACCACAAAGTGGACTCGCGGGCCTCTAATGCTCGTGGGAACGAGGGTGGGGCGAGGCAAAGGAATAGAACGAAATCGGGGTGACGTCGGGCCAAGGGATAGGAGGAAACTCGACTCTACTATAAGCTTGGATATTTCATTATGACGTGAATAATAAGAGGGGCGTGGCTCCTTTATATAGAGGAGGCCACACAAAACCCTAGTTCTAAATGGGGTGGATTAGGGTTAGCAACATGCTAGGCCCAACATCCAAGCCCATAATACAAATAATAGTAACTACTAAAAATGGAAAGGTTCAACAAACCCTAATGGGCCTTATTCTACCATAATGGGCCGGCCTCTTAAGCATAAGAGAGCACACGCCTAAAATAGTAAAGACGAAATGTAAATGACAGAAATAGAAATAATAATAGAAATAATACATAAATAGACTATGTCCTAAGCCAAGGGGGTCTCCAAGGTCTAGGACGTCTCGGGTCCGTAGGAGCTGGGTCCGAGCTAGGGCAGAGTCGCATCATCAACCCTTCGAAAATCCAACAGCATATCGACCGTGTGGTCGGCACTCTCCAATACGCCACCATCACTAGACCAGAACTCAGCTTCGCGGTTAATCGAGCATGCCATCACATGCACCGATCGATGCAATCCAACTGGCGTGACGTTAAGTTCATCTTGCGTTACTTGAAAGGGTCTCTTGATCATGGGCTTATTCTTAAAGAGTCTACTAGCTCCAGCATTGTTGCATACTCTGATTCGGGATGGGCCTCCGATCCTGTTGATCTCTAGTCTCAACATGGTTTCGCTATTTACTACGGAGGAAATCTCATCAGCTGGTCTAGTAGAAAGAAAAAAATTGTCGCCAAATCTAGCACAAAAGCGGAGTACCGATCACTCTCGTTTTCCACTATTGAGCTTGTTTGGCTTACACAATTACTAGTTGAAATTTGGCACCCCATTCGGGAGACTCCTATTCTTCTCTACGACAATCTATCAGGTACCTTCCTTGCCATTAATCCAACCATCGCAAACAAGTCCAAGCACATACAACTTGACTTTCATTATGTCCGAGAGAAGGTTGATTCAAAAGAACTCATTGTTCGTCACATTTCAGCTCCAGATCAGATCGCAGACGTGTTCACCAAAGCTTTAACTGGTCACGTTTGGTTCACTTCGATCCAAGTTGTTGGTCGCACCCCGATCATCACCTTGCAGGGGGTAATAACGTAACTATCTCTATGATAGAATTATAAGGAAATTATATCTTGTAGATTATCTTATCCTTGTGTAGATCTTATTCTATCCTTGTAATACTAATCCTAGCTTGGAGGGCAAGGCAATTCTGCCTATATATGTAACAAACGTTCATTCAATAAAATCAACATAGTCTTTTATTTTTACAAGAGGTTGACTTTGTCACTTTTTGCCAAAAAACAAAAATTATTAGCTTGAAATTTGTTGAAGTATCATGTCACATCGAAAATAGTAGGTTAAATGTCGCTAGTGTATATGGAAGGGTGAAGCCCTACACATTATCTTAAGCTTTTGCGTTAGAAGGTGGATCCCGACATTATATGTCTAAGTAGCTAATAATCTTGACACATCATCCCGTTTAATTGTCAACCCACTAAGATTATATTAGAGTAGGTTTCCAAGTTTGGGTATATAGCTAAGATGATATTCCAAGACACTTTTGACCCTCTTAGAGTTGGAATTTGGACTCGGAGTAAGTATGAAATGTATCTCATCGAGTTAGATTTCCAATGACACCAACGTGACCTTCATATGACCACCGTAGCCTTGAACGAAGCGTCGCAAGATAGTGGTTATCGAAACAAGAACTCCAATGCATGGCCCAGAATTAAGCGTCATTTTCCCAACACCTTTTGGGGCTTAATGATCTTCACTATTAGCTTGAACATCCCTGAAAAATATACTTGAACATCTCAATCTTTTGAATGCATCTTTTATGCTCAAAATTGACTCCAAAGTACCTGAAATAATGCAAAACTCGAGTGTAGAGATCCGAAACGAAGATAATGCTAATAATGATCAAATTGAGAATATAGAGAGCAGCTTAGCTAGTTGCTTGCTCTATTCAATCTCAAGCTATTGGTGATTATATGTTCTTCATTTCTAGATCAGTTCACTGTAATAGCCGCTATTTTTATGACTAATTTTTTATTTTAATCATCAATTAATTATTTAATAAATAAAATAACCTTATAAAAGTTCCTTTCTACTTCAAAAATTTATTTATCTAAAATATGTAAAATATAACATCATTATGAAATTTTTTTCGAATAGATGAATTTATTAAGAATGGAACTTAATAAATTCGTAGCTAACAGATTTTTCTTTCGTAAAACCCGATCGTTCCGACGCGCGTCTCAAACCGACTTTCGGTCCGTTTTGCAAACGCGTCGGACCAATCATTAAGGAGATCCATGGAGAATTTGGTAGAGATCCTCCACTCATTAAGGTGGATGGCCTCATTAATATTAGATTCTCCTACAATCCACTAACTTGACTTATATTAGTATTTTATTCTATGTTAGTCAAACACCACCCTTATGAAGAGATTTCCAAATCTCTACAAATTTAAAGGGGTAAATGGCTTGGGAAAGAGCTCACTTAAAAGCTCTCTAGCTCTCTCCTCCTTCCTAGTCATTTCTCTCCCACTTAAAGCTTTCTTTAGGTTCTTCCACCACTAGCACACCCCCACTACCGGCCACCACCAACAGGCCGCCGCCAGAGCCACCAAGCCGCCGCATGGCTGAGCCGCCGCCCCTTTTCCCCCTTTGCTCCCTTGGGTATTTTCCTCCTAAGATCCAATACTTTTAAGGGTAATTTTTCTTGGCCTTTTAAATTATTTTGAGCTTGTTTTAAAACCTTTAAAACTCTTGTAGATGATCGTATTTTTACAAAAAAAAAAATCAGATTATCAAAGTTAATAAAAAAAATTGGAATATCTTTCACAATTTCTACATGCATGCAAAGTTTGTTAAAGCGGAAAATTTTCTACAAGTTATAAAATAAGTTGTACTAAATCCTACACTTTAAAGGTGATTTTTAACTTGTAAATTCTGATTTTTATTTAATTTATAAGGGCCTAGAATCTTTTTCTTTTATATAAAAATTCTTTAGTTTATAAAGGCTTTTGTTTTGATAACTACTAAGATATAAATTTCATGCATAAAAATCTTCATGCATGTCATTCTTGATCCTTGAAATGAATATTATGATGAATTTTAATCTACATAAGCTTAACAAACATAAGTTAAAAAGCTATTAAGATGAAAGTGTTCTTGCATGTCTTGTTAAAGGAGTTTTTATGAAGAAAATCTTCATGCATGTTTCATATGAAGTAAGTGGTTGATTTTATATGATTGTTGAAAATAACTAAGTCTAAAAATATTAAGACATGCTTAAATAAATCTTACATACTCTTGCATGCAACATTAAATGGATTTTTATTAAATAAAATCACCTTGCATGTAAACTTTAAAATGGCTTTTATTTAAATCTTTGATCAAAGAAAAGCTTCATAAGAGGAAGACATGTTTAAATGAATTTTTATGTTCTTGCATGTAATCTTAAAAGGGTTTTTGTTGAATAAAATCCCCTTGCATGTCTTGTTAAACCTTAAAGAGATTTTTAAGACAAATTTTTATTTGTGAAAGTTCTTTTTAAGAATAAAATATGATCAACTAGATTACTTTTGCCTTGCATGGATTTTTAAAAGGAATATTATAGATTAAATCCTATTGCATGTACTTTTCAAATTTTTAACATTTGAATAAATGGTTTATTACTTTTAAAGAACCGGAAATAATTTATAAAAAATTACTAGATACTTAAATAAATTCTATAAGTTATGCATGTTAAATTTATAGAGTTTCTAGAATAAATCTTATCTTGCATGTGTTCTAGAATTACTAAGATAGTGTTTTACTATACCTTTTAATAAAAAGAAATATTTTAAGCATAAGTTATAGTAAATCATTCAAAGTATTGCATGTGGGAATAAAAAGTATTTTTATAAGGTACTTATGCACATGCATGACAATCCTAGAATTTTCCTATAAGTAAATCATGATTTGTATGAAAATTGGTTATAAGCATATTTTTCAATAAAGTAGTCTTGCATAAAAATGATGCATGCAAATCATATATATAATTTTTTTTTAAATATACATATGTATTTGCATGTGGGTCAAAAAGGTTTTCATTAGACTAATTAAAGCCTCGCATTAGTTTTCTTAAACTAAGTATTTTTAAAGTTATAAAATCCTTACAAAGTGTCACCTAAAATAATAATGAAAGAAGTATTATTTTAACCTTTATCTAGCTAAATTATTAAATCAAATAATTTAGGTTGGCTTACCTTCTCTTAGAAGAGGAAAATAAGAGAAAGGTAGAACTAAATTAAAATAAGGATTTTAATACTTGTTGTTTATCGGCCTTTCGGTTAAATAGGTCGAAGTTTCGTACGTCACTAAAAACTTCCTTTTTCCGAGTCCATAATATCCCGGAGGAAATTTCAAGGCAAGTGGATATTCTCTCTTGTAACCATTATATATATATATATATTTTTCGTTTCCGTTAAGGAAATTCTTCTATGTTGGGAACTACATGTTTGTTAAAATGAATGAACTTAGGTTTATTCATTTACTTAGAAATAACGACATATTGCTATTATGATTCGTACTACGTTAGTATTGAACTTTAGGACCGATGATTTGTGGCCTTGTTTGTTTCAATCTCTTTTCGAGATTTGTTATGGATTAGCATAGGCGATATTGCACACTCAGGATGAAAGAGACCTGCACACTCAGGATGAAAGAGGCCTGCACACTCAAGATGAAAGAGGCCTGCACATTCAGGATGAAAGAGGCTTGAACACTCAAGATGAAAGAGGCCTGAAATTCCTTCATTTCCTTTAAGTGGACTCGACTCTTTCACAGCCTCCACACCCTTCAAATTTATAAATGATATGTAACGTTTTGACACGTAATAAAGATAAGTGCTAGCGCATATTAAAATGAATTAAAACCAGGCCGGTTTAGCACCACGTGTAAGACCGAACCAACTCTCGATCCGAAAGGGGTGCGAGAGGTTTTCTAGAAAATTGATGTGGCCTAAAACGTTCCCAACATTAATTGTATTCTAAGAGGAACTACAATCTCGTGGTTTCCTTCTTTTCGAATTCAAGTTTATCTCTTTTCGAGATCAACTAAATTCCATCCTTATAATATCCACAAGGTGATTATAATTTTCAAAAATACTTCTTCCCTTAATATCCTTGATGAAATAATAAAACTACCAAACTACCCTTGAGAATTTCCATTCTCACTTGCTTAGTCTCCTTAGACTAATTCCACTATTTTCCGCATTTTTGCCTGATATTTCTTGCCCTTCGCGACAAATGCCAGACTCTAGGAAGTTCCCACCGAAGTTGAAGACAAAGTCTAGAAGGTTCGAGAAGAGTTATGCAAGGATAGAAGGTCAAGGCAAGACGACGTTGAAGGAATGAAGGAATTTTTAAAGAGCAAAGCATTCAAAAGATAGTGCACCAGCTCTTCCATTTTAAACCAAGCAAATCATCATCATATGAGTTGTGTTGGGGAATGTACTTGTATTTTCAGTACATCTTTTTAACCCTTTTAAAATGGGATTTATTTTCTGCTGCTACATCATTTGTAAAACATGATCAATGTAATGAACGAATGTTCTTAACAATGAATAAAATTCCGCTTTTAGTCATTTCTCCTTTGATTATGTCTCATTAAAGTATTTAAAGCCTTGGGTGACTTTGGACGGTAAAATCCGAGGTCACTGGCGGTAATACCCATCGTTGCAAAATAGGTTGTTACATTCACGAGTTTACCAAAAAAAGTCCAGTGATCAAAATCAGAGAGTTGTGAAGAAATTTGCAAGGAATTCATAAGGGTTTAAATACAAATCAAACACAACAATCTAAAGAGAAATCTTCTAATTCGACAAGCCCTAGCCGATTCTTCAACCTATCAGTATTCTTATTCTTCCACGCCTAAAGGAAAGGTATGTCAACATTTATTGGTTTCAAACCTTGTTGCCAAGAAATCCAAGGGCGATCTACAGTCTACACATCATGCAAGGAGGATTCATCAAGGTTGGCACTTCGAATGAGACAAAATTCGTCACATATGAACAATCGCGAAAAAGGTGCAAGAACAACTAAAAATGACTACTATATAAGGCGTCGGTCAGGGAAATATCAATATGGCACCTAAGTATTTCCTCGTTGACCAAGACACCACCTTTAAGCAAGGTCCAAATTTAGCATCTAACTCTTTCAAGGCTCCGAAAGCACCAAACTTTCCTAGAAGATTGCAAAGTCCACCGTCAAGTACTAAAGTGAGGAATTGATTATGATCATTATACGAGGGTGCATAATAGATTATGGTACAGGAAAAGTGCCAACTACTTTCACCAGCCACCCTAGGCTCATCAAATGTAGCAATCACAATAAGTTATAGGATTAAAGCCGACAAGAACACCTTAAGGGATGCCCAGTTCCATCTTATCTCAATCGACCAATAATCCCTCAAAGTCTTAGATAGATCAACCTTATTGAGAGCCCTCGAGTTTTCTCTCAATAAGAGGGCCCTCATGGATGTAAGTAGTCATCCCAAAAGGGATTGAGCGACTGTCATCAAGGATCCAACAAGACCCGAGATGCAGAATTTGCTTGAGATCGACAACAATGATGTGCCAAATATGAGACCAGGCTGGCGACACCACATTCGACTACCTAACATATTTACCACGAATCGTTGAGGACCACATACACATCTTTAATCAAAAAATACCACACATGCTTTCTAACAAGAGCCAAGTTTATGTCACACATGGCAAAAACATCATGATTTCGAGAGCAATGACAAAAACAAGCAGAACAATTTTTCGTTTTATTTTTTTTAAAAAAAAAGTTAAAATTACTATTATTATATCACAACCTATTCTAACCCTAGTCATTAATCTCTCTAATCTAAGGAACCTCATTAGTCCCCTAATAAGAAACGTATCCACTTGAACCACTCTCTCCTAATATATAAAATATTAATAAAATGTCAATAGGTCATATGAGTAAAGAAAAAATTGAAATCACAAAATGCACCCTTCTGTAAATTCATGCATCCGCGACTAGTCCAATTCTATTCACAAAATAGCCAAATTCCAAATTAAGACTTTCATACTTTGATATACCCTAACATATATAAAAACATGAACTTACATATGATTTCCGGAAGCCCACTCTATTAAATTTGAAGTTTATGACATAACAAATATATACAAACCAGTCTTTCTATTTCGGTGGCAAAAAGAATGGAAAATCTCATGTACTATAAGAACATTATCTTGTATAGCGAAAAATCAAAATCAAAATTTATGACTTCACAAATATACGCAAACCATTAAACATGTATATAAAATCAATTGAAATCATATTGCAAAATTTGGTTGATTTTTAGGATATGAAAAATGAAAGTTTAAAAAAGTATTGGTAGAGGGTAGTAGTAGTAGGAGGTTAATGGCAAAGTGCAAAACGGGGGCGTAGGATAAAGTTAACAGAGAGGCCTGGGAGCTTAATTGTCATGTCATGGATTCATTGGATTGTAGCAGCTGCCCTCTTGTTTTTTCACAGTTGGCGGCCCCTCATCACACGTACACGGTACACCCCCCTTCTTTCTGCAGGGCTCCGAAACGTGCCCTTTTCCTATTTGCTCATTTATTCCTCTTCATCCACTTTATTAATTTGCATTAGCATCCATTGGCTAATTAACCCTGTCATTATTTACACTCTATCAGATCCTTACTACTTGGACAGTTGGCCGGTTTGATGTTTCAACTAAACAAAAACATTCGCCTTTTTTCTTCTGTCTGCTGGAGTAGTACTCCGTATTATTTATTCAAATGTGAAATAAAAACCAAGATCTTTTCTCGACCCAGAATCTGTTTCACTGTACATACCCTACGAGACAAGCCTACAAACGCCACATTTTGCACCCAAGAAAAATTAAAAATCACTCCTTTTCAAGATATCTCTTTTCCTTTATTTTCTAATTTGGTTCATTGACATTAATATAGGCGCAGCAAGTAGCCAGCAGCAAACAGGCGCCGTTTCCTCCTCCTATCACTATCTTCTTTATAATCCCCCCAACCCCAATTTCTCATTTTTCAAAACAGACACTTCCATAGTAACTATGGTGGGTTGGTTTGAAAATTCAGCTGCCTCCACTCTTCTTTTTTTTTTTATCCACACTTTGAATTTCCCTTTCCCCCTTCTTCTGGGTTTAATTTTGTTTCAATCAAATTTGTCTCTGTTCTTCTGCCTTGATTCTGAATTCCTAGAAATTTGGTTTTTTTTTGTAAATTTTGCAGATAGCTGAAACTCCAATTCCGCAATGGATGAAGGTGCTTCTGGATGAGAAATTCTTTGAAGCGTGCTTGGCTCATGAGGTTGAGAGGAAGAATGAGAAGAACATTCTCTGCTTGGACTGTTGCATTGCTATTTGCCCCCACTGCTTGGCCCCCCACCGCTCTCACCGCCTTCTCCAGGTTTTTTTATTCTTTTACAAACCTAAAAAACCTAAACCTTTTTGTAATTGTTTATTAACAAAATTACAAAACCAAGATTTCCTACTTTTTGTTTTCTTCAGATAAGAAGATATGTTTACCATGATGTTATCCGCTTGGAAGACGCTGATAAGCTCATGGATTGCTCCTCTGTGCAGGTGAGCTCCCTTCCCAATTTCTATCTCTCTTCAGTTTTGAATTTTGTTTTGTTTGAGCTTCTCAATTTTGTTATTGTTCTAAAGCCGTACAGAAACAACGGTGCAAAAGTGGTGTTTCTGAATCAGAGGCCACAAACTCGCCCATTCAGAGCTTCAGGCAACGTCTGCACCTTCTGCAACAGATGCCTACAAGACCCATTTTTCTTCTGCTCTATCTCCTGCAAGGTTTATTAATTCTATATATATATATATAAAAAAAACATTTCTTTCTCATCTAGGTTTCTCTCTTTTTGAATTTCACCATCTGGGTTACCTCAATTCTGGGCTTTTCTCATCTGGGTTCGCAAATTTTCAGGTCATGCACCTCCTGAGAACAGAGGGCGGTATCTCAAAATACCTCTTGGAATGCAATTACCTGCCGTTGTCCGGTTCAATTGAGCTTGAGGACGGTCAAATGACCCCTGACTCGGTCCTCGAACCGGTCCGAACCGCCTCCGGTTCAGCCGGAGGAGGTGGTGGCTTGGTGGAGTGGTTCAAGACTGTAGGAGTAGGGCCAGCCACCGTTGAGATTGTGAAGAAGAAGCGGAGCAGTTTGACTTCTTCGGGTCGGGCCGGGTCGGGCCCGGTTTGCGCGCCCGTTGTGGCTGTGGATAGCCCGGCCTCTGCTTTGATGAACCGGAGGAAGAGCTGTACACCTCATAGGTCACCTCTCTACTAAAATACTACATCAATAGATTTGAGAAAATAGGATTGGAAAGAAGCAGGAGATTTTAGATATAGAAGAATAGAGATTTGACTGATGATGATGATTAAGATAATTTTTTGGGTTAGGGTAAGGTAATTAAAAGCAAGTTCTGAAAAGGTTTCGTAGTATAAATGATGATGACTTTTTGTTTATTCAAGGTCCACAACTCAGTTGAGTTCCATAGGATCATGTCATGGACCATGCTATTGACCGATGCAAAGATTAGTAAAAATTTGTATGTTTATGGCCTGTGGCCTTGCTTAATTCTTCTTTTGATATTGAGAAATTGATACAGTACATTATGAGGGTGATTGGTTAGTTACTAATACTAGTAGGAATAAGCAATAGAAAATCTTAGCTCAAAGAGCTTAAATTCACTTTGGTTTATTTGATTAATCTTGTGTCAATTAAATTGGGGGTCTTGTGACCTTTGTTTTCTTGTCTTTTAATTGCCATTGCTCTATGGCCTTCTTTTATTGGCCTCTACTCGAGCAATGGTAACCATTTTGGGTTGGACTAATTGAATTCTTTGGCCTGCCAAAACCCACGTTCTAATTTGAGCATGTGTGCAAGTTTTTGAGGGTCCCATATGGCTTTGATCCGTGGTGTGCTTTTGCTCTCACCACATATCCTTGCGTGCACTAATAGTCTAATTCTAGTATACAATACAACTTGTACGTGGTAGCCCCTTTTTATGTAAATTGTTCAAATATTAGTTGCTTGTTTCAGAATTCTTCATTTAAAGCATTTTACCCTAGTTTTGGTGTGTAAATACCCTAAAGTTTAGTCAAAAAGAGTTTGAATGCTCAATTATTGGGGTCTATGTACATGTTGTAAAGTATTGACTGTCTGTGGATGTTCAAGCGCCATTTTATGTATGCAATACATTGATACTCTGGGTATGAAATTCGTTTCGTGAATACTTACTGGGTAACGAGATTCATTTCATGAAAGAATCGTAAGTCGTCTCCATAGATTGATACACAGTGGTATTAAATTCATTTCATGATTGACTCGTAAGTCGTATCCATACATATATTGGGGAGGTGGGTATTAGTGTTGGAGAAGAATGTCTATTCCCACATCGATGGGTGGCTAAAAATACAACTAGTATATAAAATAAGAGTAAAACCCTACCAAATGGGCTTAAACTTTTGGGTTAGAAGGTGGATCCCAACTTGAACAATTTTTGGTTTAGCTTTTCGACGGTATAACATTTGGGTAAAAAGGTGAATCTTAAATTTATATATTAGGTGCTTAAAAACTTCCGACACGTCACATGTTTCTTTCGGTCCCCCGACACGTCATTCGTTTCTTTCGGTCCCCGGAAATATAACATCGTATCGTTCCCCGGAAATCTAACATGGTATCACAGCAGGTTCGATCCAGGTCCGTTTTCCTAGTAAAAACATATATATATAGCTTAAAGAGAATGAGATGCTAATAATCCGTCAAAACAGAAAGCGGAATAGCTATAAAGAGAATGAGAATGCTAGATCTGTCAAAAAAAATGTTCAAGTGCTAACTAGGTCATGCTAGTTACCACTTGAGGGGGCGTGTTGGAGAAGAATGTCCATTCCCACATGGATGGGTTGGCTAAAAATACCACTAGTATATAAAGTAAAAATGAAACCCTACGTACCGATTGTCTTAAACTTTTGGGTTAGAAAGGTGGATCTCGACTTTATATGCTAGGTGGTAAAAAAACCCCAACACGTCACCTGTTCTTTCGGTCCCCAAAAGCTATAAATTAGATTTCCAAACTCTCAATATTTAACTCTATACCGATACCTATGTACCCACTACCAATTCTAAATACTCCTCTAAAACATTTAGATACATCATCATCAAATGGTGTTCAAATTAAAACGCTCTGAAACTTATGAACCCGGAAAACGTTGAGCCACCGCCGCCGATAAGGGCGGAATATGGGCTAGTTAGATCACCAGAACAAGAAACTCGACATAGCAAAAAAATGAAACATGGTGAGATGGTTGGCTCATCTCGGAACTCGCAAGAGGAAGATTTTCCCTCGCTACCAGAGGGCATGTCTGGACAAACAGGAAGAAGACAGGGGATCTCCTACAAAGATTCCGTGACTGGGACAAGAACGGAGGGAATGATGGTGGAATATAACAACCCATTCTGGGATGATAATGAACCTGATGAAGAGATCTTAGACGATGTTCCGCCTGAGGACCCAAACCTTGGATGCCCGGTGATATTATTATCAGCCGAAGAAAAAAGGCGGATAAGGCAGCCATGGAAGAATGCTATCATCATCAAGGTTTTGGATCGACACATTGGCTTCATGTATTAAGAAGTAGCTTAATGGCAAAGTGGAAGCCTAAAGGGGATGTTTCAATGATCGATACCGGTAACGATTACTACATGGCCCGATTTCGGAATGACGATGACTTAATTAATGTCCTCTCAAATGGTCCTTGGATGATAGGGGACAGTTATGTCACAATTCAAAAATGGCGACCCATTTTATTGCTGAGGAGGAACAACTGAGGACGGTGGCAGTGTGGGTGAGGATTCCTAGCCTTTCAATGGAGTACTTTGACAATCAGATTCTGACTCAAATTGGAGCCAATCTTGGAAAAGTGCTTAAGATTGATGGGACTACATGTGCAGTTGAGAGGGGTCGCTACACAAGGTTATGTGTGGAGTTGGACATCTCAAAAAAACTGACGTCCAAGATCTGGATGAATGGAAGATTGTGGAAAGTACAATACGAGGGGCTAAAAAACATTTGCTTTGAATGTGGAAAATTGGGACACACCAAAGATAATTGTTCTTAACATTCTACGGAAAATGGCTCCAATGACCCTAATGAATCTGCGGAAAATCATGATCACACATGGCCCGAAACAAAAGAAGAGTATGGTGAGTGGATGGTGGCCAAACGAACATGTCGGACGCGCCCGACGAAAGAAGGTACCGGAAATCAAAAGAACTCCGATGATACTAGCAAGGTTGTCGATGAGAACTCCCGGGGGAAGAATGCCGCGAATGGGACAACGCCTAAACAAACCAGTCAAGGGGATGAAAGTCTAAACCCGGCTCGGAAGTTCAAGAATGTTGCACCGAATACTAGACCGTCCGGTTCAAGATTTCAATTGATTGCAATGGATGAGGAAACCCTTGGCGATGATGACTTGCAAATTATGGAAACTATTGAAGAGCAATCCCGGGATTCTCGGCCGAAAAAAACGGCCACAAAACCAAAAAAAGATAAGAAAATTTCCAAAAAAAAAGATGTGGAATCAAGTGGATCTTTAAAGATAAAATCGGTAAGGGCTGATGACATGGACGAAGAGGGGTTGAAAACCACAAGCATAATTAAGGAAAAATCAAGTGAAATTCTAGGAAGGAAATTAGAGGTGAATGAAATAAGGAAGGCGAATGACAGCAAAGAGAAGGATACGCCTAAGGAGATTGACATGGAAAAGGAAGGAAGATTAATTACAAGCACTAGTAAGGACTCACCAATAGGAAAGAATTTTCTAGGTGATATCTCTCTTAGACCGTCATGGCAAACTCTTAAATCCCCAACTATAAAACCATCCCCAACGCAGAACTCCAATCATCAAGCACTAATCGTAAACAATCATTCACCTTACACTAGTGCAAATATACCCATAGAAAAAGATGGCTCAATGGCACTGGCTACTTCCGAATTCCAAACCAATTGTGGGGAGGGTTTAGGAATGGACGCCAGGATGGAGGATAATCCTTCGAAGGAACTACTCGATGTCAGGAGCCTCGAGAGCGGCATTCAAGATGGAGATACTGTCATGGACTCGGATGAGTTCGGATGTTATTGAAAGTTTGATGAGTGAAGACAACAACCTTTTCCAGTGGTTTCATTTAATGATTCCAAATCTGAAAATTATTGCTTGGAATGTCCAAGGGGCGGGAGGCAGAGCATACCTTCAAGTTATTAAGGACTTGGTTCGAACTCATGACTCGGCTATCTTAATTTTGGTGGAAACCAAGATTAGAGGAGAACAGGCTGATGCAGTATGCCAGAGAATTGGTTTTGATGGAGTTATAAGATCTGAAGCAGTCGGATTTCGTGGCGGTATTTGGATCCTGTGGAGGATGGATAGAGTGAAACTGGATAGTGTGGATATTCACTCTCAAGTGGTGACAGCAAAAGTTTCGCGCGCAGGGGAGGATGCTTGGCTACTTTCCGGTGTTTATGCGAGCCCTCAACCAACAACCAGAGCTGCTCTTTGGGAGAGATTGAAGACGTTTAAAGCCCAAGTCTCCAATCCTTGGCTATTAATTGGGGATTTCAATGAGACCCGCACTGTGGAGGAACGTTCTGGAAACTCAGAGGAGACCAGGCGGAGGTCCGATCGATTTAACAGGTGGATTAGCGAAGATATGGGATTGCTGGATATGGACTATGTGGGGCCGAAATTCACTTGGAATCGAGGACGTGATCCTACTACTCGTTCAAGTGCAAGGCTCGATAGGGGTTTATGCAATTTGGAATGGAGACATCAGTTTGAAAATGGTATTATACGACATCTACCTGCTATCCAATCGTACCATAACCCTCTTCTTATGTGCTCTGGTGGGTTGGAGAACTTTTCACCATTCACAAGGCCTTTCAAGTTCCAAGCTGCATGGTTAGCACATAATGAGTTTCAATACTTCATTGCTTCTCATTGGTGCAAAGGGATTCAGTTGAGCTAAGCTCTTTCTAATCTCGCTTTTCATCTTGATGAGTGGAATCTCAATGTGTTCGGGAATTTGTTTTGACGTCGAGATAGACTATGGCGTCGGATTGAAGGTGCACAAAGAGCGTTGGGTGACAGGGTTTCACTGGGAATCCTCGAGTTGGAGCGTAAGCTTCGGCTTCAACTTGCTGAAGTGCTGGATCAGATTAATATATTATGTATGCAAAAGGCGAGATCCGAGGCTCTTATTGATGGAGATAGGAACACAAGATTCTACCATGCGAGTGTAGTTGTTCGACGTCGACAAAACAGGGTCGATGGACTCATTAATGATGATGGTGAATGGGTTTGGGATCAAGAACAAATGCAGGCCATGGTCTCACGCCATTTACAAAACTTGTTCACGGAGTAGACTAATACTGATGGGCCTTTTGATGTTCCAAGGGCTCGGTTTCCTCCTATTGAACTGGATCAGTTGGATGCTCTGAATCGTGATTTTGTGGGCAAAGAAATCAAAGAAGTGGTTGACAGTATGAGTCCCTTCAAGGCCCCCGACCCCGACGGTTTTCATGTTGTTTTCTAGCAAAGAAATTGGAATGTGGTGAAAGACGAGGTGGAAGATGCGATTGGTGGAATTTTAGCAGGCCACGAGGTTCCAAGAGAGTTAAATGAGACACTTCTTGTCTTAATCTCGAAGGTTGAATGCCCGGAATCGGTAAATCAGCTTCGTCCCATAAGTTTATGCAATGTGGCATTCAAAATTGCAACCAAGGCACTTGTTGCTCGACTGAAGCCAATTATGAGAAAGCTTATTACCCCTAACCAAACGAGTTTCGTGCCGGGACGACAAATAACTGACAACTAGTTTTACCCGTCGTACCATGTACGACTACGATTCGATATTTTATAGACATTATAAATAGGATGTTAATAAATAAATAAAAATATAATATAAACTTTAATATAAGTAATTTATTGCTCGTAGAATGTATAATTTTTTAATCCAATATTATATTCTTCATATGTTATTACTTTGCATTTACGTAAATTTAGAGTTATCAAATATTTCAATATATCTATTAAATATTTTATTTTCTATTTTTATTAATTTTAAAAAACTTAAATATTTATCATTAATTTTTTCTAAAAGAAAATCACTATATATCTATAAATAAATTTGTCAAAAGATATATGCTAAAAGATTTATATTTATTTTAAAATATTTAAAATATTTTATCTTTAGTTTTAAATATTTGTATAAGGAAAAGCTTTCAAAAGATATTGTTATACTAAATAGATATTGGTTTGATGTTAGAGATAAATTTAAATAGTTAAAAAGAATTTAATAGATAGAAGTTATAATAATGTAAATAAAAATTAATTTTTTAAATATGAGGTGGGGCCAGAATCGTTCTAGTGGCCCGAAAAGGTACAACTTTAATATATAGTTATAGATGACGATCAAGAATTTTTATGGTATATATAGAATAAATTACACTCAGAATATTACACATAAAATTATATCTTTTCTCAAAATAAAAATATATCAACACAAATTATATAAACATGTTATCTATTTAATATATATAGCATAAATACTATAAGTTACAAAATTTATTAAAACCTAATTTCACATTAATTTATTCAAAAATGACATGTGGCGCAATTTTTACAACAGACTTGGGTTCTGCTTTATAATGTATTAGGGTAGATATAGTTATCACACAGGAGGTTATGCCTTCCATGAAGAAAACGAGGGGGCCGAAATTTATGGCAGTCAAAATTGATCTCGAGAAAGCTTATGATCGAGTCTGGCGGGCTTTTCTACGTGATACTCTTATGGAAGCAAGACTGCCAAGCAAGATCGTACGCATTATTATGAATTGTGTCACCTCGAGCTCTATGAGGATCATGTGGAATGGAGAATTAGGAGACAAATTCATCCCAAGCTGTGGGGTTCGCCAAGGTGATCCCTTGTCGCCATATCTATTTGTGTTATGTATGGAGAGACTTGGGCATATTATTAAGGAAGCGGTTCTAGCGAGAGCTTGGAAATCGATTGTTTTATTTGAAGGAGGGCCCGCGCTATCACACCTTTTTTTCGCATATGACTTGCTCTTATTTGGAGAAGCTTCGGTTGAACAAATGCGTGTGATGAACTATTGTTTGGAGAAATTCTGCGTTGCATCAGGGGCTAAGGTCAGTTTACATAAATCAAAGGTTTGTTTTTTGAATAGAACCTCTGATGAATTAGCTGAAGAAGTTAGTATGGCCGGTGGTATACTAAAAACGGATGATCTTGGGAGATACCTCGGAATACCGATGTCCAAAAACAGAGTTTCTAAAGACATGTTCAAGCATATTCTTGCTAGGCTGGATGGGAAATTAGCAAGTTGGAAAGCGAAGGTTCTCTCTATTGCGGGGCGCGTTACTCTTGCACGATCCTCCTTAGAGAGTATACCTTATTACACTCTGCAAATTGTGGATTTGCCTCTCCATGTCTGCGATGAAATTGAGAAAAAAACAAGGAGTTTCATTTGGGGCTCCACGGATGAAAGAAGGAAAATCCACCTCCTAAATTGGGAGACTTTGAGACGAGAAAAAGATGAAGGGGGATTGGGAATGCGCAGCATGCGCCAAATGAACTCGACGTTTATGACGAAGATGGGTTGGAGGCTGTTGAAATATTCAGATTCTTTATGGTCAAGAGTGGTGAGAAGAAAATATTGCCAAGGACGACAAGATCGTGACATGTTTGAGTGTAAATCTGGTGGCTCGAACTTCTGGAACGGAGTTGTCAAAGCCAAAACGCACTTGCTGAATGGTGTGCAATCCGGGATTGGGGATGGTAGGAGGACCCTCTTCTGGGACCATACATGGGTGGGGGACAAACCTCTGATTGATCTTGCACCTGTCGACATTACGGAGGAGGAGTTGGGTAAAACTGTTTGTGACTACTGGAACAATGGAATGTGGGAGTGGGGTGAATTTGTCAAGAAGCTTCCTATGGAGATACTCATGAAAATTTCTGAGTTGAGAGTCTTCCCTGAAGAGGTTAGTGATAATTTCTTCTGGGCGCCGGAAGGATTTGGGAATTTCTCTACCAGATCAGCGCTTATTATTGTTTGAAATGAGACTAATCAGGACAGGGATGCAATTTGGGCCAAAATTTGGAAGCTTAAGGCCGCGGAGAGGGTCCAAATCTTTATCTGGTTGGTGGCTCATGACTCAATTTTGAGCAATGCCAACTGGTGCAGGAGACACTTATGCGAGCAAGACGCCTATAGTTTATGCCCGGACACCCCAAAAACGACTCTACACATCCTGAGGGATTGCCCTGCTGCTCGAGCCATTTGGGGCGAGCTCCTAATTGACGAGAGGAAAGATCGATTCTATGCTGAAAATCTTAAAGAGTGGCTCCTAAGGGAGTTGACTAGGGATGAAAATTGGGCCTCAACCTTTGCTTATGGCCTTTGGTGGGCGTGGAAATGGAGGAACGGTTGGGTTTTTGGATCTCCAACTGACATCCAAGGACTGAAACATGAGTTTGTGTTGAACCGTGCAAGGGAATATCGACAACTCCTTCAAAACAGAGTTGGGCTTCGGGCTTCTTGTTATGAGACTCTCTACTGCTGGAGGCGCCCGAAAGAAGGATGGCTCAAGCTGAATTCAGATGGAGCATTTGTGGAGGGTGCTGAAATTGTTGTTGCTGGTGGATTGTTTAGAGATCACTGGGGTAAGTTCATCAAAGGTTATGCTGTTAAAGTCCCTGGTTCTTCAGCTTTCATGGCGGAGGCGATTGGCCTCTTACAGGGGCTCCTTATTGCAAAACAAATGGAAACAAAGATGCTAGAGGTGGACCTGGATGCTTCAGGGGTGGTGCAAGTGGTTCTGTGCGAAGAGGCGCGACATGCTCACTGCTGGTCCATTATCTTGAGGTGTCGTGAGCTGGTGAGGAGCGAGGACTAGAGTGTGAAGCTCAAGCACGTGCCAAGACAAGCTAATCGAGCAGCGGACTGGTGTGCTCATGCTAGCAATGGCAACATTGGGGAGTTATTCTTGTTTGAATCCCCTACTGCAGAATTGAATGTGATAATTGAGAAGGACAAGCTTACTAGTTTTGATATGTAATAAGTTATTATGATTATTAAATAAAGGTAATACCCATCCTTTCATACCAAAAAAAAATGGTGTTCAAATTTCCACCTTAATATGCTTCCTTCTATACTTCATTATTTTGACCGGTTATTTATAAAATTCTTTATTATTCTATTGATAGATAACATCTTTTTATATTTCCCTTAAAAAACAAATCGACTAATTATATTGCAGTATAGAAAGAAGCATATCTAAGGAACAAAGAATTTATATGAAAAACAAGTTCGAAACCAGAAATTGAAAAAAGGTAAAGAATTATTGAGGTTGTAAATTTGACATAACTAGAATTTATACAAGGGTTTGCAAGGACTTGACCCCAGCGTATTTTATATTTTCTCTATACATAAAATACATATGAGCGGCTACCATAATTATTTCTCTATCTATCGATGTATTTTATTGATGATGCTTTTAATATCTTTTAATATTTTATTATAAAATTAAATATGGTGGTTATTTGACATAATAAAAGATTTTATCTTAACGAAAAGATAGAACTTTCACTTGGAGTGGGGGGCAAGATATCGCTTGCTTGTGGCACAAGGCATTGGTCCGGCCCTAAGGGGCAGAATTTCAGCACCCTACCCTCTCTCTTTCATTATAAATACACGTCTTCGCCGTGTATGAAGAGCCTACGATAACACACATATTGAGAGCTTGAACAGACTAATATTTGATTAGCTTATTTGTTCAAGGAAACTCATACTCGCTGAGTTCTCTAGCTTTTCTTGTCTTTACCTTGACGCTCAATCAACGATTGTTCTTTTTACTTAGACATCGGAGGTGGATTAGGGGATCCCCGCCCCCTTTGTCCATTGTTTTGCAAGTTTTAGGTTGAAGAACAGTTGGAACGGAAGTTGAAGAAGGAGTAATCAATTATGCATTAAAGGCGGAATTTTTGTGCACTAACAATACACTAAAATATCTATAATACTCCCCCTCAAGTTAGAGCATGAAGGTCACAAATGCCCAACTTGCCAAGAAGAAATTGAAACTTTTGAGCTCCAAGAGTCTTATATTCTTGGTCAGAATATCAGCTGGATGAGAATGAGCCCGAATATGAGATGTCTGAACAACCCCAGATAATAGAAGATCCCCGATAAAATGACAATCAACCTCAATGTGCTTTGTATGA
This sequence comes from Fallopia convolvulus, assembly GCA_964016875.1. NCBI lineage: Eukaryota > Viridiplantae > Streptophyta > Magnoliopsida > Caryophyllales > Polygonaceae > Fallopia > Fallopia convolvulus. The sequence goes on along the minus strand of OZ024718.1, from coordinate 57,739,240 downwards.
TCATGAAATACGAGATTGGCTGCAATATGCAATGCAACATGACTATCACAAACAACCTCATAGAAGAAAGCAAGACAGACACCTAGAGACAACAAAAGCAATTTCAACCAGAGTAGCTCACAACAAGAGGTAGCCATGGCTCGATATTCAACCTCTGTAGATGAACGAGAAATAGTCTTCTGTTTCTTAGTAAGCCAAGAAACAAGAGAAGAACCCAACTGAACATAATATCCGGTGATGGAGCGACGGGTAAGAAAAACATAGAAGACAAAGGTAGAAGAAGATCGATAGGGTTTCGACCCTCTATGCAAGGTTAATGAAGCTTGAAGGAGTAGCTTCGTGTGACTAGAACCACCACGGATCTCAATGAGCAAGAATCGCCACCGTTCGCTCCACCGCAAGGTCACCCGATCTCCGTTTCTCTCTTCTTTTCTCTCTCTTTCTCTTAGGGTTTCTCTCTCCTTCTTTGTGGTACTCAAGCTTCGAATGAGCAACAAGGAAGCATATGAAACCTTTTATAGCTCAGTTTGTGGTACTCAAGCTTCTTTGTGGGGGTCAAACGTATTGGGTCTCGTCTTCCTTTTTCAATGTTCGTGCCCAAGAGACAGATCAAGCCCATTTAGAAGCTTTACTTAGTAAATTACCTCTAGATCGGATTAGTCAACCTGGGAGGCCATAAACTGAGCTAGCTCAAGGCTTAACCACACATCTCTCAACCTACCTAGTTCTACTTTACATGTCATGCCAATACTTAGTCACTAGGCTTAATACATGATTTAATAAACATTACATTATATTTCATCAAATTGGGTATGAGAAAACAAAATGTTATGGATGAGAGGGAGGTTTTATATTAACAATGTCATCAAATGGGGGATGATATAAAACTTAAAACGTGTGTAGTGTAGTGCAGTGCAAATCCTATGTCCTACGCTTTGTTCCAAAAAATGTCTCACACATTTGGGTTACCTTAATCGAGTTACCCCATGAATGATTATTCTTACATATGTATCATCTTTTATTTTAAAAATTCAAATCTAAAAAAAATGTAAGGAAAAGGGTGTTATATAACAACATGATTTTTTTTTTTGGGTCGAGTATATAACAACATGATTATAATTAAATTAGTTTGATCATCTTTAATTTTGATTTTTCACGATAATAAGTTTAATTATACTTGTGCAGTTGTGTAAAGTAAGCATTTATATCTTAATTTCGTTAGACACACAGTGTTGAATGGAGGAATTGCACCGTGTGTAAAATAAATGAGGCCTCAATCTTTCAAGTCTTGTTGGGTTTTATGTGCAGTAAAAATGAAGCTTCGTACATCTCATCAGATTGAAAATGACATGCCATATTAAAGAAATAGACGAGTTGGATGCTTAAATGAAGTAGGGTTCAAACAAAAAGCTCAGACATTAAGAGAGGGCAGAAGATTGACCCACCACCAATCATAATGAAAAACTCCCAAACTAGAAAAACTGAAACAGACTCATGTGTCCATCACTAACATATTTAGCAGTTAACAATACCATTGCACCTTCAAATCTTCTTCACTGATTTTGCGCTTTAGGTTATAATTGACTTTTGAAAAAACAAATTTATGGAAGGATTGCATTTCGCAGAACGCGGTTGAATTGCACAGTAAAATTCAGGAATTCCGGTATAGAAAATGACCCTTCAATGAATTGAGCGCGGCGTAAGTTGCGGGCCGTTCGGTTTCAATCACTCTTTCTTTTACATATGGTATTTGAAATGGTAAAAATACATTGTGTATTTAGTAAAATTATAATTACAATTTCTTTTGATGTTGGGTGAGTATGGGTATTTAAAGTCCTTTGTAAGTCCCCTACCAACTAAGATTTTCGGATTATTATCCTAATATAGAGGCAGGGATTCTCGTTTTTAATAACATATAGGATGAAACTCGATTCAGTTTTGCTTAGTTTATTAATGCCTCAGTTTTCTTTATGGACTGATTTCTAAGGCTACTATTTCAAAACTATAAATCATATATAAGGATTAAAGAAGAGATTAGGAAGGAATCAAGAAATCTCCATTTCAGAATCTCTCTTCCTCTCAATCATTGTTAAGGTGCTTGGTACGTTCATGATACACTGGATTGGCGGCCAATTGCTGCGCTGCTTTATTGTCACAATGAAGAGATATAGGCAGAGGAAGTGAAATGCCAAAATCATGTAGTAAGCCTTCAATCCATACTAACTCACTAGATGTTTGACTCATACTCCTATATTCACTCTCAGTCGATGACTTAGAAACTGTAGGCTGTTTCTTAGTTTTCCATGAGATAAGTGAAGAGCCAAGAAACACGCAATACCTAGTGAGAGATCGACCAGAAAAATGACAACTTCCCCAATCAGCATCGCAATATGCAGTCAGAGATAAGTCAGAATTGCTAGGATAGAATAAAGTGGTATTTATGGTACCTTTGAGATATCTTAGCAAATGTAACCCAGCATCCATATGTGGAATTCTAGGACTGGACATAAACTGACTCAATTGCTGCACTGTATACGAAATATCTGGTCGAGAGAGTGTCAAGTATAATAATCTGCCAACCATTCTTCTGTATGATTCAGGGTCCGACAACTCTTCTCCCTCATTAGGCATCAAGTGAAGATTTCTCTGCATTGGAAAGGAGGCTGGCTTACAATCAAGAAGACCTGCATCAGTAATCAGGTCGAGCACATACTTCCTTTGGTTAAGACGAATGCCATCAGAAGATCTAGCTATCTCCAACCCCAGAAAATACCGAGCAAAGCCAAGATCTTTTATAGTAAAAGCTGTATGTAAGGAAGCTTTGGTATGAGCAATCATCTCAGCATTGTTGCCTGCAAGCAACATATCATCAACATAAACCAGTGCAGCTGTCAAAGAATTTCCAATGTGCTTCAGAAACAAGGAATAATCATGTTTGGATTGCACAAATCCTAACTGAACAAGATGTTTAGTCAACTCAATGTTCCATTGTCGACTCGCTTGCTTTAGCCCATAAAGCGATCTTCTTAGTCTGCAAACTTGTCCTGGTTCAGCTTTTGTATAACCTTGAGGAGGAACCATATAAACTTCTTCCTCCAAAAATCCATGGAGAAAGACATTGTTTATGTCTAACTGATGTAACGGCCATTGGTAAGCAGAAGCCAAGGCCAAGAGTACTCGTACTGATGTAAACTTAGCCACTGGAGAAAAGGTATGTTTATAATCTTTATTTTTAATTTGATTATAACCTTTTGCAACAAGCCGAGCTTTTAACCTCTCTATTTGACCATTTGGTTGAAACTTAATCTTGTATACCCACTTGGAACCAATTGCCTTTTTTTCCTTTTGGCAAAGTGGTTAAGTCCCAAGTATGATTTTTCTCAAGAGCCTCTTATTCTTGCTTCACAGCATCAACCCAACCTGTGTCTTTGGCAACTTGGGCATAAGTATTTGGCTCAACAATAGAAAATACATTGAAGAGAGATTGAATGTAGTCTGGAGCATAACCATGAAAAATCTGATAAAGAGACCACATGAAAAGCTTGGGAAAAAGAATCAGACTGACCTGGGTATTTGTCAAAATTTCCTTCTACTGTTTTAGAAGTAGGAAGTGTAGGACACACAAAATCATTGTACTTAGATGGAGGCTTCACAACCCGAGCAGACTTTCTCAAAGATGGAATTTGAACCCTTTCCATATCTGCATTTGATCCTGGATTATCATCAAATAACAGACTGTCTGGAACAACAACATTTAAATCCTGACATTCAGTTCTGAAACCTGAATTCTGCATTTCTGTATCTTCAATAGCAACAGAACCTGGATGATTATGAACTACTGCATTATGATCAACAATAACTCTGTATTCAAGATCTGTTTCATCTAGTCCTGGTGTAACAATAGGCAATTGTAACTGATGAGTAGCTGGAATGAGTGTATTTTCTTTAAACGGAAATTTATCTTCCCTGAAAACAACATGTCTACTAACAAATATTCTTTTGGTTTGTAAATCAAGCAGCTTATAAGCCTTTTGACCCGGTGGATATCCAAGGAAAACACTTGGCACACCTGTTGCATCAAACTTTCCTCTTTTATCTTTTGGCACCAAGGAAAAACAAAGACAACCTATTGTTCTCAATCTTTCATAATCATGAGGTCTCTGATTCAAAATCTCATATGGAGTTCTTCAATTCAATACAGATGAAGGCATCATGTTGATTAATTTTGTTGCTCCCAAAATACAATCTCCCCAATATCTCATTGGTAACCCTACATGAACCCTGATGGCTCTAGCAATCTCAAGTAACTGCCTGTGCTTACGTTCCACACGAGCATTTTGTTCAGGTGTCCATGGAGCAGACTTGTGATGAACAATACCATTCTGATCAAACAATTTCCTGACATTGCCTTGTACAAATTCCATCCCATTATCTGTACGAACCACCTTAACCTTTGCATCAAACTGAGTTGTAATCATTCTGAAAAACTTATCAATACAACTGTATACTTGATCTTTCAACCCTAGAAGAAAAGTCCAAGTGCCTCTAGAATGATCATCTACAATAGTCAAGAAGTACTTGGCTCCACAATAAGCTGGTGTCCTATATGGACCCCACAAATCCATATGCAAAAGCTCAAAATTATGAGAAGCAATAGATTCACTATTAGGAAATGGCAATTTGTGCATCTTTGCCATAGAACAAGTATCACATTTAAGCTGTTCCAAATCAACATCATTACAACTTGACATATGTCTTAACTTTGAAGTAGATACATGACCAAGTCTTGCATGTAACAACTCCAGACTAGTCTTTGATTTATTACACAAATGATGTACCAAACTACTAGACAACAACTCTTTACAAGACAAAACAGAATCACTGTTCTTGCAGAAACTGAAATCCTGTCGAAACAACTGACTCTCTTGCAACTTGTCTCTAAGCTTGTATAATCCTCCTTCTTTCAAACCTCTTGCAATGACTCTCTTAGTCAAGAGGTCATGCAGTTCACATCCATTCATACCAAACAAGAATACACATGATTCATCATTCAGTAGCCTAGAAACTGAAATCAAATTATGTCTGAATGATGGCAAATACAATACATTTGTCAATACCAAATCCTTTGAAATAGCAATTGTACCATACTCTTCTACTAACTGTACAATACCATCTGGAAGCCCTATTTTAATTGATTTGTCTAGTTTTCTAATCTTAGACAAGCAGCTCTTATTAAATGTCACATGATCTGTTGCACCTGAGTCTATTATCCACACACTATTATCAATACTGAGAATAGAGGAAGAATGAGAAGTAGAGAGGTTACCTGCAAAATTTATGTAACCAGCTCCATTGCTAGATCCTTCTCCAACCTTTGCCTTACCTTTCATCATTTTCAGCATCTCCTGGAAAACAGCATTCACTAAATTCATGTCTGGCTTAACAGATTTGTCTGCACCTTCAATTTCTAAAGGATTGTCACAATTTTCCATATCCTGCACATTAGCCATCATCCTATTGTTACCCTGGACCTTCGGTCCTTTCCACCAATCCGGGTATCCTATAATCTTAAAACATGTCTCTTTCACATGACCTGATTCCTTGCAAAAGTCACACTTCCTGTCAAACTTTGCTTTCTTGAAGTCTCTGCTAAAGTTAGTTCCATTCTCATTTCCTGTTCCTGATTTCTGATTCTCACTGTTCCAGTGCACATTCTTTTCTGATTTCTAAGTCCCTGAATTATAACCCCCAGATCTGTTTGAGTTTGGTGCACCTCTTCTATTGATGGCCAAAGCATCATGAGATTGAGCAACATCTCCTGTGACATCCTTTTGCCTCTCAATCATCACCACAACTTGATAGGCCTTGTTAACAGAGGGAAGAGGATCCTTGGACAGTATGTTGCTTCGAACTATGTCATATCCATCATTCAACCCATCAGGAATTGCATCAGTTTCAGCTGAGATTCTTTGTCGACAATCCTCTTCATCAACACGCAGGAACATTGATTAAAAGCTCCACATGTGCATACGGGAGTACCTTCCAAAGCCTGAAGTTCATCCCACACCTTCTTGAGTTTTACCATAATACATTGCCACAGACATATTCTCCTGTTTGATATTAGCTAGACTCCTTTGCAGTTGGTAAATCAATGGACCATTCGACTCAGCAAACCTCTCATTGAGTTCATTCCACAAATGTTGAGCCGACTGTGCAAAAATAAAGTCCTGTGCAATTTCACTCACCATCGAGTTCAATAGCCAACTCATCACCATAAAATCACATCTCTCCCACAAGTCATACTCATCAGAATCAATATCAGGCTTAGGACATCCTCCATTGATAAAGCCTAATTTCATTTTAGATCCTAGAGCAAGCTTAATCTGTTTCCTCCAACTAGTAAAGTTCTTGCCATCAAAATGTGTAGATACTAGTTGCATACCAGGATTATCTGAATTAGACAAGAAGAGAGGATCAAATTGATTACCTCTCAAAGCTCCAGTATTCTGAACACCGGGAACCCTAGGTTCACGACGAAAATTCCTTGCTGTCGTCGAAAGCTGATCATCATCCATGATATCTCCATTCCAAACAAGAGAACTCGAATTCTTAGTAGAAAGAAGAATCGATTCAATCAATCAACGAAATTCTTCACACCAAGACCATCATCGTGCCAAGAAATCGCATCAGTACACCGTCACGACCTTGACAATCAGTAACAATTCTCCAGAATTTCAAGCTAGGAATCGAAATCCTTGCAGCTCTGATACCATTTCAAAACTACAAATCATATACAAGGATTAAAGAAGAGATTAGGAAGGAATCAAGAAATCTCCATTTCAGAATCTCTCTTCCTCTCAATCATTGTTAAAACTCTCTGTTTTTCACTCGAATACACTTTCTGATATTTTCTTTCACATTCTAACCAACTAATGATGACAGCTGTAAGTCACTCATATAGGAGCGTTTTGTCACAAAGCTTATTACAAGATAGCACGTGATTAGCACGTGACTATTATTAACTATCTATTATACTCTATACTATATATAAATTATAAAGCCTAAGGACAGAGTCATTACCCTAGTTTTTTGCATTTTGTTATTTTGGGAGATGTTCTGTTTTGTAGCCGTTTGGTCCCAAGCTGATCGATAGCTTGCTCACTGTTTAAATGTTTGACAATGGCACAAAGTTCATCAATAAGAATGTTCACGAGATGTTGATCGATAGGGGCATTGTGCACCAAAGGTCGGTGCCTGGAACACATGAATAGAATGGAAGGGTGGAGCGCAAGCATACGCATTTAGTAGAGATGTCAAGTTTTTATGGGGAGATTGCATACTGAGTCACATCAATTTGATTCCTTCCTCGGTATTAAAGTGGAAAACTCCATTGAGATTATTCTGGTTTGAGAGTAATAGGATTTCTTTGTTATGCCTTAATACCAAAAGAACAAAGAAGTAAGTTTGATGCTACTTCAAGGAAATGCGTCTAGATTAATTGGATATCCACCGGGACAAAAGGCATATAAGTTGTATGATTTGAGCACCAAGCAAGTGATTGTGGTCAGACATGTTTTGTTCAAAGAACATAGATTTCCTTTCAGAGAAAAGGTGACTCTGAATCCAACAACAAAGCAGCATGCAAATAGCAAAACCTTAGATGTTAACCGGCCTGAATCTATTGTGAGGGAAAAAAATACCATTGCACTGAATAGGCCGGCCAAGTCCAAACCAGAATATAACTTTTATTTGATCAAAAAGAAATCACTGGATTTCTTTAAACATGTCAAAATATATTACTCCTGTATTTGACTAGAAATCCGACTGTTACATTAAGGGCTTTTTTATATTGCTAGTTAATAACAATATACTTTCTTACATTGAAATATATAAAATATAATTATATTTTTACTTTGAAAAATGTAAAAATTATACTTGTACTAAAAAGTTGCTTTTTGTTACCAAAAATATAGCAAAACCTTGGATGTTAACCTGAACCTATTGTGTTTGAAGGAAGAAAATACTCAAATTCAACCACAAAAATAATCTAAAACTTAAAACAAAGAATAGGCCGGCCCAGTCCATCTAATGTAGTTATGTAGATGGCCTAGTAGTAAACACTATTCAACCCGATCCGATGTAATCTTTTATAGTTTGATCATTAGGGTTCTTCAATTTTATCCCCAATTCGATCTCAGAGGGCAGAGATTATAGAGAACCTCAAATACGCAGTATCATCTTATTAAAAAGAAACATCATTAATTAATTAATTATACATAAGGATGGGAAGCAAATTCCCTTGCACTGAATTTACAAACAACTCTTACAGAGTTATTTTACAGAGACAACAAGCAAGCACACGTTCTTTTCCACAAATCCAAAGCAGAAAAAACAAATGAAAAAGGAAACCATAGAAACAACAAAGGACCTATATGATTTAAGAATCCTCCCATGACCATGACCATGAGATGAGCTGAGAAGAGAGAATTCAGCTGAAAACTTATTGATAATTGGGTTGGTGGTCTACTGGAGTGGTATTAGCAGGAATCTGGGTTGTTTCCTTGGCTTTCTCCATTTGTTTGGCCTTGTTCAGAGGGCAGTTGTCGAATGCTCTCTTTCTGAATTCCTGGCGATCGCGGTTTCGTGCCAGGAAAATGCCCACAGCAGCGCCCAATCCGAAGATTGCTCCTCCCTTTAGCAGCCCCATTGAACTCATTTAATAGGCAATTAAGGCAGCGTTTGGATGAATATTAAAGACTTTATATGGATGTTCAACTATGGAAGAAAGATCAGAGTTGTTATACTTATATAGAGGGAGGAATAAGGGATTGGAATGGATTACCCTTCTATGCGTTTCTAGAAGCACCGATTCTCGACATTATCCGGGTTGCGTGTTGAAACCACACCGGGGCGCGTAGTGTGAATGTGTTTTTCGTTTTTTTTTTTGGGGTCACGTGGGGTGTGAATTTGGGATGATAGGAAATGAGCACTACACAAGTAAACAAGTCCACATATTATCCTTCTAAATCTTCTAGAATTAGATAGCTAGATAAGCATCAACACGAATTAAATCTCTACGATAAAACCCGAAGCTCTAGCCTTTCGAGAAGTTATTCGAAAAATAAAAAATAGAAACATAAGAAAGGTTGAAATTGAAAGAGACAACCTGAAAATCATTAATGCGGTTAAAGGAATAACTAAATGTCCGTGGGAGATTGAACTTATAATCTCAACATCCTTATCTCCATTTCTGGAGCCCAGGATTTTTCCATCAATCATATTCCCGATTTTTTACTTAATTACATAAAATCATCATATATTTAGGTATTTATAAAAAAAATTGCCTGATGTATCTTTTTAGAAAAATCACCTAATTTTATTACTTTTAGAGAAATTATAAAAATATGTCAAATTTACAAATAACTTTAGAAAACCACACACTTTTATAATCTTTTTGAAAAATTGTAAAATACTTTATTTACACAATTTTCATGACACTATATGTTGTTATAAAAATCCAATTTTATATTCTTTTCTAAAAGTAACATTTTTTTAAAGTACACCTATTTTTCAAAAAATAATTTCTCAATTAAAATGTTACCTTTTATAAAAAAAAATACAAAGTTTAATTTTTTTTGAAGAAATAAAAAATGGTGATTTTTTTTTCAAAATTGCATCGACTTTTGATAATATAAAAATGGTGATAGAAATAGGAAATGGTTGATTGTTTATAAAAAAATGGGATGGTTTTTAAAATAATAATATCTAGTGTCATTAATTATTTGTAAATTTGACAATTCTTAAAATTTTTCTAAAAGTAATAAAATTATGTGATTTTTCTAAAAAAGATAGATTAAATAAATTTTCTTATAAAGACCTAAATATATGATGATTTTATGTAATTAAGTAATAACAGGGGCCAATTTTCAATTACTCTTTTAAGTTGTATAATACTATAAGGTTACCACTAGGAATTTGTACAACCTTAAGGTCATCATGCGAAATTTTTAGAAAGTCTTGTGTGCAACAAGGAATTTGCCAAACATCATAGTTACCATGCGAAATTTCCCAAAAAAAAAACACAAATCTAGATTTTTTTAAGGAAATATTTCAGAAAACCACCCTTTTAATAGGACGTATTATAAAAAAAATTATTCATATAATACAAAATTATCGAAAATCACACATAATACGAAATTTTGTTAAGTGCCCCCAATTGCCAATGTGCCATATTTTATTTTATTTTCATCTTAAATAGATTAAATAAAAAAGAAAAGCAATTTTAAAAAAAACAGTTTGGGAATTTTTTTTACCTTTGTCCCCTTTTTTTCCTCATTGCCGCTACCAAAAAAGGCTATTATTGCACCAACGTCGCCAAAAGCTCAAAGATTGCAGAAGCCACATGCTCAATTGAACCCATCGCCAAAAGCTCAAAGATTGCAAAAGCTCAAAGGCTACCATGAACACCAAAACCCCAAATTGAACCCATTTTCCAAATTCATCAATTGAACCCTTTTTGCTTCCATGCTCAATTTTCTGTTCAGATCGCCTCCTTCCACCTTCTTGATACAGGAATTTAGAAACCCAACTCTTAATACTTATAAACTAGTTGTCCCCGTCGTGCCCTGCACGACTTTGACTCGATATTTTTTTAGATATACTATAAAAATATATTAATAAATAAAACTGTAATATAAATAATAATTGTGAATTGGTGATTTATATAAATTGTAAAAAAAGCATAATCCTAAATTAAAGATTTTGATAGCAAAAATGAAAATAATGGGACATTTAATATGGATTAGCAAATAATGGGACATGTACGTATATTATCAAAAAAAATATTACCGGGAAATTATAATTGAAAATTAAAATTGTAATTGGTTGTATGTAGAGGTGTCAAACGGGTCGGTCGGGTCGGGTTCGGGTTCGGTTATTTCGGGTTCGGGTTGAGTCGGGTTCGGGTCGTAACGGGTCATCGGTCAAATCGGGTCGAGTCATTGCGGGTTGTCGGGCGGGTCGGATCGACCTAACAGGTCAAGAAAATTGATTTTTTTACAATTATTAAAATATTTTTATTTAAAAAATGATATTTAATAATAAATCTATTATTTTTATATATTTTAATAATAAATATATTATAATTTTCAAAATATATTATATATTCTTAAAATATAACAAATTGGGTCAACCCAACGGTTTTTTCGGGTTTGAACCCAACGGGTTTCGGGTTTATCGGGTTCGGTTTATTTTGGATTTCGGGTTCAAATTTTCGGGTCTTGACCCTAAATTTTTCGGGCGGTTCGGGTCGGTTTTTCGGGTCGGGTCAGCTTTTGACAGCTCTAGTTGTATGTAAATTATCAAAAAAATAAAAATTGAAAATCCAAAGATATATCATAATTGAAATTTAAAATTTTGGTGACAAAAAGATTCGATCATATCTAAATATCATAATGGGAAAAAAATATTGATTAACAAAAAAAATTGACTTAATTTATACATAGATTTTAAAACCGTAACTCATTTTTTCTAGATATTTATTATGGATTCGAACATGATGAGAGATAATCCTAATAGTAAAATAAGTTCTAACAGCAAAGTCTAGAATATTGTTCTAACAGCAAAATCTATGAATCAATTTTGATTATTTAAGTTAAATTTTTGTAATGTATTGTTAATGAAACATTAATTATAAAATTGATCATAAATTCATAAACAGAAATTTGAAATTAATAGAACTCGTACAAATAGAAAAAAGATATGATTTACGTAATCTTTACATAAATAAGGAAAAAAGATCAATGGAAGTTTAAAGTGGAAAAAAAAAAGATATGATCTATCTAATTCGGTAGTAATTTTCTAAAATAAAAATCTATGTGATTTACTTATAATTTATTATACTAATTTTAATTGAAGTTTATCTCTAAATCTCACATATACGATTCACGATATATGTGATGGAGGCGATGCTGGCGGTGTAAATGATGGATCCGCAAACACTATCATCAACTATTGTATAGTCGGCGTGTTTGAGGATAGTGGAGAAAAAAAAAGGGTAAAGAAGAATGAGTCATGAAGTGTTTTTATTGATGGAGAAGGAGAATGAAAGTTTATGGAGAGTAACAATAAACCGATCAAAGGAAGATGACATGGAGAATACGCAGTAACAAATCGATCAATGAAAATTATCAAGAAATTGATAGATGGACATTTCAGTGTAGATCAACCAAAAATCGATTGAAAAGCCAACCGTTTAGTAAGAACATAGGAACATATAGTGTTTTTATTAGTGGTAGATTCTTCTTGATGGAGAAGAAGAATGAAACCCTAGGATTTTTATTAGTGTATTTAGATTTAGATCATTTATTATTTATAATCATAGTTAAATATGACTTGTAAATGAGGAGGCATAATATAATATGATGTGACATATGACGTGTTATATGACATATAAAAATATAATGACATGGCTTAATAAAAAGATGACACGTGGCATAATCCAAGGTGGCGTATTCTCGGAACGACACGTGGAAAAAGATGAGGTGGCGCAACGTGGAGGCTCCAAACCTTATTGCTTTTATATATATAGTAGATTTAGTCGGTTTCTCCCGGTTCTCTTATTGCTTTCTTAAAATTCGGTTTACTCGGTTTGTTTTGGCTCAACTCTATCTTTGTATTAAAAGCTTCAGTAAGGCTTCTTCCCCAATCAATCAGAATTACAAATCCAAATTCCAAACCTTTCAGGCCCCGTTTGTTTCTATACTAGGAATTGGGTTAGAATAAGTTATCGGGTTGGAATAGGTATACTCATACCTTCAATTTGGGATGGGTTCATACTCTAGTGTATTTTGATGGTATGAGAATCACTCATTTCTATTCCCTTAGTTAAAACAAAAATTGGTATGTGTTTGATTCATTCCTAATCCCATTCCTTATACCATGGGTATAGAAACAAACAAGGCCTAAATCTCTCAATGAATTTTATGAATTCTTAATTACTTTCCCATCACCAAATCGTTCCTTCTCTTTTGTGCTCGATCTCTAATCAAGAGTGCCCGAATCCAAGCTATCGGTTAGCCTCATTTGGGATTATCGGTTCTCTAGTCTCGATATTGGTTTTTCTGTAACAATGTTATCAGAGCATTCGAGCGCGCCTCCGACCTACTTCAATGGAATCCAACATGGAGGATGAACGATTCTATGCTAGGGTTGAAAAGAGCTTCAAGGAGAAGCGCAAGAGCATCGGTACAATCTCGGATTTAGAGGATTTCATCACCAAGCATTTCAACTTACCTCATCTTCAAGTCACAAAGAGCCCAAACGGTGGTGTGGTTTTCGGAAATCTCTTCGAGGGAATCTCCGACAATATTAAGAGTCAAGATCATGAGGTGCATAATAATTTGCTCAAGCTGATAGGTTGGGTTGAAGGTTGTATTGAGCTTTCAGACTGCTCAAAAACAAAATCAATCATCTGCAACGACTCTGAGGTAATGCTAGCTAGCAACGAGCATATTGTTTTCGAGGAAGTTCCTTATTCCATTGTTTACAAGATGTTTGATAAAAAAAATCCTCAATGTGATGTGATGAATGATGATCTATTGTTTGAGGACGAGTTGAAAATTGAGGATCCTTTGATAATTGATGAAGAAATTGCTCAAATGGAGTTGATGCACAAATCGGTTATGATGAAAGAATGCTTAGAATTAGACGCTCACGAGGTGTTCAAAGAAATGCCTCAACAAAGTGAAAACAAGGAAATTCTCCCCTATGAGGATTTTGATGAAAACTCCGAGTATTTTATGATGAATGATGATGATCGATTGACCGAGGAGATGTTGAAACCTGGTATCGCTTTGAAAATTAATGACGAGCTCGTTCAAATCAAGGCAAAAGTTGAATCAATATTGATGAAGGAGCCCACAGAGTTAGACGTCCACCAACTGTTCGATGAACTGCCAAGGTGGATATTCAGCCATGAAATCAAGTTTGACATGCTCAAATTATCTAAAGCTTCATTTGGTTTTATGATGGACCGAGACAAGGTAAATTCTAGATTGCATTAGCTAGTATTAAAGACCCATGTTAATTCATTAGCTCCTAATAGCAATTCACTTGAGCTGATATATGTTGTTCATGAGAGTGATGGTTTATGGTGCATTGATGCACGTTTGTTAAAATTGAAGAGCTCTCTATTTGGAATCGTTGTAAATCAATCTGATCTTTTTGCTTTAAGATGTGACGGAGTTAAGGAGAATTCCACATCCCAAAAGTGGAGATCTCCTAATAGCAATTCACTTGAGCTGATATATGTTGTTCACGAGAGTGATGTTTCATGGTGCATTGATGCGCGTTTGTTAAAATTGAAGAGCTCTTTATTTGGAATCGTTGTAAATCAATCTGGGTGCTTTAAGATGTGATAGAGTTAAGGAGAATTCCACATCCCAAAAGTGGAGATTAAAAAGCGATCAAATTCTGATAAATAGTGTTGAAATGTTAGTATTTGATCTTGGAGGGCAATTGTTAATATGTGGTATATGGTATATTGGTGCTACTTGTTGGTATGGGAAACGTTTATATTCTTTATACTGCGTTTGCTTGGATTACTGCATTCATCAGTTTGCTGCAGTTGGGGCTTCAACACCAGTTTGGGAGAGCTGAAATGTTGATTTTTTACCTGGGAGGAAATGATCACCATCTCGACTGGAATGTGAAGAGACAACATGTTGAATACAATTTGAAGGTTTATGAGATTGTTCAGTTGGAGCTAATTCGAGTGCAAGAAGACCAATTTACAGTTTTGATTTCAGAAAGTTGGAAAATACTTTGGGTGCTACACCTATTTGTGTTGAGGTATTAGCTTTTAATCCTGGTGGAAAATTTTTAGTGTCTACTGTCACGTCTAGTGATTGTGCTGAATCCATGTCTAAACTCTTGTTGATGAAGCCAAATTAGTATGTGGCGTCCTTGTAGTATTCTCCTCGTCGACCTCCCACAATAGCAGCTCTGAACGATGTTTTAATAAATAAAAAAATCTTTCAAAATATGGAAAAAGATGTTTTAATTTTTTTTTAAAAAAAACCTCCACATGTATTTTTAACATGTTTTTTGAATGGAAATCTCATTTGGGTGGTAAAAAGGTAACAAAAGACCTATTACGGGTGGTTTGCGTTAATTAAACATTGGACGGATAGTTAAATGTAATATGGCGATTGGAGGGTGGTTTCCGATAAATGACTCTATATGATGACAAGTTTTAACCAAATTTAATTTAATATGTCAAAGTAAATTACTTGATCAAAAATCCGAAATTTATATTGAATCTGATCTCCTCCTCTATCGTAAAAATCTGCGCACAACTAAGGTTCGTAGATTTCTCGAAAATTATATATTGAACCTTAGTTTAAACTTAAAAATATTGCTTTTTTTAATGTACAATAGTGCTTCTTTATGTACAATAGTTTTTTAAAAATAGCACTATTTTCAAGAAGAACCTAGCTAGGAGCAATCTTAAACTTGAAAATCTGCACACTATTCAATGTATCATTGAGCTGATAAAATTCACCATACATGATACATGGGGGTGGAAAGCAAATCCCTGAAACTGAATTTGCAAATTAAACAGCTCTTACAGGCTTATATCTTACAGATACAACGTAAGTCTTACAGACACAATATATCCTTTCCACAAATGTAAAGCGGAAACACAGAGAAACAGCTGAAGATGGAAAAACACACAAACACATACAGTACATAATTCAAGAACCCTTCCACGAGAACAGATGATTCAGCTGAGAGCTTACTGATAATTGGGTTTCTCTAGAGTGAAATTAGCAGGAATTTGGGTGTTGACAGATTCATCAGAATTCTTTGCGTTTTCCAGTTCTTTGGCCTTTTCCATTTCCTGGGCCTTCTTCTTCTTCTTCAAAGGGCAGTTGTTGTGCGCTCTCATCCTGAATTCACGTCCATCGCGGTTATTTCGCGCCACAAACATCCCCCAAACAGCACCCAATCCGAAGATCGCTCCTCCCTTTAGCAGACCCATTGCTTTACAAAGGAAGGTTTAATTGGTATGCAATAAGGCAGTGTTTGGATGAAGAAAAGACTTGCTTTTTTTTATTGCTGTTGTTGTATGTGAGACCTTTTGGATGTTGAAAAGTGGAAGAAAGATGGGGGGTATTATATAGGGATGGATTGGATTCTTCACAATAACAAAGCTAATTGACTTGTTGCCCAAGCCTCTGGTTAACTGTTAACATTGTGTGCGAGAGCAACAAAATGGAGCTTGGAAAACAAGTAAGGAAATCAATTGGAATGGAAATGTGGAAATGAGGTTGCGTGTCAAACCCGTGTACGCCATGGCCCATGGTGTGTGAATTCGGTGAGCGTTCTGATTTCTTTTTATTTGTGTCACTGTGTGATGTGTGAATGATAAGAAATGAGCCCCCACCAAAAACAAAGCGGCTTTTTTTTTTTTTTTTTTTTTGTCAGCCTAGGGCATCTTACGGATGAGGATCAGGACCCTTCTATGTAGGGGTGTTCACGGGTCCGGGTCGACCCCGACCCGACCCGACCCGCAATTATTGGGTCGGGTTGCGGGTCAAGAATTTGAATAATTCGGGTTGCGGGTCGGGTCGGGCCAAACCCGACGGGTTGCGGGTCGACCCGCAGACCCGCACCCTTTTCTTAAAAAAAAATAAAAAATAAAAAAATTACTATATTGAAAAATGTAGTGTACTGAATAGTGAAAATTGGGTCGCGGGTCGGGTCGGGTCACGGGTCGACCCGCGACCCAACCCGCAAAAGGCCAAAAAAAACATACTTTTTTCATTTTTTTGAAATGCATGCGGGTCAGCGGGTCGACCCACGACCCGACCCGCAACCCGCGGGTCGGGTCGCGGGTCGTGTCTGAAAAATTTGCGGGTCATCGACCCGACCCGTGAGCACCCCTCCATGGTTAAGAATCTGATTGATACTACAATCGTGATGTATCTTAGCAATCAAATCCGCCACAGAATTGCACTCTTGAGGGATATGTATGTTAATGACTCCCTCGAAAGACTGCAACGTAACCAAAATGTCTACTATTAACATGTCAATTGTCGAGGGGCTGGATTGACTTCCTTTAAACACATTGATTACAATTAGACTATCACCTTCAATTTCTATATGCCGAAAGATTCAAACGGCTTTTATATTGTCGTATGATAACATAGCACTAATGTTTTGCAACTAAAATATCAAATTGAAGTGTGGGTTGTGTACTTGTGCACATGTTGAATAAGTGTCGAAAGGTAATACAATTGTTTTATATAGGTTTTCAAGCTTTGAATTTATGTTATTTAGTTTTTTTTTACAAATAGTATAAAAATTCTTATAAGATCCTTTTTTTCTAATTCACATACATTAGGTTGTTTTTGTTTTAAGTTTTACCATACTTTGATATTTACATATTACAAGCTTGTTTCTACATAAAAAGTTAGGGCAGAAAGACGTAAGAAATCAACAAAAAAGAGAGAACCGGGATTTTACGTAGAAAAGAAATCAATTTGTCATCTTAGACAATTTTTAAATAGCAAACCACAAAATGGGGGCTAAGGTTTTCTCTTCTAACTAGGCATCATTGGGCCTATTAATTTTGAGTTTATTAAACTGAAAAAGCTCTTTAATTTATCTTTTAATATTTATTATACGTTCTATTAATTATAGGCATAAAAAATCATTTACAAGTGCCATGAACATACAACGTGTATTTTTGCTGCAAAGAGAACCTTGGCCGGTGGCAATCAGATGCATAAGTTGTCTTTCAATTCAAGGGTTAAAAGTGAATAGAGGGATTGGTAATTTAGTGAGGTTAAGACATTAAGTTATTCAATTCAAGGCTTAAAGGTGAGCAAACCATTAGCTCACCCTTTCCCAAGCTCATTTTAGTTTTTTTTATTGTATGATTAGTCTCTCCCTTCTTGTTTGGAGTTTTTTGTGCTTGTTGCAGCTTTTTCCGGTTTATCCAATTGTCGAGTCTTTCAACCTCTCGATCTACCATGTCTTGTATATCTGTAAGAAAACAAAAATTATACAAGTATAAAAAATTATGTTTCCATCAAATTTCAACTAACTCATAAATTTGTCTACACGACTATGCAAAAATCATTTATGTCTGCTGTAGTTAATTAATGAAATATCGAGCCTACTTTATAAGCTTCAATTTTCTTGCTGGCTTCAACAATACACCTTAAACCGTGCAGAAGATTTTAAGCTTGAGCCCAATTTTAGGCCCGGCCCCAAGGAGCCCTTACGAGCCCTGAGATCCATCCTCCTCACTAAATTACTAATCCCCTCACCAGTCACGATGGCATATTATTACTTGGTGGGAGGCACCCGAGTCGCCACCATACCATCAGTAAGAGCAGACGGGGAAGCATAGGTAGCGGAATTTGGATGGTTGAGCGTCAGCGAGATAAGCAATTTATGGTCCTGCTGTTTGACTGTGTTGCAAATTTAACATACAGGACAAGGGCGAGGTTGCTAGTATGAATCCCATCCCTGCTGACCACGACCCAGCGAGTCATCAGGAATAGGATAACAACGGCTCTGGTTGTCGTAGGACCAGTCGCGACCTCAGTCACTGCAACCACCACCATGGCTAGAACCTCTTGGCGCCTAGAGTTTGCAACCGGTGGAGGAGCGACAGCCGACGTGGATGTCCAGATTTGGAAATTTACACGGCGCTAGGAGTGAATTGTTTCAGTCAAGTTCGATTGAGAGATTTCGAAAGTAATAGTCATATTCAGAAAATTTTATTGTAGGGGTATAATAAATCTGTCCGATGCAGAGCATGCATCTACTAGTTAACTTGCAAACAAAGGCGAGCATGCATGTTCCCAACATACTAAAACTGAACCAAGTAATAATCATAATTAGTCAAGAGGTATCATTATGTTCCATAAATATGCAACTGTACAATTTTAATCTTAAAACATGGTTGTCTTATGCACCAAGACGAGGTAAATATTCGAGTTCGAATTATAAAGCAAGACACAAGAATTGAGAATATCAGTAAGCAGCAGCCAGAACCCAGGAAACATCGGCGGCGGTCATCTGTCATACCACGATCTCGTCTCCAAACGTGTTCTCCCCACTGTATGTAACATACAGGAAACCGTCTTCATCCTTCTTCTCTTCATAGATAGATGACATTATAGCCCCTGCAAATCATTATGAAATCAAATATAGTTTTCTCTTAATACATCTTAAATTTTAGCTAACTGTTTATAAACATAGGAATGACTGAATGAGTATGAAACTCATGCTTTGGACTCTTGCTAGTAGATGTCTAATTCAGATGACTTGCCTGTTGGAGGAAGGACATTGTCAACAAATATAAAGATGGCCTTTTCGGCACCCAGCTTAATCCTCTTCCGAATTACGTAAACAAACTGACCCACGGTCAGATCAGCAGGGACCAGATATCTGAAAATATTTAAGCACATCAAAACTTAGGCACAATAATGGCAAACACTATCAAACATATGGTACATCTTAACGGCAAGGTTCTATTTTTTCACTTCCTATTCTTTTACTGATTCAACCTAGAGTTTTCATTAGACATAGAAGTTGAATGTGGTGATTCAAAGGAAAAGATATACCAGAATCGATAAAGACATGGAAAGTGTAATGTAATCATCAACAACTACTGAGTACTTACTTTTTCTTGTCGATAGTAGGAATATCACTTCTCTCAGCCTTCTCCACGATGACCTGAAAAGTTTAAAGATTGATTAATCAGAACAGAAGGGCACATACATTGTCAATAGGATGGAAAGTTCAAGCTGTCAACAAAATCTTTAGATCCTCAGTCAGACAGTCTATTATAATTGATGGATCCATGGATAAATTAGTTGACTGACAAAAATAGCTTTTCATAAGTTCCTTAATACTCTGTACATTTGTAGGCCTTCCCAATTCATATCCTAAGGTCAGCATTGCTATGAGGCCTTCATTTGATGAAGCTTTAGTCCTCATCTAACATACAACTATCTCAGCAATTTCTTGACATCTTGACCTATTTTTCCACATTCTCAAGTCTTTACCTACACTATAATCTTTAGGTTCTATCATAGCAAAAGCTCAACGGAGGAAGCACTTCAGCAAGGAAGATACCCTCAAGTTCGACCTATAACTAATTTTCAATAAAAAGTTTCCAGAATATATAAAAGTTCCAAAAAGACAGATCTAATCAGCATGGTAAGTTTCCAGAATTCTAGGAAGCTAATAATCCAGTGGAATAAAGAATAACTCTTCGGGTAGTACCCACATGCCAATGACATAAATTGGATATCAGAGAGTAAAGCAATATACCCATAAAACAAATAAAACTAGAGGATCATCAAATGAAATATAAAGAGGAGAACCAAAATTGACCCAAACCAAACAAAATATTGCCTCAATATGAATCAGATTTAATGCTACAAAATTGATCAAACTATAAACAAGGACTCCAATAACAAATGGACTACTTATCCTGCAAGAAAATACATCTTGATGAGTTTTATCCTAAGAATCCCAGTTCAAGGTTACTGCTTTTTTATGTCTTCGGCAATTAGATTGACAATTTGACACTCATGATTTTAACAGAAAGGACAATACTTGAGTTACACATTGAAAAAACTATGTAAACACCAAATGATTTATCTCACCGGGATTCTATCTGGGTACTTCTCCCTGATCCTGGAAGATTCTGCACGTCTTTTCTCTGCAATACAAAACCAATCCCAGTTAAATACTTATCCACAAGAACATTTAAATTCCAACCTCTAAAAAGAAAGACAATATTTTTCTTTCAAGGAACCATAAAGACATACCAAAGTCATGCTCCTGCTTGAATGAACTGTTGGCCATTCTTGAACCTGTTTCAAATCTGCAATTACCCAGAAATAAGCACACAACATATGGAAATTTAAAGGTCCAGAACTGCTTACCAAGGAAAACAACTACTAACAAGAAAGCGGAAAGCTTAAAGATATATATGTTGAATGAAAAATCAGACCTTTCATAGAATTTCTAAAGTTCAATCTATGGTACTAAAAATAGACTTAATTGCTTGCCAAAAACTCAACTGTTAGCAAGAAACACAAAATCATCCCAAAGGAACAAGTTTAAGGACGAATCAAACCCTAACTAGCAATTCAAAGCTCAATCAAGAAATCTAAGACCAACAATCAAGAGTAAAAATCCAAACCGATTCCGGAGAAGGAAAAATATATCAACGCAATCAATAAAAAACCCCAAACAGCCACGCAATAATTGATCGGAGAAGCAAATTCAAAAGTCAATATCACAACCAAAGAGCCCAGATACTTGCGATCAAATTCATCACAAAATTTCTCAAAGCATCAAAGTAAAGGCGATTGCGCTACTACAGGACAAATCAAAAAGCAAAACTAACAAACGGATGAAAATTTTCGACCTGCTAGAAGAAGAGAATTTCCAAACGAAGCCTTCAAGGAGAGAGAGGATGGAGGAGGCAGGCGGAGATAACAGATACTTCACGAAAGAAAGATCTATTGATTGCAGTGCTGATCAAGGAAGCGTTTATAAATAATTTGCTTCATTGGATAATGCTCGGAATAATATATTTTTCTGAAATATCATCAAAATAATTATCCTAAAAAATAAAGTGAAAATCTTTTAATAATGTTTTTTATGGAAATCTTAATGAACTTGCTTGGGCTATTAGTACTATCCACCGCACCGCTGACCCGGTAGTTTAGTTGCGTGTTATGCAATTTCCAATAGGAGTATACTGCGTGTATAATTTTGTTTAATTACTTTATCTCTATATTTATTTTATTATTCTCGATAACTTGATCAAACAAAAAAATATTTGCTTTTTCTAAGGGAAAAAAGAATTAGCAATTGTGATATTTAAAATCTAATTATTGAATGTTATTCTTTCAAAATCTACTTAAAAAGATATATTTTTATCGAGTGATAAAAAAAAAAGATATATTTTTTATCGCATAAGACTGTTTAAAAGGATTGTTCGGTCAATTTATTAAAAAAAAAGATAAGTATCAGTTTGTTTGTTGTAAAATTCAATATCTTCTAAATATTTTTCTCTCTCTTGTTAAAGTAAACATTATTGTTATTTTGATAATGTATTTTGGATTCGTTCAAACAACACATAATATATTACTAGCACGACTATTTAATGAATAAGATTTTGATTTAATATAAAATATAAAAATAACTTATTTATTAGAAAAAATTTATATAAAATTTTACAATCGTTGTAATGTAAGACGAAGCTAAAATCATTAAAAAAGGCTCAATATGATATTGATGGCTTAATGATATTTATGAAAAATATAATTTTTTTAATAAAATTCATTCAATTTTAAAAATCTTTGACAAAAATAGATAAAAAGGAAGAAAATAATGTAAATTCTTATAATTTTTAATCAAATTCAATTCTTTTAAAATCTTTTAAATAAAATTTTAAAAAAATAATTAATAAAAAAAGATGAAAATATGAATAAAGATTGAATTTTTTTAAAGATAAAAAAATCTTCTATATTTACATTAGTAAGACAAAAAGAAAATTAAAGAAAAGATAATGTAATTTTTTTTATCAAAATTGGATTTAAGATAAAAAAAAGTTATATAAATAGATAAAAAATATAAAGATAAAATAATTTTTTTTATTTTTAATTAAAATTTCATATAAATGGATAGAAATAAATTTAGTTGAAAAAGATAAATTAATATAAATCTATAACTATATATTAAAGTTGTCCCTTTTCGTGTCACCAGAACAATTCTGGCCCCACCTCATATTTATAAAATTAATTTTTATTCCTAATATTTTAACTTTTTCCTTTTAAAATTTTCTTTAACTATTTAAATCTATCTTTAACATCAAACAAATATCTATTTAGTATAACAATATCTTTTGAAAACTTCCTTATACAATTATTTAAAATTAAAGATAATAAAGTGTCAAGTATAAATATCTTTTATCTTTTAGCATGATGTCTTTTCACGAATTTATTTATAGATATATTTTTCTTTTGTAATAAAAAAATTAATGATAAATACTTATAATGTTTAAAAATAATTCAAATAGATAATATCTATAACTATATATTAAAGATGTACCTTTTCGAGCCACCTGAATGATTTTACCCCCACCTCATATTTAAAAAATTAATTTTTATTTTTAATATTATAACTTCTTTCTATTAAATTCTTTTTAACTATTTAAATTTATCTCAAACATCAAACAAATATCTATTTAGTATACTAATATTCTTTGAAAGTTTCCTTATACAAGTATTTAAAATTAAAGATAAAATATTTATAATACCCTATATATTAAAGCTGTCCTTTTTCGAGTCACCAGAACAATTCTGGCCCCACCTCATATTTATAAAATTAATTTTTATTCCTAATATTTTAACTTTTTCCTTTTAAAATTTTCTTTAACTATTTAAATCTATCTTTAACATCAAACAAATATCTATTTAGTATAATAATATCTTTTGAAAACTTCCTTATACAATTATTTAAAATTAAAGATAATAAAGTGTCAAGTATAAATATCTTTTATCTTTTAGCATGATGTCTTTTCACGAATTTATTTATAGATATATTTTTCTTTTGTAATAAAAAAATTAATGATAAATACTTATAATGTTTAAAAATAATTCAAATAGATAATATCTATAACTATATATTAAAGATGTACCTTTTCGAGCCACCTGAATGATTTTACCCCCACCTCATATTTAAAAAATTAATTTTTATTTTTAATATTATAACTTCTTTCTATTAAATTCTTTTTAACTGTTTAAATTTATCTCAAACATCAAACAAATATCTATTTAGTATACTAATATTCTTTGAAAGTTTCCTTATACAAGTATTTAAAATTAAAGAAAAAATATTTATAATACCCTATATATTAAAGCTGTCCTTTTTCGAGTCATCAGAACAATTCTGGCCCCACCTCATATTTATAAAATTAATTTTTATTCCTAATATTTTAACTTTTTCCTTTTAAAATTTTCTTTAACTATTTAAATCTATCTTTAACATCAAACAAATATCTATTTAGTATAACAATATCTTTTGAAAACTTCCTTATACAATTATTTAAAATTAAAGATAATAAAGTGTCAAGTATAAATATCTTTTATCTTTTAGCATGATGTCTTTTCACGAATTTATTTATAGATATATTTTTCTTTTGTAATAAAAAAATTAATGATAAATACTTATAATGTTTAAAAATAATTCAAATAGATAATATCTATAACTATATATTAAAGATGTACCTTTTCGAGCCACCTGAATGATTTTACCCCCACCTCATATTTAAAAAATTAATTTTTATTTTTAATATTATAACTTCTTTCTATTAAATTCTTTTTAACTATTTAAATTTATCTCAAACATCAAACAAATATCTATTTAGTATAATAATATTCTTTGAAAGCTTCCTTATACAAGTATTTAAAATTAAAGATAAAATATTTATAATACCTTAAAATAAATATAAATACTTTAGCATATATCTTTGATGAATTTATATAACAGTAATTTTCTTTTATAAAAAATTAATGATAAATATTTATAATTTTTAAAATTACTAAAAATAGATAATAAAGTATTTAATAGATATATTGAAATATTTGATAAATACTAAATTTACGTACATGAAAAGTAATAAAATATGAAGAATATAATATTTGATTAAAAATTATATACATTTTATGAGCAATAAATTACTTATATTGAAGTTTATATTATATTTTTATTTGTTTATTAATATCTTATTTATAATGTCTATAAAATATCGAATCGTAGTCGTACATGGTACGACGGGTAAAACTAGTAAATATTAAATTTGTTAAATATAAGGTGGAGCTAGAATAAATTTGGTGGGTCGAAAAGGCACAACTTTAATATATAGTTATTAGACCTGTCAATCGGGTCGGGTCGTGCGGGTTCAGGTTAGGTCGTTTCGGGTTCGGGTTGAGTTGGGTTCGGGTCGTTACGGGTCACGAGTTAAACCGGGTCGGGTCGATGCGGGTTTTCGGGCGGGTCGGGTCGGGTTGACCAGCGGGTCAAAAAAATATAATTTTTTATGATTATTAAAATTAATTTTTAATTAAATAATAATATTTAATTATAACATATTTTTTTTATGTATTTTAATAATAAAATATATTTTTTTTTTAAATAAATTTCATACATTTTATAAATATACTAAATCGGTCAACCCAATGGGTTTCGGGTTCTATCGGGTTCGGTTGATTTCGAGTTTCGTGTTCAAATTTTCGGGTCTTGACCCTAAAATTATCGGACGGGTCGGGTCGGGTTAGCGGGTTTGGTCGGCTTTTAACAACTCTAATAGTTATAGATGTTTTCTTTTTGTGGTGAAGGAGATCAAGGAATCAACATTTTATGTAATGGTTACCCCTTAAAAATTAAAATCTTGGTTGATGTGGTTCTTAATTTCGGGCCTATATAATAGTAGTAGTCATTAGTCACCTATAAACATTAAAGAAAGATTTGTAAATGTCGTAAGTATTATTAATTGAAACCAGTCATTATATACACAAGAGAGAGAGTACTTGACTAGCCTATTCTAAATGAGAAATATGCTAAAGTGGATCCTGATAATCACGATATACTAACAACTCTAACATGATAGAAAAGGACTAGGTCAGCAATACAAATATATTAAAACATATATTAATACCCCCTCAAGGTTGACTAGGTCGTTGTGTTAAATCAAGCTTGATAGTGATGTCTTGGAAACGAGGACCATACAAGGGTTTTGTAAGGATATCCGTCAATTGATCATCAGTATGAACATGAGAGACACAAAAAAATGCCTTGATGAATTTGTTCCCTTGTGAAATGAAATGCAAGTGTGATATGCTTCATGCGAGAATGGAAGACATGATTCGCACTCAAATACATTGCTCCAAGATTATCATAGAAGAGAGTAGGTTGGTGTTGAAGACGAGTGCCTAACTCACGAAGCAGTGACATGATCCAAAGGAGTTCAGATGTTGTTTCTACTATGGCCTTGTATTCGGCTTCAATTGAAGAGTGATCAACAGACTTTTGCTTCAGAGAGGGCCAAGAGATAGGATTGGAACCGTAATACAGTACATAGCCAGTTGTTTTGAAATGTAATCATCTTTATCATCTGCCCAGTCGACATCAGTGAAAGCACGAATGACAAGAGTGATGGTTTTGGACAGAAAGATCCCACGATCAACAATACCCGCAAGATAGCGAAAGAGCCTCTTTAGAGCAGCCCAATGCGTGGTTGTCGGTTTTTACATGAGCTCTGATACCATGTAAACACTAAAGAAAGATTTGTAATTGTAAACGTTGTAAGCATTATTGATTGAAACCGGTCATTATATACACAAGAGAGAGAGTACTTAACTAGCATATTCTAAAGGAGAGATATGCTAAAGTGAATCCTAATAATCAGGATATACTAACAACTCTAACAAAATAGAAAAGGACTAGGTCAACAATACAAATATATTACAACATATACGAGTATTAATATCACCTACCCTTGGATGCTTGGTCCTTGTTTCTAAGAATTGTGTTATGACGGTCCTAAATATTTTAAATCCAGAAATATACGAAAATTTTGACAGTTGAATTGATGTTGTAATTATTTTGTAGATTAAAAATTCTATTAAAAAGGGAAAAAAATCATACTAAACTTTTAGAAAAAAACTACTCCGTATTTTTTTTTGTGGAAAAAAAAACTACTCCGTATTAGTTCGATTGAATTAATGCCCTGGAGCAATTTTAGTTACGGTTTTTCTATCCTATGCCCTAAGGGCATAGGTTAAGAGTACTAATTTAAGGAACTAAAACCCTAATAGGAAACTAATAAACCCTATTGAAAGAATAATTAAATCTAAATAAATACAAATTCCAAATATATTATCATTTTTAGTCCCTTAATTTATAATGTATTCTAAAAAACACAGCATTAATTTATAATGGGCTTATGCTGGCCCATTGAATCTTCCATATTTGGGTTTTCTGATTCCTTTTTCTCAGGGGCGAATATTCTCAATGACAGCAAATGAGCCTAACAACAAGTAACAAGAACGAAGGGTGTAAATAGAAACGACAATAAGAATGTAGCAAGTTTTTCCTACCCCAGTTTACATCTCTAATGTAAATGAGCAGCTAGATCAATCAAGCTTACCAAAGTTTCCAAATACACGCATGCTAGTCTTTGCAATTCATAACATAAATTTTAGAATATGCACAAACTGAGCTAACTGCTATTCTAGTCTTCACCGTTCACAGCACTACACAGTTGTTGTTGGCCAACCAGATAGGAGTCCCAAGCAGCTCAGCTTCATGCCTTCTTGATAAAATACCCCAAAAGGATGGAAACCAAGCCGATGATCACGACATACATTAATGGGATACTGCCCTGGCTGCTTTTTGCTTCACGTCTTAGTAGCTCCTGTGTAAAACAATAATCCATTACTGCTGCGAGTGATAAAATTTAAGGTTCATTTCTAGCAAGCATCATATCTTTTTTCAAGGGAATTGCAGGTTACCATACTCGTAACATATGATACTACAATGACACCTTTTATGCATTTTCCCTACATGGAATGCAGGTTCCATCTGCTAGATAAACCACATTACACTTTTAAGTTGAAGAATACAGAAAGTGGGTTCATAGTAGTACGTAGACTATTATAATTGTTCCTAGTTTCGGTGGAGAAGATGAAAGTTGCAATGCATCATATATTGATAAGGCCCATGCAAACTATCAAGAAGCTTTTGGCAAAGCAGACAGATGACAAAAGAAAATGATCAATTCGCAGTTTTTAGTTACCAGTTCATGATTAAACTTCTTGTTTTGCTGATTTACAGAATCTATCTCCTGCTTCAGCCTTGCAACAAGAGCCATTTCCTGCGATCCCAAATCCAAATATTCAATTATACAGCAATAGTAGCTTTTGAACATGTTATACATTACAGCATGTCCAGGGTTTTTTTATGACATACAGAAACGAACAAGAATTAAAATAAATTAAGGTGCATCCAAGTATAATCTGCTAATCTATAAAGTAAATTACTACTGATGAGCAATGCTACAAACTTGGGCGCATCCTCATGCACATTGGCTTTCATACACTGCCTTTGAGATGGATTTAGTCCCTATATCAATTTGGTGCATTCTAACTAAATTCAGTTATTATTGTCACATAGCTGAATTTCAGTTTTTCTTGGGTCTATCCGGGCGTACCCCCTTTCCCTTGGGCAGGGGTACCCCTATCTTGACCCCTCAGATTCCGCTGTAGCGGAGCCTCACTGGGTCAATGATGATGATGATGAGTAATGCTACAAACAAATTTATACCCTGCACAGTTAGTAATATCAATTTCAGATTTTGTCTTCATCATCCTTTAAAATTCTCCATATCTAATCTAATCTAGTACTAAAATTTGAGCAGAGTACAAGCTGTCTCTTTAGAGCTTGTATTATCTTAGTAAAGAGGAAAGCCAGGAGGGTAATGCTGTCAGCTTTACACAGAAAAATCACAACTGAATTCACATGGTGGGGTATCAGATATCAGACAGCCCAAGTAGGCGGAACTACATGAACTATTTCAATCATCCCAAAAATTTCACATCTGTTTTCTGCATAATTGAAGAATGAGAATCCAAGAATGGCCCAAAAGGATTAGCCTATGAAGTAAAGAGCTCAGAATAAACCTTATCAAAGTTCTCTTGATGACCAGTGTCTGTCTTTAAAGCCTGCAAGTTCACATTGCAATCAAGTTTCTTGATTCATATAGCCACTAAGACGATTCTGCTCAAAAGAAAACTAATCTTACACTTGTGAATTCAGAACTATTCAAGCTTCCTTCATCCAATACAGAAGCTCCTGGTGCTGCATCCTCCTCTAACCCTTGGTGTGGCGGAGAAGCTGGTTGTTGGGGAGGAACAAAAGATACTCTCAACTTGAACTCTTCAACAAGATTACCAGAGTCCTTGTTGAACTATTAAAAGGGGAAAAAATAGTTAGAGATAAACTAAGAACAGGATTTAAGCTTATGTGGCTTCATTGATTAATAGTTGACACTTTACAGCTAACACAAAAAAAATATGATGGTTCTGGCACGAGAAATTATAAGGAAAAAAAAAGAGAAAGAAATTTTCCTTAAGCGTGACAATTTTAATGGCAGAAGAAGCCCACGTATCAACCTCTCTTAGTTTCCCACTTTCCCAAGATTTCATAGACCACATAGGACATTGTATACCTACAATGTCCATATTACTCTCTCTTAAGTTTCTAACATAATCTGCAGAAGCCAACATGTTATACTTCTATTAATCCTATGATCATTGCCCTTGAAAGTTGAAACACTTCCGTCCAAAAGCCAAAAACTCTTAAGAGCCTTTCAGTTACTTAAGTTCAAGAGCACCATTTTTAATTTCTATGCTAATTATTAAAATAACTTAAAACTATAGTTTCTCTGTTATTTTATTGGCCTAATGGGTCAACCTAAACCCAACAACTGTGCAGGAATTTGCGAGGCAATCAAGTTCGGCTCAGTTCGGGTTTCAGGTCGAAAAATTCCAACTTAAGACTAATTATTCTTAGTTCATGTCATGGTTTGACAACTTCATAAGTTATATAGGAGTAACAATTAACATTGTTGTTGTAAACATATACAAAACTACTTGAAAAGAGTTCTGTATTGCCATCCTGTAATTTGTTTGTTGATTCCTGATAGTAATTTGTTAGCAGTTAAAAGGCATGAATAATTTCCCCCAAGAGTTTGATCATACACAGCTATATCCTATACCCCTTCTTGATGCTTCACCGAAAGGCAAAGGCAGGACACATAACAGGAATCAGGATTTCCAAAAAAAAACTTCCTTTTCGGCCACGAGGAAACTAAATCGGTAAGTTTTTGGAAGCATTACCATTTCAGGAGTAATCTCCTTGGGGTCACTGGCAGAGCCTGCAATAACACTTTGAAGGAGAAATTTATCCTTGCTTTGCGTGTCAGGAGGAGCTTCCTTCTGTGCTTGCATTGTAACTGTTTGACATCGGTGATAATAAGAAAGGAATCACATTGGCAATAGTAAAATTCACCAAGCAATAAGATTTTATTTTATAGGATTGGGGGTTAGAGATTCACACCAACGACATCGCAATTAGAGCGCGGCAAGACAATTCCGCTGTTCGGCCTTACGCAATACTTCTTTGGATTCGTCGTCTTCACCTAAGATAGAAATTTTGAAACAATTGACGCAAAATTCGGATGGCAACTTACAAGTTGCAACTGAGCAATGGAGCTTATGGAAGCAAAAAGGAAAAAGTACAAGTGCAAAATTCAAACCTTGAAAGCTACATGTTGATCTGTCTTGTTTGTGAGTTTTATAGTGCAAGGGATCTGCTTGTTCAACTCAACTTCAAAAAATCGGATTATATGTGAAGAGGAATAATTCGGACAAGTTAGTAAAACAGCGACTAGAACTTGGGGAAAAGAAGTTGAAATCAGGAAGGGAAAAGGGGAACTCACATGGGAATTGAAGCTCCGTGGTCTCAACACTGAGGAGTTCGCCGGTCGCCATTGCTGATTTGAACAGAGAGAGATCTGAATTCAGAATTTGCGGAGACAGGCTTGCAATTTTGCTGAAATGCAAGTTTGGAGTTAATTTATGTACTCCGTGTAAAAGTTCTCTACACGCATCGTTTTGCTTGGCTATAAATAATGCTTCTGTTTAAAGATACTCTTCAGCGTGGTTGATTATCTTTTACTCGCTTGAAAAAAAAAATGACATACAAATATTTGGAAGATGTATTTCCTGAGAAATGGTTGATTATCTTTTACTCATAAGCTATCGAATATTATATAGAAAGTAATCATTATTATTATATATCAAGGTATAATAATTGGTATGGACATATAAAATTGCTATAAGGACCTTATAATGTATAATTAATAATAGTAAGGTGTCAAACAACCAAAAATGATGTGGGGATCTCTTGTTTCACTTGCACCCCAAAAGCCCTTTTTACCCCAAAATTACTTTTATTACTCTTGAAATTTGTGCAACTCTTTCTACTTTTTACGTTTTTCAAGACACTAAATCAATTTTCACTCAAAAATTCCTTTATAATGAAACAACCCGGAGTTTGTTACACAAAAAAGATCACAACTTTTTGAACCAAAAAGAACAAAAGATCTACATCTTTTGCAGTAATTTCAGACCGTTGTCATATAAACAAGTGGCTCTTATAATACTACTGTTTGGAATTAATTCAACCGAAAAAGATACTACTCTTTGGAATTTAATAATGTGTGGTCAAGAAATATGACAAATGTCTCACATTTTCTATGAAGTTAATGATATTTTTTATATAGTTTTAAGATTCTCACACCGATTTCACATTCTATGCCAAAAAGAAAACAAAATGTGAAATACCCTTGACCTTACAAATTTTGCACATTCCCACCCTTCAAATTTTGCACACACATCCAATAAGACAATAATAGTATTGTGAGTTAGAAGGATTTTTTTGCTCTCAAACGAAAGAAAAACAAAAAAAAAAGCACTAATGACAATAGTAAAATAGAGATGCAGTAAATCCATACAAAGCTAAGTTTAAATATACACAATATAGAATATAGACATAGATAGATAGATTACAATTTAAATTCAGGAACTCCCAAAGCACAACACTGATGTCTAGGCATGTGCTTCAACTTGGAATGACCTTACTAGTACCCTTTTCATTTTGAGTCTTGGCACTGAACCCAGCAAACCAAGCAACCCTCATGAGCTGCACACCAAGAATCAACACCCACCAACAAACAAGACCCCTAAGCAAATGCATTGTCCAAGCTGGCACCACGAGCTCAGCGCTCAGCTTCAAGCTCCTCATGAGTTGCAACACACGGTAAGCCTCGTACACAACCGGAGTCACAAGCCACACCGGTGATTGCCAGTGCCACGTCAGCGCCTCAGTCAACATTTGTACTGATAGCAGCAAAAGGTAAGGACCCAAAAGCACTGCAAAAGAGATAAATGATAGTTGAGGTTGGAGGTAGCCTTTGTCCGAGCCAAAGAGCAAAGCCAATGGAATAAGGAAGCCTGCAATGGAAAACACCATGTTCCAGAACTGGTAGCTCTGAGGCGGCTTGCTTTTGTAGGGTAGTGACAAGTCTTTGGGCCGGGCGCACGTGTGGGCCATCAGGAGGAAGAGCGTTGACCCGAGATTGAATATGCAATCAAGCCCAACAAGGGAAAGAAGACTTGCAATGTTGGGACCGAGGAATATTGAAGATAGAGGTAGCCATAGAGTTGGAACCATGCCAGTTGTGAGGAGAAGAGATGGGCCAAGAAGCCACATTGGCCACTTTAACAAGGAGGATGCTGAAGGCGGTGGCTTAAGGCTTGTTTGTTTGGGTTTTTCGGTACTACTCACAAGAGATGTCTCCATTTCGTCGGATTGGTGTGCAGTGAATATGTCAGGAGTGTCTTCGATGACATCATCAATCTCGTCGACAGGAGAGTAAGTGACGGGGGTTGGTTCCCATGGTGTCGGTTTAGTGCAGTGTGCATGAACGTGTCTGAGGTGAATCTTGGGAATTTGAAGTGTGAGGCGAAGATTTGTGTAGTTTGAAGCTTTGAGGCTTTTGCAACGGATTTGAGTGATTGTGGAAGTAGAAATGGGATGTGATATGTTGAAAAGAGATGCCATTTTTTATCTTCTCGGGAAATTTGATGGCTTCAAGTTAACGACACATTCTTCATCTTCTGTAGATAAATATTGATAAAAGGGTCAAATGATCAAATCATAGATTTGTTATCAATGCAAAAGAAAAAGCATAATATGATACAGATAATCAGCAGGTGATCAAAAAAATCTTCGAGCATGGAACAAATCAAGTGCAGGAAGCAGAAGAGAAAGATGTAAGCATAGGCAGAGGGAAAAAATTGAATGAGCTACATTTTCAGCAACAATAAATCACAAAGCAAATTTGGCATCAGTAATGTTTCTAATAAAGGACAATGGAATCACAAAAGCTAAAGAAAAACAACAAAAAAATGATCATGGTTTTAGCGCTAATATGCAGAAAAGCTGCACCACAGCAATCCGATTTCTTTGTTTTTCTTTACCGAATAATTACAAGCATCCAATTCCATGGATGAAAGCAGGTCCCAAATGGCCAACTCCACCCTAAATTCATTTAGAGACCATGGCAGGCACAAATAGCACTCTCAGTTCATTTCTAGTGGTTATACATCCTCACCAAAAAGTTTTATTTGAACAATTTGTTTCCAGGTACATTACTTTGTCCTAGTCATTCAAATCCCACTGAAAAAGACCTACTGATCAGCTCCAGGAAGAGTTAGTGGTGCAGCTAGTCATTGTGTTCAGTACGATCACTACTTAACTCTTCAAACAAACAAGTAAAACAACACTACAATAAAGAAGTTTCTATTAAAAAAAAACTCCATCTCTACTAGAATTGAGCCTGACTCTGTGTTGAGGAGTGCTATTTGTGCCATAACGAGGCTGAACTACTTCGAAATTGGATGATGATATTTTTTTCCTCGAAAGGGGCAAAAAAATCCAATCTTTGCTTTTGTTCGTTGAGCACATAAAACACATAATCATAAATTTCAACTACAGAATAAACCACCTGTTTCAGAGGATACAACATATCCGCTAAAAATCAAGTAAGCACAATCTAACTAATAATCATCCAGTCACGGAGATCCTGATTAACTCTTGTCCCAATTTCATCTATGAAGAGAGCCATTAAAACTGTCTGGCTGCGAATTGGAATAGAAATGATTTAAGAATACGAATCACAGAAAATCCTTGTCCCAATTCCACAATTAAAACTGACTGTCGGGCAAAAATTGGACTAGGAATTAGATCTCCTCCTCGACCCGCGAGGAAGGCGTTCGAGATTGATCGCGGCCTCGCGGGAGGAGATATTCAGGAATCGAATAAGCAGAAAACTACACTGAGAGATTGAGAGCATAAACATACCTGTGGCGAGTATTCACAGTTAGCGGAGAAGGCAACTTGGCTTCCCAATTCCACACTTGACGTGAATCAGTACGTCGCAAATGAAATGACAAACTTGCAGTTTTCGGCGTGGACACGATTGGTTAATTAGACTTTCGGTTAATTGACATCGGTTGATCAATACTTCGGTTATTTAATACTTCGGTTATTTAATTAACCGTGAAATTCGATACGGCTTATCGGTTAACCGATTTTTAAAAGAAAAATAAATTTTTAAATCAGAAATTATATTTTTAATATAAAAATACCTAATTTTTAAACAAATGAAACTTAAAATTTAAATTAAATACAATTACATTATATGAGTTTGGTTCACATGAACAAACTCTTATCCTAAAACGTAAAACGAATACACTTTTCCTAGTTCGTAGTGCACTTTTCATACAAAGGTGCATTGCAAAATACAAAAAGTGCAATCCAAAAAAGCGTACTACAAAAAGTACGAAAAGTGCAAATCCGAAAAAGTGCATTCCGAAATAGGAAAAGTGCACTACAAACTAAGATAAGTGTATTTGTTTCAGCCTTTCAGGATAAGAGTTCGTTTCAGGATAAGAGTTTGTTTCATTTGAACCAAACTCTACATTATACATCTACTTCATGAAATGCATTACTCTTATAATTATAAACCTATAATGTTTATAAAGACAAAATAAAAACAAATATCTAATTAAAAAAACAGCAAAATAATAAAACACATATAATAATATTCATAAACTCAAATAAGACTAAAGCAAAACATCCAAATAACACAAATAATATTCATAAATTCAAAATAAGAATCAATATCTAATCTCAAATTATCCAAATATTAAAATAAATAATTGAAGACTCATGCATTTAACGAGTGAAATAGACTCGTCAATTACTATCAAGGGCTACTTCAAAACAAGTTTCTTCATACGTATGAATTGTAATATAGAAACACAATAAATTTAATAAATTATATAATAAAAGATCCATAATTAATTATATACTCCAATTAGAATATTATTGATTTCATCATAAGAAAAAAATGCGTATAGAATCAAAATTAATCATATTCAAATGTAATAAACAGAAGAAAGTGAAGAAGAAGGGAAATTAACAATAGGAGGAGGCGGATTTGTCTAAGTGACTAAAACAAGGGTTAATTGAGCAACACTAGTCGACTAGCAAAGTAGCAACTTGTAAACTAATGATTAAGGAAAAAACAAAAATACAAAATTATAATGGAAAGTTTTAATCATGTATTTGTTACGTTGTTGTTTATTAAAATACATCTATAATCCACTAGAACTAATTAGATATATAGTTTTCTTTCTTAAAAAATATAATATATATAGTAATAATAATATCGATTTATCGGTTAATCGTCCGTGAAAATATTGATAACCGTATCTGTACCGTTAAAATGCTAAAAATATCGGTTGGTTAACCGTAACCCTTAAATTTCCTACGTTTAACCAGAAAAAGTGATTGGTTTTTTGGTTAAGGTTCTTTTTTCCCAACCCTCATACTCTCTCATAGTAGATGATCCGGTCCAAATTGGAGAAGACGGATCGAGTGACTCTCATCTAGTTTTTTCAGCCCAATAAGTATTGCTTCGATTTGGTTTAGTATTAAAAATATTTTGGACACAATTAGATTTGCCTTTTATTTTGATATGGTAAAATACCAAATAACATAAAAAAAACAATTCAGGAAAAAAACGAGCTTGAAAATAGGTTGAGTAAAGCTTTATTGAACTAAAGTATCACTGATAAGTAAGTCAATCAAGACATATCAATGGACTGTTAACGTTGCATCCATCAAGATGAATGATCTTCGAGAGTCGTGGACACCTTCACGACCTCTCCCATCATAACTCAATCTGCTTCCACACACATTTCCAGATAGCTTATATCTAGCTTGTTGTGGTCCAAAATCAAAAATGGTCCAAAGCACTATTTTCCACTAGGCCGAAAGGCCGGGTGAAAGAAGAGCGTTAATCAATCTCAAGTTAACATCTCAGGGATGTGAATGGAAGTTAGTAATGTAGCCAAGCAAGCGGTTGGGGCTGCACAAACTCAATCGGGAGCCACTCACTCGGCAAAAGCCAAGCAATGATGTCTAGTCACGTAGTAAACCTCACGAATGTCAGTGATGAACAATAACACATCTGAAAAAGATATTGGAAACCTTCAAGTCGACTAGAAAATCACTCACAACAACTACAACAAGAGTATGTATACAAAACTTAATGTTGTACAACCTACTAGTATTCAATAGAGCCTGGTTAGTTGAAATTTGAGTGTCAAGCTCCTTCTCCAAAAGACCATGTGAATTTTGAGTATCCAGCTCTATTTCAAAAAGATCAGTTGAATTTTGTGTGTCAAGCTCATTCTAAAAAAGACCAGGTTAATTCTCAATTCTCCTATAAAAACTTGTTTGTTGTTTTTATTTTTTTAGGGTTTGTGTGATACGTACACCTTTGAGTTTTTTCCCATAATCTAAAATATATTTTTGATTTTTTTTGGTGCATTTATTCGATAAATCATTGAGATTTACATACCTTTTTCATAATCTAAAAGAAGTTTTAATTTTGTTTCTCCTCGAAAAATTGTTGGTTGGTTTCCTATAATTAGAGTTTGTTTAACACAACTTTCAGTATTCAATTTTCTCTTCCATAACCTAAAAGAAATTTATTTATTTTTTTGTTTCCACTTTTTAATTAATAATTTTGAGAATTAAACTGATTAATAGGGCTTTTGAGTTTTTTTGTTTTCACTATTTTATTAGTAGTTTTGAAAATGAAGTTGATTAGCAGGGCTTGTGTGATACAACTTTGAGTATTCAATTTTTCAAATAACCTAAAATATTAAGAATTAAGTTGGTAGTAGGATATGCATATTTTGAATCAATTACTTTGATAAACATAGAAATATAAAAAAAATTCAAAACATATAACTAGAAGCCAAAATACACTAATAAACCAAGTTTTTAATGTATGTATTTGAAAAATTATCTAATTTTTGATGCTCTAAAACTTAGAGATGCTCTAAAACTTTTCCCAAAATGAGAACCAACTGTCTTATTCCCTAAAAAAATTCAGCCCAACTTCAAGAACTTCTCTATTTTGAAGAACATTGCATTTAATACTTTAATTTTTTACCATATAAAATATTGTACAATACTATTTAATAATTAATTAGACGTTATCTTACTTTTGGAAATAAAAAGATTCTAAAATCTTAATTTATTAAATGATAAATTATTTGTTATTTGACTTAAAGGAAAAAAATATTATAGAATATTAACATAATAAATGATAAATTATTTGTTATTTGTTATTTGACTATAAGAAAATAAAATATTCTAAAATCTTAGGACATCTTCAACAAATTCTCTATACTTTTCTCCAAAGTGGAAAATGAGAACTTTCATAGCAAGGAGCCAGAGTGATGTTCCAAGTTGTACTTTACCACCCTACAAATTTATCATTACCATGCTCAAGGCACTAGTCTTTTATTAGTCATAAAACTGTGCATTACAGTTGTAAATTTTTAAATGTTGATGCTCAATAGTGAGACTTATACAGACAAAAGAAAGGGATGTAATCCTGGAGCACTTAAAGGTGCATCACCTTCTCATGAATTGTTTAGAAGGTAGGTCATGACTAGTATTAGGAGTTGATACCAAAGTATACCTCCCAATACGTTATAGATAGACTCTCAGAGCATATCCGTAAGATCCCTAGTTCTAAAATTTATCCACAACAAAGAGATCTCAAGGAAGACTCTTGAAACATATAACAACACAATCAACGACCCTAAACAATACTAGCAGTACGAATAATATGAAATAATGAATAGTCCTTAAATCTAAGCAGCAAATAAAACTAATTTTAGTTATTTAGCAAGCAACTTTTCCTAACATAAAGATGATAACTGAATATGGGTTCTTGATTATCGATTATTCCAAAGTTCATATTGAACATGATTTAAAATGATATCTGAAACAAAGTTCAAAGATATCGAGATCAGAAAAGGGTGAACCACCCACTTGCCTCCTTATATCTTTCCTGGTAAGAATAAGCATATAAACATTCAATAAGACATTTTACAAATAAACTCCTTAATTGTTTATTCAAGTTTTAATTTCTTCTCGAAAATGAGCAGCGTAACGACTTATTTTCTTATACATATAAATATAGAAAATGTTATATATCCTTTATAACGCCATTACATGGAGTTAGATTTTGATAGCATAGCGTATTGTTTTTGGTACTTTATTAAAAATGAAAAGTGTTCATTTATATTATACGAACGTGGTGTGAAATTCTCGGAATTTAATATCAACCAACAGAATGTATATAGGGGTCGAAAGTTCATACCAAGATATCGAAGCTGTGGAAGTTCAAGACGTCGGTTTCAAGAATGGATTGATCCTACGACGTCGGGAAAATGTCCCGATCCTAATAGTGTCAAAGACGGGCAACATAACGGCTCTGAATGGCTCGAAAAAGACTCCGAAAATGATTACGACGACGTTTACGGTGGCCGGCGGTTGATGTGCGGGGTTGTGCGCGATTGCCTGGCTGGCAGACCGGTGGTGACGAAGCTCCTGGTGTCGGTGGCGCCGCGTACAAGTGGTGGTCGGGCAGAGCCAATGGTTGAACGAGGTTGGCTCGAAGGTGAACAACGAAGAAGGAGAGGGAAGATGGACGAGGCAGTGAAAGAAATCAGACGAAGTGAGTTAAAAGAAATGAAAGGAGAGAGGGGTGGGGCCAGCTTTGGTTTTTCTCACTCACACAAACGAGTTTTACCTCTTTTTTTTATTAGGTAAGAATTCGGTTTACCGAACAGACCCGATAAAACCAAGAGGCCGAGTTAACGGCAGTCGGCAAACCGACTAGAACAGACAAAGAAGGACAAAACAAACCAAACAAAGACGAACAAAACACAAAAGTAGATACAACTAACCAAAACGCACTAGAACAAAAGGTGTGGAGGGTGACGTGAGGGGCTAAAGATCAACGTCTTTAGCATTCGGGTAAAAAGCAGACCAATTTAATAAAGTGGACTACTAATGTTGCCTCCACCGAGATAAAGGATCTTCAGCAGCCTCGAGAACGTCCAAGCGACCGCGCCAATCACATACAAACCACACCCAGTCCTAGAGCCAAATCTCAGAGTTGTACAAACCGTGTTCGAGTCAACCTGCCAAAACAAACACGAAACAGAGAGAAAATAACAACCGAAAAAGGACCAGCAACTGATGCCCAGAAAATGAGGTCAAGCA
Source organism: Fallopia convolvulus (assembly GCA_964016875.1). Lineage (NCBI taxonomy): Eukaryota > Viridiplantae > Streptophyta > Magnoliopsida > Caryophyllales > Polygonaceae > Fallopia > Fallopia convolvulus. Next base: position 57,699,850 of record OZ024718.1, on the reverse strand, counting down.
AGTCACCATGGGCCAAGGCCCAAAACAACAACAAAAACCTAAAAACAAGGTCCAAAAAGATAGTGGGTCCAGGCCCAAAATCAAGTGAAAGATAGACTTCCACGTAAACAAGGGAGAGCCACAAAATCAACTGAAGCACAAAGGGCCACGTAGCCCCAAATCGAGAGCCATCGAAGTAGAACGCCGACGACAGAGATGGAGAGGCGTTAGATGGAAGAAAACAAAGCTGATGCAAACACCGAAATCAAAGACGGTGATGACGGGATCAGTCCGGCAAGGCATTAGAAGGCAGGACAACCAAGTTCTAGAAAAGGAAACTTTGAAAGGAAGGTCGGAATTGATCGGATTATCTACAAAGTGGGACACCAAAGTATGTGATCCATAAGAAAACAATGGCAGAGGGCTAAAAAGAGAACCCACTTGACGAATGGAACAGAGGCTAAAACAAAGCTTAGATCAGCAAAACCATTTTACATGAATTGTTCATAAAACCAAGGGGCAAAACCATTTCAGTATTTAGGGAAAATAAAGGATATCAATTTCACAAGATCGATCAAATAAAGCAATCTATATAATGTATAGATCGAAACTATACGGTTCACACAAAAAGCCTTCTCGGCTATGGGCTAAGGTCCTTCTCGGAGTGCCTTCTCGGCAATGGCTTTCTCAGCCTTAAAACTCCATCTCTCTCTCTCTCTCTCTAGAGAGCTAGAGAGAAGAGAGAGAGAGTTCTGTTTGAACTCTTTGATATAAACGAGTTTTACCTCTGATTGGTTTTTGGAAAACTACAACCATGTGTGTATATAAACATAAGAGAAAGAGAAAATATAAAGTTAAATAAAATTATATTGGCAAGTTACGCAAGTAATCTTGGTATGCAAGAATAGTACATTAATTAGATAATCCTGGATGTTTGCAACAAAATTTTACACGCGTTGGATTAGAACTTGGTTTAGGCAGTAAAATTATTACACTAGATTAAAATATCCTTATTATAGAAACGATCCTAAAAATTATGTAGACTAATAAAATCAACTCATCAGATGATTTTTATTCGCTACTTTTATTTTTAAGGCTTACGCTTCAAAGTATAACCTTAACGGACACATAATTAATTAAGCGGATCTCACCCGAACAAGGTACTTTTTTGATGGAAGTTATCCTAAAAATTAAGTTGATCAATAAAATCAGTTACAATGATTTTATTCTGTCATCATAACTTTTCTAGGAATAATTTCCATTAATACGATCGTATCACGCAATGAGATTGATTGAACAGGTCTTAGAAAGATGCCCGAAAAAAATTAAAAAATATCTTGAAAATCTACGAATATTAAAATAGTACCCCCTTAAAAATAGTTTCGTCCCCGAAACTATGGAGGACTAGGATTACAAGAAAAGAAAGTAAGAACATAGACAAAAGCTACAAACAGAACAAAGAAGTTTGTAGTACCCCCTTAAAAAGATTCCAACTAAGATGACATTAAATCTAGAAAATGGCTCAGCATCTCCTGCACGTTTCCCAAGTTTCCTAAGTTATTTCTTCACCACTGTTTTTAGACCAAAGCACCTTGAGCAAAGGTACTTCCTTGTTGCGTATTTGCTTCACTCGGTGTTCTAGAATCTTCACCGGTCTTTCTGCATAAGTGCCATTCGACTTGTCAAACGGGTGTGTCAGGCTCATCAGTGCGACGCAGGGTATAGAGACGATGAGCCCGACTCTTAGAGTTGACATCTCCTTTTCCCTTATTCTGCCCAGTTGACCGAACAGATGACATTACTGTCGATTATTTAATGCATGATTATTCTAGAAGTTGCCACTAATTTTTCTTTCCCAGAATTATATCTGAATAGTACACAGAAATTCCGTATGTGCCCTTCTTCTGCACAATTGAAACAAGTCTTCTTGGGCTCTATACAATCAAACATTTGATAACCATAGTCACTCTTTACTAAATGATCAATATGAGTCAGACTCCATAGAATTTTATCAATCCCTTTTTCTGGCCTTAAGGTGGAGAAATGAAACGAGTAAACTCTCTCTTTAGCCAAAAACCAATCACAGGTCTCGATCCAGGATTCTATTTCATCATGAGTCAGTCTTTTCCTTCCGTTTTCCCATTAAAAAAGGCGTGGGAGGACGTTGCAGATGCCCGGAACGGACACGACTTCTTCTAAGGCTAGAAGACCACTGGAAGACACCCGGGACCAGAGCATGTCGTGAAAGAAGCACACTGGGCGGGCGTGCTTTGACCGTGTCTCCGGGGCACAGTTGAATGTAGATATCATGAACGCAGGGTGCAGGATGCCACAACTTGCCACAATTATAACAGACAATCTCACCTTCGTTGGATCCTTTAGATGATCACATCATCCCATATTTAGTCTTATTTTTCTTAAACCAGCCCAACTTTTGTGGGGATGCTAGTCTTTTGAATTCGCTCGGATTGAGGATCATTCTTTCCACCACCACCTTTATTGGCTTTTGCTGCTTTTAATGAATTTTCTAGTTTGTATACAACATCCACATACTACTCCACTATTAAATACTCTTGCTACTCCATCCATACTAGGAAAGTGGGATCCATGCATCGATGAATTCTACGGATTTTCTGAGCTTCGGTAGCAACCTCAGGCCCATCTTATTGCAATAGTTCACTGAATTTGGCCGATCTTTCCAAATCAATAACCCTTCCACCTGAGGTTAGAGGAGTTCTTCTTGTTTCAAATCCCTCATGGACTTTGAGAAAAACCGAGACATGATTTTATCGATAAATATTGTCCGGTTCAGATTTGGATGATCCACCAGGGTAGAATTTTCCCACCACTCAAATAGTCCTTTTATATGAGTGAACCAGACAACGGTGTTAATGGGGTCGCCTTTTCCATCAAAGGACTCAGGTGCGAGTGATTTAAACAATTTTAGTGCCCAACCAAATCGAGTACCATGTTGATAGGGTTTCCTGACAACAAATAAATTTATAGTCAAGACCCCGCTGAGTATAGCGAAGTCAGGATCGTTCCACGGGAAGCACGGTTGTTTGTCTATCAACTACTAAAAATAAGAAAAACAAGCAAAATAGGTAAAAACACACACGACCAACCTCGTTAACGACCTTGTCAGGGTCGTTAAAGAACCTGGGAAGAATACGAACACAAAACAATGAACAATCTAAAACGTAAGTTTGGTACCGAGGCAAATGAACTCGATAGCTAATATTACGAATGATAAACCTTATAAAATAAAAGACCTAGGACAAGGGTCACCACAACATAGCTATGCATATAAACTCATAAGAAGATAAAGATCATGCCTTTAGAAGATAAATTCATCAACTTTCGCTGATTAACAAGCAAATCAATTAATTCTCATAAATCAATTCATTCAATCACTTGTTTTGGATCCAAAGCTCGAAACTTTCGTAATCGAACAATATCAACCTTCAAGTTAACAACTTTCTCTTTCGATTAAATTGAGAACTCAAATTACCTCGACTATCGCCTTAGCATAAACACAACAAGCAATCTCAAATAGATAAAAGGCATTCAAAACATCAACCCACTCATCAAACATGCATAACTATGTCGGGTTTCAACCCCGATCCTAGATAAAAAACTACTCACTACTCATAATAAAGAAAACAACTTCAATATAAGAAACATTGAAAAACGAAAACCAAACTTACTTGAAATTAATAAGAAAAATATCGTCTTACAATATCTTGTAGAAACCAAAAACACAGAACAAAATCGACGAGAAATTCCGACTAACGATCCTGATTCTCTCGATCGATCGAACCTCTCCGTTACCTTCTCCTCGTCTTCTCGAAATTTTAGCTCTCCAATAATATCCCCCCCCCCCCTTTTTCTAGGCTTAGAATAAGGGTATTTATACTAGAAAACTATCTATTAAAAAGCCTAAAAGATAAAAACTTACTCTACTAAAGATAACAAGATAAAAGATATAAGATATAACAACCCTAAAATCAGTTAAAACCCTACCAACACGGAGCCATCGTTAACGACCCCGCACAAGGTCGATAGAAATCACAAAATCCACTCGAAAAATTCTATCTCTAAGCCTCGTTAACGACCTTCACATCTTCGTTAACGAGCCTGTTGTTTAGCTTTTCTTATCGATTTAAAAACTTGAACTTCACTTCACTTTCATGCAATCTTTCTTATCTTCATGTTCTTCCGACCTCCACCACAATGCTCCAGTTCAGCTCAAAAAGTGCTCTTTTTTTTGCTCAAAACCTACAAAAAGACACAAAACGGAGTAGCTTCCATACTTCTTACAAAATATGCAAACTCATCCAAAAACACACAAAACTAACTCTAAAAACTACTAAAACTAAACTAAACAAACTAAGAAACACACTAAAAACTATACTAAAAACACGAATATCATACCATCATCTAGATCATGAGTGTTTTTGTTTTGAGAGTCTTGCTCCTATTCCTTTCCCATATTTTTCTCTACAACAGCTTGAACTGTTGGCACCTCTTCACGAACAACTTCCCTAATTATTTCTCGAATGACTTATAGGGTTGCTCGATTAATGGGAATCGTTGGTGGTATAGTTGATAGTATGCCCTCTCTTTGACCATCAACCCCCGAATTTTGGCCTTCTTCGGCCCCTTGAGTAGGACCACCTTCTTGGTTTCTATCTCTTTGTGTCTACCATCTATATTTATTCACAATATTTTTCCATAATTAATAATTGTGATAAGATAGACTAGACACAATCTGTAGACAAAAACATACTTATATATATACTATCATTCTCCTTGCCACTATTTACAAGGAAAAATGGAGATGATCCCGATTTACAACTGGAAAACTAAAAACTTAACCGCGAATTGATTATCCCTTAGAAAAAATGGGTTCTCAAGTGCTCTTTTTTACAGAAGTGGCCTTCTTCGAGCAACACACTTCTACTATAACTAGAAACAAACAAAAATCTAAGCATGAGGGTAACAAAAGAAGTCCAAGAATTCTGGATCAAATCGTCTTCCATCTAGGACTTCACCCTTATAGTCCAATAACTATCCAACTTGCTCAAGTTGTCGGTTGGCATTATCTACATGTTATTGCTCGATGCTTCTATGAACCTCACCACGAGCTAACCTTTCTTGTCCCATATCACGAGACTCCTTCCAAGCTTCTGCATATTCCACCACTTGATGCCTCCTTACTTTAAATTGGGTGGGAGGAATAGGTCTGGACTGCGCCATAACTTCCCAAGGATGATGTATGGCAAACCATTAGTCCCTATTCTCAGTTATGGACTCATATATATATATATATATATATATATTGTGGGAAATTTTTCAGTACATGTAAGCTCAAATCCGGTAGGATAGGATAAGTGCCCATGGGATTCTGCATTTGCTCATGGGTGAGCGTATAACACTCGACTTTAGACATTAGAGAGTAAAATGCGGAGTTGTCCCCATTTCCTAGAGGAACTTCCGGTACAAACTCTCTGCCCTCGATTACCTCTGATTTCACCTCAAGATCCTCCTAAAGGTCTTCAGGAAGATCCTCCTCATCCGAGCTAATAACAATAAGTTCAGCAAAATCTTCCTCCTTGTACTAGTCATCCTCCAACTCATACTCTTCTAGTTTAGAGTTATTGTACCCCATGTTTGGTATCCAAAGATTAAAGTCTTCTAGCTCAAGACCTAAGTCGTCAAGGGAAACTATGTCATTTGGAGACTAGACTTCCTCAAGGTTCTCTTCTCCTACCCTTACAGGTTCTATTGGTCATTCCTCTAGGCTCTTTGGTACTTGTATCGGGTTACTGAAAGTCTCTCCCTTTTTGGGGTCAGCATTACTCTAGTTGAGACACATTTTCTTAATGAAAGAAGAAAAAATTCATTACTTGCAAATTTGTATGCAAATGAAAACTTATCTAGTAACAGAACTCAAGAAGTGTTTGTAAATAAACCTGTATGGGTAGGTTCATTTTCTTGATGCTGACTTAGAAGGGGAGAGACTTCCAGTAACCCGATACAGGCACCAAAGAGCTCAATGGAATGGGCAGTAGTACTTGTATGGGTAGGAGAGGAGAACTTTGAGAAAGTCTGGTCTCCAAATGACATAATTTCCCTCGACGACTTAGGTCCTCAGCTATAAGACTTTAATCTCTGGATACCAAACATGGGGTACACTAACTCTGAACTAGAAGAGTATGGGTTGGAGGATGACCAGTACGAGGAGGAAGATTTTGTTAAACTTATTGTTATTAGCTCGGATGAGGAGGATATTGAAGAAGACCCTGAGGAGGATCCTAAGGTGAAATCAAAAGTACTCGAGGGCGGAGAGTTTGTACCGGAAGTTCCTCTAAGAAATGGGGACAACTCCGCAGTTTACTCTCCAATGTCTGACGCCGAGTACTATACGCTCACCAATGAGCAAATGCAGAATCCCAAGGGCACTTATCATATCCTACTGGATTTGAACTTACATGTACCGGAAAATTCCCCACAGTATATGTCTGAGTCCATAACTGAGAATATGGACTAATGGTTTGTCATACAACATCCCTGGGAAGTTATGGTGTAGTCCGGACCTATTCCTCCCACCCGATTTGAAGTAAGGAGGCATTAATTGGTGGAATATGCAGAAGCTTGGAAAGAGTCCCGTGATGTGGAAAAAGAAAGGTTAGCTCGTGCTGAGGTTCATAGAACCATCAAGCAATGGCGTGTAGATAATGCCAACCGTCAGCTCGAACAAGCTGGATGGTTGTTAGACTATGAGGGTGAAGTCCTGGATGGAAGACTATTTGATCTAGAATTCATGGATTTCTTCTGCTACCCTCCTGCATAGATTTTTGTTGGTTCTAGTTATAGTAGAACCGTGTAGCTCGAAGAAGCCCACTTCTTGTAAAAAGAGTACTTGAAAACCCATTTTGTCAAAGAAATAATCAAGTCGCGGTTAAGTTTTTAGTTTTCTAGTTGTAAATCGGGCTCATCTCCGTTTTTCCTTGTAAATAGTGGCAAGGAGAATGATAGTATATATATATAATATAAGTATGTTTCTGTCTACAGATTGTGTCCATCTATCTTATCACAATTATCAATTATGGAAAAATATTGTGAATGAATATAAATGGTAGACACAAGAGATAACAACCAAGAAGGTGGTCCTACTCAAGGGGCCGAAGAAGACCGAAATTCAGGGGTTGGTGGCAACAAAGAGGGCGTACTAGCTAGGGGTGTCCATAATCGGATATCCGATTCGATTAGCGAGGGCATACTAGCTAGGGGTGTCCATAATCTAATCGGATCGGTATCCGATCCGAATATATCCGGATATCCGATCCATATATTTCGGATCGAATCGGATATCTATGTCGGATATTCGAATCTCACTTTTGTACATGTTTTCTGTATTTGAGTTCACGTTCTGTTTCATATTGCAGTGACTCTAGTGAGTGATGGTGCTCAAAATAGCAAAATAGGAAGTGGGCCTGGGGTACGAGGAATAAACGGATCCGGCGGGACTCCCAAGGTGGATTTCGGGACCCATTACCGTACCCATCCCTAATTTAGACAAATCCCTACCTCGGCGAGGTCCCGAGACCTCAACAACGAGGTCTAAACCTCGTTGCTCAAAAGCTGACACCCCCACCCTGTCTAGACCATTCAGCGATCACCGCTTCACCACCCAATAGACCGCTGCCTCACACTCGACCAATCAAAAGGCTTGATCTCAGGCGTCCCACATCGAACAAACACCAAAACCCATCCTCTCAAAACACTATAAATAGAGGAGAACCTCGTAGGTGGCGAGGGGTCGAAAAACATCTTGAACTCAAGAACTATCTTGCTCGTTGAAGATCGACGTGTTGAATCATCGTCAGAAGCCACGCTACAGATAAGCGAAGTCCATAAAAAGACTTCAAGTCACACAAAGAGCCTCCACACCAAAGATCTCGTTGCATCATCTCGCCGGCCACAATCACTTAGCTCGAACTCAAACTCGAACTCAATCTCCACAACCTCGCCACTAGAGCTCGTCGAGTGGCCTGCCTGTGGTAGAATCATGTAGTAGCTAGGAGATTTCGAACCTTGTTAGATCGAGATCTCGAATACTCTTAGGAGATCTGAGGTGTAATCTCATTTGTTTATAACCTCGCAACCTGTAATCTCGTTTGTCTGTAACCTCATGACGTGTGATCTCGTCATTAAATAATAAATAAAGAGCAAGTGTTTGCACAATCGAATAAAAGTAATCCCATTTCTTGTCTTCTAGCGCTGGTTTATTTCGGGTTTCATCACTGACGCCGTTTGTGGGAACCTCTTCAACCTAAGCAATTTCCCGATTTGTGCAAGCCTTGGCTTTTGAGTCCCTCAAAATGGCATGTCCAAACAACTTCTTCCACCAACACCCCGATAACATGCCCGAAATCTCGCAATGGATGGGCACGGGACCTCCGGGTTGTCCGTTCATGGTTCCTCCGAGGTGGGCGCATAACGCGCCACAAAACCCTTACCCATTCGAAGGGTATGAGTCGGGCGACGCTCCCCCAATCCCATATCCCTACCCAGGATATGGACAATACCAGCAGAGCTTCGCCCCTTCATACGTCCCCATGCCCGCCCCAGGCCAACCCCACTCCGAGTACGTACCCGCGTACGTCCCTAGGCAAGTGCTAGGGCAGGAGACATCGACCAACGGCTCGTCAACAGAGCGGCCGCCCGGGACCCCATGCAAATCTCGAAGTCTCGCTCGCGACGTTCGAGGCTGCAAGACTCGGAGTTGTCCGAGACGGTCGGAAGCGTGGGGCACTCCCTGAAGTCCCACTCGCGACGTCACCACGTCGAGGCCGGAAGCCGCTCCCCATTCGTGGACGAGATTCAAAGCGCGCCTATGCCCAAGGGCTTTCATAGGCCGCAGATAGGGCTTTACGACGGCTCGGGAGATCCGGAGGAGCATGTGAAGCACTTCGCTGTCCAGATGAACGTCAACTCCTACAACGACGTCATCTTCTACCGCGTCTTCCCCACCACCCTGGAAAAGGCTGTGATGACATGGTTCATCAGTCTCAAGATCGGGTTCGTGGCCTCGTTCGCTCAGTTGTGCGAGTCCTTTATCGCACACTTCAGCGGTTCGAGGAAGCGTAAGAAGAATATGCGGGATCTCCGCGGTATTGAGCAGGGAGAAGGCGAGTCACTGGGCACCTTTTTTACGAGTTTCACAACCGCGATGGCAGAAATCGCGCATATCGACGAATCGTCGGTGCGCGACACCCTCATGGGCAACCTATGTCAAGGGGCCTTCAAGAATTACATTTTCCTGAAGAGCCCGGCAACGTACGACAGCCTGTGCGCTCAGATCACGACCCAGGTGTACGCTGAGGACGCCGCCAACCAAAGCTCGCGACCGAGGACCGACAAGGAAATCGTCTCCGATGCTAAGGGAAAGGCGAAGGTGGTCGCGTCGGCCGCGAGGGATGCGTATGTGACACAGGCCCAAAACTCTGTCAGCAACAACAACAGGAACAACAATAGAAACAACAACCGAAACGATAACCGTGGTGGTGGCGGAGGCAATTGGAACTGCTTCGGCGGAAAGCGGCGAGGCTATAGGGACAATGGCGGCCCTTTGTACAACCCAAACGAGAAGGGAAGCGCCAACCCCGCATCGGGAGCAAACACCGTGCCACAAGTCCCGACTCAGGCCAGGGCCAACAACGTCGAGCAGCAGGCTCCCGCGAAGCAGGCACGGTCTGGGCAGACAACGGCACCCGATGGGTATATTAACACCATCTTGGGCAGACCTTTGTTGGCTGGATCAAGCCAGGCGGAAAGAAAGAGGTACGCGAGGGCAAGCCATCATGAGCCCTCGGTATTTAGCGTTGCCCAGACCTCGCGGTCCCACGTAGGCCTGGCCTTCACCTCGGAAGATGCCGAGGGACTCCACATGCCGCATTCGGACCCTTTGGTAGTGCATGCTCAAATGGGCTCAAAAATGGTGAAGCGGGTGCTGGTGGACACAGGGTCCTCCATGGACATCATGTACTACGGCGCTTTTGAGCAGTTGGGCATCTCCGAGACCGCCCTAAAACCCTACGTTGGGAAGCTCACCTCCTTCTCAGGAGACGAGGTCGACGTCGCAGGCCTTATAGACCTCTGGATGACGTTGGGCACCAGTTCGATGAGGCGAACCGAGATGGTGGAATTTACTGTGGTGCACCTTCCCTCGGTGTACAACGCAATCATAGGAAGAGTGTCCCTGATGAAATTTCAAGCGGTGGTGTCAATTTACCACCTAAAAATAAAGTTCCCTGTCGACGACGGAGTCGGAGAAGTGAAGGGCAACCAGGAGGAGGGTCCTGTATGTTACACGACCTTTGCGAAGAAGAAATGCCCGGTGTTCATGGTGGAGTCCACCGGCGAAGCTGATCTCGAAGTCCGGGACTTCACGGTTCCCGTCCCGGAGGCGGAAAGAAGGGTGGTTATCCCCTTTGGGGATGAGGCCGAGAAAATCTACCTGGGAGAAGAAATGCCCGGTGTTCATGGTGGAGTCCACCGGCGAAGCTGTTCTCGAAGTCCGGGACTTCACGGTTGCCGTCCCGGAGGCGGAAAGAAGGGTGGTTATCCCCTTTGGGGATGAGGCCGAGAAAATCTACCTGGGAAAATGTCTCTCCGGGAAATCTGCAACATCACTGGAGTCCTTACTTTCCAGGTCCCACGACGTGTTCGCTTGGACTGCCAAGGACCTCTGTGGCGTGCCACGAAACGTGGCCCAGCACTCCCTGAACGTCAACATTACCACCCGACCCGTGTTGCAAAGACGAAGGAAGATGAATGAGGAGAGGGCTAACGCCGCAAACGCCGAGGTGGGGAAGCTATTGGCTGTGGGGTTTATCCGCGAGGTCCAGTACCCTAGATGGTTGTCCAATGTTGTGTTGGTCAAAAAAGTCAGCGGCAAGTGGCGAATGTGCGTGGACTTTAAGGATCTCAACAAGGCTTGCCCCAAAGACAGCTACCCCCTGCCCTCGATCGACGAGCTGGTCGACTCAACCGCGGGACACGGGGTCTTGAGTTTCCTCGACGCGTACTCAGGATACAATCAGGTCTTGAAGAGTCCTCGCGACGAGGAGGAGACGTCCTTCATCATACAGCGAGGTACATACTGCTACAAGGTCATGCCCTCCGGCCTTAAAAACGCAGGAGCAACCTTCCAGTGTCTCATAGACCGGGTCTTCAAGGATCATTTGGGGAGGAACGTAAACGCCTACATCGACGACATCGTGGTCCGAAGCAAAACCTCCGAGGAGCATCTGGTCGACCTCGCGGAGGTCTTTGCAACGCTCAGACGCAATCGGCTCAGCCTGAACCCCGAGAAGTGCGTATTCGGCGTGTCATCGGGAAAATTCCTGGGCTTCATGATCAGCGAGCGCGGGATCGATGTGAACCCCGCTAAGATTGAGTCAATCCTATCAATGAGGTCGCCGTGATCTCGCACTGAGGTGCAGCGGCTCAACGGCGCCGTAAATTACCTGGGGAGGTTCTGCTCCCGTTTGGCGGATAAGTCTCTGCCTTTTTTCGCCGCCTTAAAGAAGAACGACAAGTTTGTTTGGGACGAGGAGCTTGAGCTCGCCTTCTCCGTGTTGAAGGCATTCCTGTCAAAACTCCCCACATTGTCACCACCAATGGCGGGCGAGGACTTGCAGCTGTATGTGGCGGTGAGCCCGGAGACAGTCAGTGCGGTGCTCACCAGAAAAGCTATGCACCCAGTTTATTTCATAAGCCGCGTGCTCCAACCTGCGGACCAGCGATACTCCCCGGCGGAGAAGCTGGCCCTGGCTGTCATAACCGCCGTCAGGCGCCTGCGCCCCTATTTCCACGCACACTCATCCATGTCCCCTCCGAACTCCCACTTCGGCAAATCCTCCATCAGCCCGTCCTCTCGGGGAGGATGACGAAGTGGGCAGTCGAGCTCTCCGAATTCGACATCAGCTACCTCCCAAGAACAACAATGAAGGGACAGGTTCTCGCCGACTTCGTCGTGGAAGTTATCTTTACCGAGACTAACGCAAGCTCGGAGGAATGGAAGGTCTTTGTAGATGGCTCACGGTGTAACGCAGGGGGTGAGGATGGCGTATTCCTCGCCGGCCCTTCGATTGAAACGGAGTACGCCCTTAACTTCGCCTTCGATGCCACCAATAACGAGGCCGAGTATGACGCCATGATTGTCGGGATAGAGATGGCGCTCCTCAGTGGGGCCCGCAAGATCAGAGTCTACACCGACTCTATGCTGGTGGCGAGGCAGTTGAACGGGCAATACGACACCCGAACGGGGTTCTTGCCTGCATACTGAGAAAAAGTTAAGGCACTGGTGTCTTGCCTAGAGACCTTCGTTGTAGAGTCCATCCCGCGAGCGGCAAACACGAAAGCAGACGCGCTCGCGAGGTTGGGATCGGCCCTCCCCTTGGAGGTAGAAAACCGCGTGATGGTGGAAAGGAAGCTCTCGCGGAGTGTAATCAGCGAGGTTCTCTCCGTCACAGTCGGGGACTAGATGGTTCCAATCACGCGGTATGTGGAAAGCGATGTTCTCCCTGAAGACCCCGCAGATGCCAGAAATCTAAAAATGCAAGCGGCCCGCTACTACGTCATTGGCGGCCGACTCTATCGCCGAGGCTTCGCCGAGCTCAACTTGCTATTTGTGCCAACTGAGGCTACTGAACACATCGTGTACGAGGCACATGAAGGGGTTTGTGGTGGCCACCCGGGTGGCGCGCCTTGTCGTATAAAATCGCTCATCTGGGATATTTTTGGCCCACTCTCAGGCAGGACGCGAGGGCCTATGTCCACAAATGTGACGGGTGCCAGAAGCACGGAAACCTCCAACACGCCCCGACCTTGCGTCTGCGCTCGATCCACGCACCATGACCCTTTGCGATGTGGGGATGGACATCCTAGCGCCTTTCCCCAAGGTTGTCGGCCAGGTGCAATACATACTGCCACTGGTCATCGTCGACTATTTCACGAAGTGGGTCGAGGTAGAGGCAATGGCAAAGATCACGGGGACGAAAGTCTGCAACTTCCTGTGGAAGAACCTCGTGTGCCGCTTCGGAATCCCCATGACCATCATGACTGACCATGGCCCCCAATTTGACTGCGAAGAAACTCGCACCTTTTGCTCCGACCTGGGCATAACCCTCAAGTTTTCCTCTGTGGCCCACCCCCAGTCCAACGGCCAGGTAGAGAATGTCAACGCCCGCATCCTGTCCGATCTGAAGAAGCGCCTGGGCATGGCATAAGGTCGCTGGGCGGAGCTACTCCCGCTCGTCCTATGGACATACCGCACCATCGTGAGTCGCGCAACGGGGGAGACGCCTTTCGCTCTAACCTACGGAGCGGAGGTAAACCTTTGTCCCGTCGGCAAGGGTTTTTGATTTCGACGAAAAAGAAAACGATGCCAACCTCAAGACCAAGTTGTTGTTTCAGGACGAACTGCGCGAGGTCGCGGCCCTGCGCTCCAAAGAATACAAACGACGCGTGGCGGTGTATCACGACAAAAAGGTTAGGCCTCGATTTTTGGCCACAAGCAGCCTCGTTTTGAGACGCACCGAGGGTGCCAAATTGGATCCTAACTGGGAAAGTTCCCCCTCCTCGAGGAGGAAGTCGCGCCCGGAGTTTTCAAGCTCAAAGATAGCGAAGGGCACACTCTGAGCAAGACATGGAACATCGATCGGTTCAAAAGATATTACATGTAAACTCTCCGAAATCTACCATTTCCTAAAAGGTTTGTGAATAAAGGGTTGTGTGGTATTTTCAAATCTGACTCAAAAATAGAAACCTCGTTGTGAAATTCGATTCCACCCCTCGCTTCCCGCTTGGGGTTGGAGATTCTCGGTTTTAAGAGTTCGATTCCACCCCTCGGTTCCCGCTTGGGGTTGGAGATTCTCGGTTTTAAGAGTTCGATTTCGCCCCTCGCTTCCTGCTTGGGGTTGGAGATTCTCGATTTTAAGAGTTTCGGTTTTGCGAAGTTCGATTCCACCCCTCGCTTTCCGCTTGGGGTTGGAGATTCTAGGTTTTAAGAGTTCGATTCCGCCCCTCGCTTCCCGCTTGGGGTTGGAGATTCTCGGTTTTGCGAAGTTCGATTCCACCCCTCGCTTCCCGCTTGGGGTTGGAGATTCTCGGTTTTAAGAGTTCGATTTCGCCTCTCGCTTCCCGCTTGGGGTTGGAGATTCTCGGTTTTAAGAGTTCGATTCCGCCCCTCGCTTCCCGCTTAGGGTTGGAGATTCTCGATTTCAAGAGTTCGATTCCGCCCCTCGCTTCCCGCTTGGGGTTGGAGATTCTCGATTTTGCGAAGTTCGATTCCACCCCTCGCTTCCCGCTTGGGGTTGGAGATTCTCGGTTTTAAGAGTTCGATTCCGCCTTCGCTTCCCGCTTGGGGTTGGAGATTCGCGGGAGCCTGCTGCTCGACGTTGTTGGCCATGGCCTGAGTCTGGGCCCTGTGGCAAGGTGTTTGCTCCCGATGCGGGGTTGGCGCGTCCGTTCTCATTTGGGTTGTACAAAGGGCCGCCCTTGCCCCTATAGCCTCGCGGCTTTCCGCCGAAGCAGTTCCAATTGCCTCCGCCACCACCGCGGTTATCGTTGCGGTTGTTGTTTCTGTTGTTGTTGTTCATGTTGTTGTTGTTGCTGACAGAGTTTTGGGCCTGTGTCACATACGCATCCCTCGCGACCGGCGCGACAACCTTCGCCTTTCCCTTAGCCTCGGCGACGATTTCCTTATCGGTCCTCGGTCGCGAGCTTTGGTTGGCGACGTCCTCAGCATACACCTAGGCCGGGATCCGAGCGCAGAGGCTGTCATACGATGTCGGGCTCTTCATGAAAATGTAATTCTTGAAGGCCCATTGGCATAGGTTGCCCATGAGGGTGTCGCGCACCGACGATTCGTCGATATGCGCGATTTCTGCCACCGCGGTTGTGAACCTCGTAAAAAAGGTGTCCAATGACTCGCCTTCTCCCTGCTCAATACCGCGGAGATCCCGCATGTTCTTCTTACGCTTCCTCGAACCGCTGAAGTGTGCGATAAAGGACTCGCACAACTGAGCAAACGAGGCCACGGACCCGATCTTGAGACTGATGAACCACGTCATCGCAGCCTTTTCCAGGGTGGCGGGGAAGACGCGGCAAAAGATGGCATCGTTGTAGGAGTTAACGTTCATCTGGACAGCGAAGTGCTTCACATGCTCCTCCGGATCTGCCGAGCCGTCATAAAGCCCCATCTGCGGCCTATGAAAGCCCTTGGGAATAGGCGCACTTTGAATCTCGTCCACGAACGGGGAGCGGCTTCCGGCCTCGATGTGGCGACGTAGCGAGCGGGACTTCAGGGACTGCCCCACCCTTCCGGCCGTCTCGGACAACTCCGAGTCCTACAGCCTTGAACGTCGCGAGCGAGACTTCGAGATTTGCATGGGGTCCTGGGGGGCCGCTCCGTTGACGAGCCGTTGGTCGATGTCTCCTACCCTGGCACATGCCAAGGACGTACGCGGGTACGTACTCGGAGTGGGGTTGGGCTGGGGCGGGCATGGGGACGTATGAAGGGGCGAAGCCGTGCTGGTATTGTCCATATTCCGGGTAAGAATATGGGTTTAGAGGAGCGCCGCCCGGCTCATTCCCTTGGAATGGGTAAGGGTTTTGTGGCGTGTTGTGCGCCCACCCCGGAGGAACCACGAACGGACAACCCGGAGGTCCCGTGCCCATCCACTGCGAGGTTTTGGGCATGTTATCGGGGTGTTGGGGGAAGAAGTTGTTTGGACATGCCATTTTAAGGGACTCAAAAGCCAAGGTTTGCACAAATTAAGAAACTGCTTAGGATGAAGAGGTTCCCACAGACGGCGCCAGTGATGAAACCCGAAATAAACCAGCGCTAGAAGACAAGAAATGGGATTACTTTTATTCGATTGTGCAAACACTTGCTCTTTATTTATTATTTAATGACGAGATCACACGTCACGAGGTTACAAACAAACGAGATTACAGGTCGCGAGTTTATAAACAAATGAGATTACACCTCAGATCTCCTAAGAGTATTCGAGATCTCGATCTAACAAGGTTCGAGATCTCCTAGCTACTACAGGATTCTACCACAGACAGGACGCTCGACGAGCTCTAGTGGCGAGATTGTGGAGATTGAGTTCGAGTTTGAGTTCGAGCGAAGTGATTGTGGCCGGCGAGATGATGCAGCGAGATCTTTGGTGTGGAGGCTATTTGTGTGACTTGAAGTATTTTTGTGGACTTCGCTTATCTGTAGCGTGGCTTGTGACGATAATTCAACACGTCGATCTTCAACGAGCAAGATAGTTCTTGAGTTCAAGATGTTTTTCGACCCCTCGCCACCTACGAGGTTCTCCTCTATTTATAGTGTTTTGAGAGGATGGGTTTTGTTGTTTGTTCGATGTGGGACGCTCGAGATCAAGCCATTTGATTGGTCGAGTGTGAGGCAGCGGTCTATTGGGTGGTGAAGCGGTGATCGCTGAATGGTCTAGACAGGGCGGGGTGTCAGCTTTTGAGCAACGAGGTTTAGACCTCGTTGCCGAGGTCTCGGGACCTCGCCGAGGTAGGGATTTGTCTAAATTAGGGATGGGTACGGTAATGGGTCCCGAAATCCACCTTGGGAGTCCCGCCGGATCCGTTTATTCCTCGTACCCCGGGCCCACTTCCTATTTTGCTATTTTGAGCACCATTAGTGAGTGGACTTTAATATTAGTCATCAATGAGCCCACTACTCCATTAGGCCCATATATCAGTTTCCCAATTGATTAAATTAAATGGGCTTGCTTATCTCTGAGGTTCGAACCAATAACCTTTTGCCCAAAAATTTATACGGATGTATAATAAAGCCAACTGTGCTTCTACAACTTAGAGTAAATATAATAAATATATACTAATAGTATTATACCCCCGGATATCCGAGGGGTATAAATTAAAATCCGGATCTGGTCCGTTAATTCGGCTATTTTTCTCGGATCGGAACGGATTCGTATAATATTCCACTGGACTCGGATTTTTTCGGATCGGATTGTCGGATCGGATATTTTTGAACACCCCTAATACTAGCAACTATACCACCACCAACGATCCCATTAATCGAGCAACCCTAGAAGTCCTTCGAGAAATGATAAGGGAGGTTGTTCGTGAAGAGGTGCCAACAGTTCAAGTTGTCGTAGATAAAAATATGGGAGAGGAATAGAAGCAAGACTCTCAAAACAAAAACACTCCTAATCGATCTATATACTGGAGCTCGATTTGGTCGGGCCCTAAAATTGTTTAACTCACTCGCACCCAATTCCTTTGAAAGAATAGGACTTAAGCCTAATTCAGTCGGCATTCCATATGACTCTAGTTGAAAGAATATGGAATTACTATTTACTTCAAGAAGTAAATATAGTGTGTGCCACGATCTAGGGTCTTGTTGTGATACTATCATTTATGTTATACGATATTTTCGAAAGGTGGTTAATAGAACGACGTCTTTAATTCCAAACCTATTCCAATCTACAACAAAGATCATAACTAAATCCAATACTATCGAGCAATGTTTCAAACGAAACATTTAAAACAATCGAGGTCACCCCGGGGCCTCTAAGTTCGGATCTATCGCACAACATGAATAAACAACATTGATCATTATTATTGACAACAATCTAGTCCATTACTATAATCACATAACAATTCTTGACATGCAACTAATAAACGATAATCCTTAACTCGTTCAAGTATGTAAAAGTATAAAAATTCTTGACATGCAATTATTAAACGATAATCCTTAACTCGTTAGTATGTAAAAGTAAACGGAACCAATCCACTTACCTTATATGAGGTAGCTCCTTTTGAGGTTATAATCTCCCATTATAACCTCTCATTTCGAACGACGCACACATCCGACATGCTAAATGAGTTGAGGAGCATGCAAATTGGGCTATTTCTTTTCCTTTCAATACCTTTCCAGCCCAAAGATTAATCCACCCTTTAATTGAGCCCGTTACTCTATATATTAAATTAATTTTCGGCCCAAAAGACTAGCCTTAGCCCATTACTCTATACTTTTCTTATTTGTTCGGACCTAGCCCATTTCTTTTCTTATCTGCCTCTTCTTCTTCCTTTTACAGAAGAGTAGGGAGGGCAGGGCAAATTGCATTTGACTCAAGTCCTCGTCGGCGGACCAACTCGACCACTTCCACCACTCTCCTACTCCAGCAACGACCAGAGTTGCTGGTGGCCAAGGCAGACTCGGAAACCTCTCCTCCTAGTTTGTCGTTCTTGTTTGCCGGCTAGAGAAAACACGACCAGAGTTGCGCCCTCAACACCGGCTCCGACGAGACTTATGCACAGCGAGAAGACCACACAAGCGGTAGGGCAGGAGGGGGAGACACAAATCAACCACCCACTCTAATGAAGGCGTCTCAGATTCCTTCAAATCTCTATAGCTTCGATCGAATTTGTCATAAGAACAAAACAAATGGAATTGGGGGAGATTAAGGCTTGATTCTTAACTGAATTAATACCGGAACAAACTGAGGCTCAACTGCCTTGATTCGAAACATGCGTGTGATAAGGGGTTCAAATTTAAAAGAATTACAGGAGAAAAAGTTGCACAAAGGTGTGGCTAAGTTTGGGTTCCCTAGAGAACGACCATGAGACCGGAGAACAGTCCTCGGAAAGGAATTTCTCCTTCTGCAATGAGAGAGAGAGAGAGAGAGAGAGAGTTGAGGCCAAGTGGAGCGGAGGTTTGCTCGCATGAACGCCACGTTCTCTCCCCCTGCTTCTCTGTACTCTTCTCCATCAGAAGGGTGGTTGACGGGCTCGTAGGCCCATATAGAGAAAGAGATGTTGAGCTTGTGTTGGTGGAGGCCAAATGGAGGGCAACATGGCTGCCACCTGTTCATCTCTTGATGTCTCGTTGATGGGGGAGAAATAAATGCAGGACTGCTGCTCCTGACATTTTACAAAGAAGAATCACAAATGGGCTTTCTAGTCCAATAAATAGAATAAACGAGTTTAGGTGGGCTAATCGGCCCACTAGAAGAAAACAAGATCGATTGATCTGTCAACCTTTTGAACAACATCAATATAGCATGACTCTTTGATCCAAATGAATAAATGAAGAGGTAGACTTGGGTCCGATTTCAAAATCGGCGTTTTCGGTTCTATTGGACCATGGAACTAGAACCAGCCTTGGGCAAGTTTTACGGTTCCTGTCCGGTTTCGGTTTCGAAAAAAATAAATTAAATCCCATTTTTTCCCACCGAACGAAAATCGCAGTCCAAATGATTAAACACTTGTAAATGAGATAATTCTTCATATTCATTTGGTTCCCTCTCAACATATCTTGTTTTAATATATTATAAATTTTGAGAATGTCCATAACCAGAGAGTGCGAAGATGGTTTGGTTGGATGATCATCAATTTACAAATACGAGCTTATGAACAAATAAATAAAGAAATTATCTTACAAATTACCTTATTATAATTTATTTTCAATGATTTTTCCGCCAAATCAAAATTGTACATGAAGTCATCTCCACTAGACATTGGTCTTTTATCAACGTACTAAAATCTTACCCACTCCTCTATATGCAATTAACCTTTACGAAATGCAATGATTGAAAAATCCATGTAAATAAAAAATCATGAATATTTCAATAAAAAATTCTTTAATAAAATGCAAAAAGCATTGAATAAATTTATTTTTTAGAGCAAGAGATAATAATTGGTCAAATTTTAAGTGTTAGATTTTCAAGTATTTTATATGAATCTTAATATGTTACAAGAAATGTACCAATGACTCGTGCGAAAAAAAAAAAAAAAACTAAATCCAACCCCCTTCCACATATTGTTGGTTCCCCTCTTGGTCTAATAAAAACATTGTGAAATCTATACTATTGAAAATCATTTTTTGATGACTTGGAAAACTGTAAGGGCTCATTTGGTATTGATATCTTAAGGATATCATATATCGGTATCGGTATGGGATATGGGTATGAGATTGATATCTATATCTTTGTTTGGTACGGAAAAGTATCAGCCATATCCAACACCTATTGTTTGGTAAGATATAGATATGAATATGAAATATTAATTTTATAAAAAAAATTAAATATTTAATATTGTTTAAATTAAATTAAAAATAAAAAATTAATTAAATCAAACATGGACAAGCACCAAATTTATACATCGAATAGAATTTTTTTTCCAACTTGAACATGTAATTTTGTAATTAGGAATTTCTACTTTATAATCTACAAATTAAAAGTTTAACTAAATCAAACATGTACACCAAAATCACAGAGGCCTAAAATTTTGCAATTAGGCACCAAATTAGATCAGAACGCAGAGAAACGCAGGAGTGGATCCGAGAGGTACCAAATCAGAGACACCGAATCTCGATGATGTTGGGGCAACTTCGAATATGGGAGATGGGTGATAGTTAAATCTGATAAGGTGAGCAAATTTGCGCGATAGAAAAACGTCGGAGATGGGGGAGAGAGGGAAAAAGACCATATATGAGCAACAATGGTGGAACCGTGGAAGATGGGTGATGTGGGAGAGAGATAGAAGAGCCCAGACATCAACTATACCGGTGGCAGGAGAGGTATATCAAATGGGGGGGGATTGATATCAAGATATCCAAATTGATATACCCTTATATCTATATACTCCTCTATTAAACATGGGATATGAAGCCATACCCATATCTGATATTTAGATATGAATACCAAACGGGCCCTAAATGTATTCATACTGCAAATCTTACTATAGTTATAAGAAGTAAAAAAACAAACGATACAAAAAACGTATATTTAAAAACAATCGCATAATTAGCATTGGATTTGTTAGATCCCACAAAATGTTCGATAACACAAAACAATCTTGAGTTTAATATTGAAAACTTGGTTAGCTAGCTTTATCAAGATGCTTGTACGAGGGTCCTTACGTGTGTTGAATTTAAATCTAACTTTGTTATAGTATATACTTTAACTAAGTGTTATTATATGAAGCGATATGCAATCAGTGTGAGAATCATTGATCTAATTCAGATCTTTTTTTATCATGTGATATTTCAAATACAAACTCAAAATAAAAAAATTACGAAATTGTACCATAATCTAAGTGAAGAAAGAGATGTTTTGAAACATTGTATATGCGTTTCACTTGTTGGTAAAAAGTACTTTGGGTGAAAAGTGATTTTTAGTGTCTTGAAAAATGTAAAAAGTAGAGAGAATTGTACGGATTTCAAGAGTAGTAAAAGTAATTTTTGGGTAAAAAAAGCTTTTTGGATGCAAGTGAAACAAGACTATTTAAAGTGGTAGTTGTTTGGCCTCGACCATTACAACCAATGTGGCTTTGGTTGTTGCCGCTAGAATACATTCTGCAAATTACGGTCAGAGTATACACTGGTCGTGATGACCGAGGCGGGCACCAAATAAGGTCTATAGACTAGGCATTTGCCATTTGGTATACACCAAATAAAAGGTAGAATACATAAACGGCCTCCTGTACTTGGGCCAATTGGTCACTTGGCCCCCTGTACTTTAGCCCTAACCGTTTGACCCCCTATAGTTGCACATTGAGACCTATTAAACACCTCTTCGCTGACAATGTCGTTGAGTGTAAAGCACGCGCGTTGACATATCTTCCACATGTGTGCCACATAAGATCAAAATTTGCCACATAAGTCTAATTTATGCCACATAAGCCTAAAACTTGCCACATCATTTAAAATTAATTTTTCCTAGCAAAAAAAGGTGAAATATTTTTTTTATTAAAACAAAAAACAAAAAAAATCCAGATCTGGATTTGGGATTTCTCAAATGGGGATTTTATTTCTCAAGTGAAATAGATCCAAGTTGATTGAACTGATTATTTTTTTAGGAAAGTTCATTAATTTGATAAACAACCCCGAGAAGGGGCAGAGAGAATAAGACGGAACCAAACTCGAGAGCAAGATCTCCAAATTGAAGCTTTTTCTCCTCTAAATCGTCAAATTGGGGTCGAATCCGAGCAAGATTCCAAGGGAGTTGCAACGTAGGTAGAAGAAAGAAAAGTTGCAGGCTTGACAATGGTGTACATGGTAGAAAGAAAACATTCAAAGGTTGAAGAAATGTAAAAAAGAAGAAAAAGATAAAAAGGATATTAGGAAAACAGGAATAAAGAGGGTTTTCTTTTTTTTTCTTTTTTTTGTTAATATTAATGTCATGTCAGATTTAATAGGAGCTTCACTCGTCTATTAGCGTTTGATTTACACGCACATCGCCACATCAGTGATTAGGGGTTCAATAGGTCGCAATGTGCAACTATAGGGGGTCAAACGGTTAGGACTAAAGTACAGGGATCAAGTGACCAATTGGCCCAAATATAGGGGGCGTTTATGTATTGTGGTTCGGGTGTAATAATTCCGGGACGATCGAACAGAGAACTTTATGTCAAATTGAAATTGGAACGAGAGGGGGTACTCCTTCTTGCACCTGTCCCAGTTCCCACCCAATTCACGTATTCACATATTCTCCTCGTCGACATTCTTCAAATCAGTTTCCACCAAAAAGATGACATTATAAAGGAAAAAGAAAAGTAAAAAGGGGAAAAAAGAGAAATTACTACGACTTTACCAAATTTTATGACGTCGGTCTCCACGTGGGCTGCGCCACCTTCCTCTCGTTCCTTCCGCCGCCCCAACCTCCTCTCTCTGTCGCCAAAAAATGCCTGAAAAATCGAATTCCGACGACAAGAGAAGACCTCCGCCACCAACTCCACCGCCGAGAGCTTCTTCCATGGCCGCCAAGCAAATCATCGACACCCTCCCCTCCTACATCTCTCTCTACACCAACCGCTCCTCGCCCTCCCTAACCGCCAACAACCCTGACAGAACCGCCATCCTCAGATGGTTCTCCTCCCTCTCCGTTCACCAACGCCTCTCCTACCTCACCGTCGTCGACCGCGCCTTCTCCCAGCTCCTCCTCCTCATGCTCTCCGACCTCCGCTCCCATGGCCGCGGGACCTTCATCGTCCTCCCCGACATCCCTTCCTCTTCCGCTCCCGATCTCCCAACTCTCTGCTTTCGCAGATCTCGTGGCCTCCTTGCGCGAGTCGCCGAGTTCGACGAGTCGGAGCGGCTCGTTCGTGACTCCGTCAGGCTCTTCAGCTCCAAGGAAGGCGAGAGCGTTGGGGATTGTAGCTGCTCCTCCAGCTCTCTTGATACGGTGTCGTTTGGGGAGGGATTTGTCAGTGATGTGGCCCGCTTCGTGGATGCGATGGATAGGATTTCCGACTCCAGCTTTTTGGGGTCCGATTGGGGGGAATTGGGCTCCGATTGGGTTGAATTCCAGTGGTTGAAGGCCAAGGGTTACTATAGCATGGAGGCGTTCGTGGCAAATCGGGTGGAGGTGGCTCTAAGATTGGCGTGGTTGAATTGCGGTGCTGGAAAGAAGAGAGGGGTGAAATTGAAAGAAAAAGCGAGCGGTGTGGGCGTGGCAGCAAATATGTATTGGAGGAAGAAAGGCTGCATTGATTGGTGGGAGAAACTGGACGTGGAGGTGAAGAAGAAGGCATTGCTGGTGGTTCTAGGGAAGAACACAAAATCCCTGGTATTTCTATCATGTTTGTATACAAGTATTTTACTCATCTTTCCCTGGTTTCGCAACACTTTTACGAAATTATATCAATGTCGGACATGAGATTCCTTCGTTTGCTTGCTCTGCTTTATCAATTTCTGTGAAGTTTTGAGATGGCATGTTTCATTTGGGGCACTTATTGGGAAAGGGAGGGGGCTACATGTACATTAATACTCCATGGAATGTTAGTTCCCAGATTTCACTAACCTTTAATTTTCAATGAAGTTATAAGCCAATGCTTGATTCCTCATTCCAAAACCACATGCACCAAATGCCACCTATATGAAGTGCTGGATGTGAAACAGGGGACAGAGTGAATTTTGTGAGGTTCCTTCATTAAGCTAAGCGTCTATATGACTTCTGTTTTGGCCTAACAAATTGGGTGTTGGAATTGGATTCTTGTGTTAATAGTTTCCCTTTCTTTTTTGCTGGTTGCCTGGCTTTGATTTTTTTTAACAAACTAGTTATATAGCCTTTTTAATTGTGTGTTAAGGACTATTGTTATTTGTCATCGTATCTGGAGATATTTAAGACTGATAATTGAGATCAAAGGAAGAATCCGCTTAGTGTATGGTGTATCTTAATGATAATTAGGTGTTGTATTTAAGAAAGGCAAAGATAAAGCTGGAGGAGTTTAGGCTGCAGCTTCATCTGCGTTAATTTATACTTTCCTAATCAGGTTTCTCAATAAGCTATAAATGAAATATTAGATAATTAAAGAAAAAATCTGACTCGAGTGTTGAATCTCTTAGTGGTACAAATTGATACAATGTGAAATAATGTTCTGACTTGTTAAATCTTCAAGTTTTCAGATTGGTGAAGTTTTGAAGGTCACTGGCAGAGATTTGGGGGATGAGATTGCTAAAGGATCATACAAACCCCCAAGACAAAAAACATTTATTGCAGAAGTCTTACGTCAAGATGTGGAACTTGGGTTATCCAAGACCCTGGGTTCGTATTCTGGAAATCGTTCATCATCTGCATGCAGCATTGATGGTTTACTTGTGCTTCAGGAAATTTCTCATATGATTTTAGCATTTCGAAACAATGAGATTGATGGAGACAAACTATTTTTTAGCTCATTAGACTCTGTGAATTCTTTTCCTGATTGTATCTCGAGGAAGTTACGAGGATTGCTTATGGTTGTATCACTTGATTCTATGAAATTTGAATTATTTGAAGAGGCCGAATTTAAATTTCCAGCTAAGAAACCCAAGGAAAAGCAAGGCTCTACAAGCCGGAAAAAGAAGGGGAAGAATCGCACTACAAAAAAGCTGCACCCTGCTCTAAAAGATTCTGGACATGATTGTCCAGTAGAAGAAATTGTCAAGGTACTTTATGTTGTGACTGAACATTCGTTCCTGCCTTCTTGGATCCTAATGGCTGTAGTAATAGAATATAGATTAACTGGTTTGAAATACATTTTAGGTTAGTGAATCATGCCAGGCCTATCGAGGAAAGGACAGCATTGTTAAACCAGATATAATTTTTGGTACCACAAAGGATGGAGTTAAGGAGGTACTCCTCTTCTACTGCTCTCAGAGGATTGTGAATTTGCTTTATATTTTTCACATCTGTACTCTCCACCTTCCTTTTTATAGTCGCAAGTATCGGTCAACTGTTTCATTAACCTGAGTTTGGTGAAGGTTTACCATCTACAGGCTAAGTTTAGCTTCATTCATTGATTTTTTTGTCTTTGATGTGCCACTGTTCTGATTCTTCCATCACTCATTAATTCATTATAGGACAAACTTCCCAAAGTAGCCTTAAATTCAGTCTGTCATATTTAGACTGTAGTTTTCCACATTGTTTAATCTATGGTTTCAAAACTTTGTGTAAGGATCTTTCTTATGTGGTTAATGATTAATTATTGTTCGTAATCAGGTGGAAAAGGAATTATTAATAGAGGAAAAGATGCAAATTGTTACAAGGAAGAGTAGGAATAGGAGCAAGAGTAGAAGTTCCAATCAGAAGCTAGAAGTCCCAAAAGAAAACCGAAATTCCTTGAATAAAGTTGGGTCTACCTCCTCTTCTTCTACTGCTGCACAAGCTAAAGGGAAATTGTCCAACCGAAATTCCTTGAATAAAGTTGGGTCTACCTCCTCTTCTTCTATTGCTGCACAAGCTGAAGGGAAAACGTCCAGTCACCTGCAGGAATGTCCATTTATGCAGGACCTGAGTGTACAAAGTGATAATTCATATGATCATGATAAAAAAATTGGGAGAAACATGCTGCCTAACAATGACTGTGCAGTTGGATCCTCAGTGGATAGGCTGCGTGCAGTTGATGCTGGTAAAGTTGCTGCTCCTGCAGCTAGCAATCTTTGTGTAGAATGTCATCATAATTCTACCACAATTAGGAATGAAGAGTCTATAAATGTGAAATTGGAGAACACAAGCTATCCAAAGGATTCTAATGAAAATAGTGGTGATACAAGGGGAAGGGATGGAAAGCCTAATGGAAATAAGGACCTTCATCGTCTTTCTGATATTCCAAGATTTTATGAAAATAGAAATGACAATGGAACCCAAAATGATTATAATGACGAGTGTAAGAATGGGTGTTCTGGTGATGCTGAAAACGCTGTATCGTCTGCATATCCTTCATATGAGTGGCCTAGTGTGGCACCTTTTCGTTTCCCACGTTTTAATTCACAATACCTTCCCCCTGCGACTGACAGGCTCCATTTGGAGGTGGGTCATAATTGGCACAGCTACTTCCATCAGTCTCCATTACAACAGATGCATCAGACTGGGAATTCTTCAGTTGAAACTGGTGGAAATATCTTAGCTCAGCCATTGCCATTGGGTATAGATTGTCCTCCCATCATGCGGAATGTTAACATAATGGCTCCATCTTTGAGTTCTAATTATGACTCTGGATATTTATCGAGACGGCAATCTGTTATACCACAAAGCTTTGCTGCTCTAAATTCACATTTTGGTGCATTGTCTAGCGAGGATGAAAGGAAGTATTCTTCAGATTTTGTTGAGGTGTCTGATCTTACCAATGCACAAGAATTGGCTGATGAAATTGATAACAATTGGGTATCTGAAGAAGAATATGAAATGCATACAATGTCTTGTATAGATTATAATCAACATTTTGGAGGTGGTATTATGTACTGGGATCCCTCTGATTATCCAGGAACAGGGTTTTCTCGTCCACCTTCTCTTAGCTCTGATGATAGTTCATGGGCCTGGCGTGAAACAGACATGAATAGGACTGTAGATGACATGGTTGCCTTTCCATCATCTTATAGCACAAATGGTTTACCTTCACCATCTACTGCTCCTTTTTGCTCTCCTTTTGAATCTTTGGGTCCAGGGCAGCAAGCTGTTAGTTATGCTAGGCCAGGGATGGAAGTGAATAGCAAGATTATTCACGCCTCTTCAACAATGACAGAAGCAGATACGAAGGAAGATGCTTCTGGTGATGGCGATGCAAAGTCTACTGAATCACTTCCTTACCCCATATTGCGACCGATTATAATTCCAAATATATCAAGGGAAAGGTCAAGGTCTGATTTTAAACGAAATCACGATCTCAGAAGTCCTTGTGTTCCTCCAAATAGGCGGGAAAGACCTCGAATTAAGAGACCACCTTCTCCAGTAGTCCTTTGTGTTCCACATGCTTCTCGTCCACCAACACCTTCTCCTGTCAGTGACTCCAGAAAACATAGAGGTTTCCCAACTGTGAGATCTGGCAGCTCCAGCCCGAGGCACTGGGGTGTTAGAGGTTGGTTTCCTGATGGAATGAACTTTGATGAAGCTTGTGGGCGTATGGATGTTGCAGAAGTAGTGTGGCCTTCATGGGGGAGTAAAAAATTGTCGGCACATCAACTGGTTCAGCCACTTACAGGCACATTGCTACAAGGACGTTTGATTGCAATCTCCCAGCTGACGCATGATCAGGAACATGTAAGCATGGCTTCAATTAAATTACAATATTATGTTGATCTATTGATATTTTTATTGACTATAGCATGTTGCAGCCGGATGTTGTCCTTCCTCTGCAACCACCAGAGTTGCTGAATTGCCCGACACGAAAGGCCTCTCTTACTTTGATACATAACCTTCTGCATGAAGAAATTGATTCCTTTTGCAAGAAGGTAGTTGCTGGTTATGGAAATCTCCATTTGTTGGTTTCACATGGTTTCTGTACTCTATAGACCATTTGTTTTGTCCTTGCTTCAACACTTACAATGACAAACAATTCATATTTCACTTCAGGTTGCAGCAGAGAACTTAATGAAGAGGCCATATATGAATTGGGCAGTGAAACGAGTTACACGTTCTCTCCAAGTTTTGTGGCCTCGTTCTAGGACAAACGTATTTGGTTCAAATGCCACTGGCTTGTCCCTTCCAACAAGTGACGTAGATCTTGTGGTCTGTCTTCCTCCAGTTAGGAACCTGGTAAGAACTCTGACTCGTTTTCCTTTACTGAAAAATCTGTTCATTTCTATTCCAGGTATAATTTATCATCCTTTATTTATCAGGAACCTATTAAAGAAGCTGGTATCTTGGAGGGTCGAAACGGCATAAAAGAAACTTGCTTACAGGTATGGATGTTAAGAGTTGAAGGAACCTAGACATATTCTTAGTATGAATAAGGTGATTCGGTGCAAAAGGTTAGGGCATCTAGTAAACTCCCGTTGTATCTTTTTTCCCCTGAACCCTCCACTGATCTAGCGTTTTTCTCTGTATTTTGTTCTTTTCTTTTGCTTATATCATAAAATTTTAGCATATCACTAATTTTGGAGGCCAATCGTATTTCAGTAGTTACATAGAAGTTACATCTATGCCTCTATGGGCTTTATATCACTCTCACCCATTGCTTTGCTTTTGAAATGCCAACCTGATGATTCCTTAGTTCTTACTTTCCAAATATGACTGGGTATTAGTCCTCCCTGATGGAAGGTATCAGACTGTTGCAAGCATGTTTAATTTTACCTAAGATTTGCTAGAAGGGTTGTGGTAAGATGTTTGTGATGAGAAAACTCTCACGACCAGCTTTGAAGGGGGGAGATCTTATAGTATAGGATCTGATACAACACCACAACTATTAATAAATTACTAGCTCTTAATAATTCTACTTATTCACATATTATTTCTAGAATGTTCCTTGAAAGTAAAATCTATCATTATTAAAATATTAGTTCTAGAATTCTCCTACTCTAGATAACCAACCTAGTTCTAGATATTTTTATTTTGGAAGTCTAGAGCGTTCTTAAATATTATTGTACTTTTGTTAATCTAGAGAATACTTCTCTAGAATATTCTCTAGGTTAATATGTATTAGATATTTTGTAATCTTTGAATCTAGAGAATTCTTCTCTAGAGAATTCCATGCTAAGTCCCCTTAGCCTCCATCTATAAATAGGCTAGAGGACTCCTATGTAATGTGTGTGTTTCATGAATGATTGAAAAATGATTGAAAAATCAGGCGTACCCCCTTTTTCTTGGGCATGGGTACCCCCATCTTGACCCCCTAGATTCCACTGTAGTGGAGCCTCACTGGGTCAATGATGATGACGAAGATCCTTCAATTATCTAGTTAATTTGTGAGATCGTTACAAATCAACACCATCTTGTTAGATCCTAACATGATCCTATCCAAATTTTTCTTTTGCTAGGCCCATAGCTAAAAAACCTACTTTTTTACGATTACAAGGTTTATTCAAATATGAAATCCAATCATGGAAATATAGCATCCCACATCAGCTAGTATAGTTTATTCTGGAATAGTTATAGCGTCTTTTTTATATAAACCCATTTATTTGTCCTTACAAAATTTTGCCTTTATTAATTTTTTTGCAAAGGGTATCGAAATAGGGTTTT
Source organism: Fallopia convolvulus (assembly GCA_964016875.1). Taxonomy (NCBI): domain Eukaryota; kingdom Viridiplantae; phylum Streptophyta; class Magnoliopsida; order Caryophyllales; family Polygonaceae; genus Fallopia; species Fallopia convolvulus. Next base: position 57,670,370 of record OZ024718.1, on the reverse strand, counting down.
TTGGGACAAAATTCTGGTTTAGTTCATCAACCTGAAGGTTGAATATGGGGGAGAAAAAATGATTTTAAGTTCACTGCTTTGTACATGTTTAAGAGTCATCAACGAGGAGGTAGTTTATTTATCCTCCCACATTAAAAAAAAAGAAAGAAAATAAAACAAACAGAAATAGAACTGAAAGAACTTGTCACTCCTGTAAGCTTGCCCTTTCAATCGTCTCCTAAATTTTATTTGCATGTGCTGCAACCAGGATCTTATCTCTTTGATGCTTTGTGTAGGTTGGTTGACTTTGTATACATGGGCCAGGTTCTGGCCGTATTCCAAACATGTGACTATCTGTTTTTAACTACTTTGTCTCATTGTTGTTGAATTTTTGAAGCTGCATGCAGCAAAATTTTCTTTGTACTTTCTTAATGATATTGCAAATTGGGCCTTTTTGTTTATTGTTTGCAGCACGCAGCTAGGTACCTTGCAAATCAGGAGTGGGTAAAAGCAGATTCTCTTAAGACTGTGGAAAACACTGCAGTAAGTTGGCTTATTTGAGCTTCGGTTTTAAAGTTTTCTCTTGCTATTTTTTTACAAGTTTTAAAGTTTGGGGCGCATCCTCATGCTCATTGACTTTTATACAGTGCCTTTGAGATGGATTTAGTCCCTATATCAATTCTGGTGCATTCTAACTAAATTCAGTTATTATTGTCACATAGCTGAATTTCCGTTTTTCTTGGGTCTATTCGGGCGTACCCCCTTCCCTTGGGCAGGGGTACCCCCATCTTGACCCCCCAGATTCCGCTACAGGAGCTTCACTGGGTCAATGATGATGATGATTTTGTTTCTTAAGTATACATGTACTTGCATAATTTCTTTTTCAATGACTATAGATTTGTCACGTCCTTTTCTTTCACACTAGACACTGAATATTGTATTTATGTGCGTGTAGATACCTATAATCATGCTTGTTGTGGATGTTCCTTACGACTTTGTCACTCCAACTGCCTCGAATTCACAAACGCTGACAAATAAAGCAATCCAGCACATTGTTGAACATGGCACTTCACAACCTGAAAATTTGAGTACAGATAACCTATCATCTAAATGCTTGGACTTGAGCCAGCATGGAAAGGATGCAAAGTCTGTGCGTTTGGATATCAGTTTCAAGTCACCATCTCATTCCGGCCTTCAAACTACACAACTGGTATTTGATTAATTGCATGAGCTGTGGGCCTGTGGCATCTAAAATGTTAGCTAAAGCTGGAAAATTATTTACGCATTTGTTTAAAAAGTTCTCAGTTTCCTTTCCATCCAACTCTCCATTCTTCTCCAGTTTACACAAACAAAATAGAGGAGGATGTTCATCTTTTGTCTCTTAATTGTTTCTCTATCGAGTCTCTAAGATTAAGCTTGTATATGATGTAAAAGTGTAAAACAAACTAGATTCTGTAACCGTTTTGGCTTCATTTTGCTTTTAAGCTATTTATAATGCTTCAAATAAATGTGTGACACAGGTTAAAGAGCTGACTGAGCATTTTCCTGCTGTCATCCCACTTGCTTTGGTACTCAAAAAATTCTTAGCAGATCGCAGCCTGGATCAGGCCTACTCAGGGGGATTGAGTTCATATTGTTTGGTAAAGCACTGCTCAGTTTACTGCAAAATTATTTGTGATTTGTGGCATTCCAGAAGGCCTATTTTTTCTAACCTTCACTTTTGTCATCTCATCATTTTAAAATGGTGGCCAAGTACTATACCAATATTAAGACTTGAACATGCTGATGCGGGGTTTTTGACACTCGGGCACTCTGCTCCAGGATTATTAAGCTTTTGTGTTGCAACTTTCTACAGGTGTTGTTGATTACACGGTTCCTTCAGCATGAACACCATCTTGGCCGAGCTATCAATCAAGTATGCTCTTGAAGTTTAACTTTTTAAGTGCCTATATTAATTAAAAGTTTCCTGAGATGTGCAGGACAAGTTGTGGATCTATATATTAATTCTGGACATTTGTGTTGAATTTTTACTCATTTCCCAAATTCTCTTTTTATTACACTGGGTTGATAAGAAAAAAGTAAGTATAATGCATTGAACTAAAGATTGAGAACATTAAGAAAAAAAAATAGATATATTTTTTGGCTATAATTTGAATTTTGGAAAATTGCACCCCAAGATCAAGTAAGCAAGCTATCAAGCTAGAGCAAACGGCTTATATTAATACAAAATATACAGAATGATGGTGCTGTTTAGGGTCTGTTTAAACATACTTGCAATGTAAACAGTATTGATACAATAATTGATTTATAAGGAAATTGATAAGAGTGATAATGTGTTAAGATGGAAACCTTATATGAAAAATGAATGATTGTGAAATACACCCTTAACGTCATCAGTGTTGTACTGGTTCCCTTCATGTTTGAAGTGTAGTACCTTACAATATTGCTTTTATTTTAGCCGTTCCTGTTTTATTTTTCTTAGATATTTCCAGGCTTCTTGTGATAAATGCATTTGTCTCCGTGTTCACTCTTGATGTGTTTTATTTTTGTTTAAACTCCTCATTATGGTGTTTCTGTAAATTGATGTGCTCTTCAAACTTTTCGAAGTTTCATAAGCTCTAGTTATATGGCAATCACACTCCACTTTAACATAATAATGACATTTTGCAGAACCTTGGGGGCCTTCTCATGGATTTTTTATATTTCTTTGGGTGAGTATTCTAAGTCAACAGATGATCCTTGCAATTTGCGACATATATATCCATGAATATTCAGATAATAGAATTTTATTATGCATTCAGGAATGTTTTTGATCCTCGTCAAATGCGTATTTCAATACAAGGAAGTGGAATATATATAAATAGAGAAAAAGGGTACAGGTAGCTCTTTCGTCCATTCTACACTGAAATTTTATTGTATTATTTACTCTTAAGAATCCAAATGCGAGGATTGAATATATATTGTTGATTTGCCGTGTTTTGTGTAGCATTGATCCCATTTACATAGATGATCCTCTATATCCAACAAATAATGTGGGAAAAAATTGCTTCCGTATACATCAATGTATCAAGGTCAGCAGCCTATACTATCTTTGCACTTGCTGCATTTTAGTTTCTCACGTTTAATTTATATGTTTTGCACACTTTTCCAAAGAATTGTCCTGCGAGGGTATTTGAATTTGTATAAATATTTTTTTTTTGCACTGATGCAGTCTTATGTTAATATAATCTCATTTAAATGTATCTATCTGGGAAATCTCTGTAAGTGATTCAATACATTATCTTCCGTGTTGTAGGCATTTGCAGATGCGTATTCTTGTCTGGAGAGTGAACTAAATTGTCTTGCAAATGATAGTGACATGACTTCAAGGCCGCAGTATCAATTGCTTCAAAAGATCATACCCAGTATAGCCCTTCCTTAATTCCACAGATATGGTTGCTGTGCTTTATGCAGATTATATTCAAAGCTTCTTTCTGTTACGGTTAGCCCTAGTTTCCTTCTTTTCCTTTTCTCTTAATTGTTGCAGAAGGATGAAAAGGAAAACTGATTGCTGAGGAGATAATTAGTTTCACCACTTAATTGTATACTTATGTGCTGATGAGATGAACCCCAGTCCACATTAATAATTTATTCAGTACAGCTGATTGCTTTTTAGAAAAGCTGATTGCATTGACTTTTAGATATAGGTCTTTTGTTGGTCATAGAATGTCACAATGTACATTGAACTGTTCAATTGGAGTTTACAATTTTTCATCTATTATTAACCTACGACTACTTTCAGTTAGTGAACTTTAGGTGGTTGTAACAACTGTGATAGGCCAGACATTAAAATTTGATCCTTCTGCTTGAAACCGTTTGCTGGTAAATTTTCAATATTGAAATAGTTTGTCCAATAATTAAACCTAGCATTAGATTTATGGAATACATAAATTAGTACATATTGTGCCTGGGTTTTGGATTGTTTGAATGTCTATGCGCCATGTGAGCCTCTACTGCTTTGAATTTCGAATTTCTTGTCTCCAGTGGCTATAAATTTTTAATATCGGCTGAACTAATATAAAATAAATTTGCATCATCGAGAAGTTTAAGTTTGCATAGCATTTCTTTTTCTGTTGCTATATTTCGTATGTTGACTGGTTCAGTTTGACAGGTCTTCCAACACAACTGGCAAATCAAACCTCCAAAGCTTCTCCTGAAGTGACCATTTCGATCTAGCATCATGGTGGGATGTTGGAATCTTCTTCACCACTTGCTAGAAATTCAATGGAATCTCCAAAACACATCACTTGCTTCAAATTCACTAAAAGCAGGCCCGGTCCATAGGGGCTTTTCGGAGGGGCGACCACCCAAGGCCCGTGGAGTTTGTAGTTGAAGTTGGCGCTGGAGAAGACAGGCTTGAGACCGAGGAGGCGAGGACGGTGAAAGGTGTCAATTGGGGTTGCCGGCGATTGACGGTGCCTATGTGGCCCAATGCAGAGGTGTTGTAGGAGAACATTTTGTTGGGTGAAGAGGGAAGTGAGAGGTCAAGGGACGTGGATACCAAGGAAGCCTCAAGAAAAACACTATATATACTGTACGTAGGGAAACTGTTTTTACAATTTGTTCGAAAAATTGTTAACAATTGTGGAGAAAGGAAATAGAACTAAGTGCAAAGGTGTAAAATGAAACCGTAAACATAATTTGTTCGATGTCCAAAATTTGACGAGCATAAGATCTTCCTTTGTTGTTTTGGTCACAAAGCTGGACCTACGAAGCTTGGCAGTTGGCACAGATTATTTTAGTTCCACAAAGTTTCAAAAATTTAAGTTTCAATCATCATTACTATTATTCACCATCCTAATCATGGTAACTTGGGGTAAATTAAGTAAATATCATCATCATCTTGTTTTCCACGTGAATTTTCAGGAAATAAGTAGGGGGAAAAACTTTGATGCAGCAGGGTGCCAAATCATATCATAATACACTTGGGGCAACATCCAAGGAAATCTAAAGAAATTTTTTTATAAAAAAATCCAAGAGGTTTGGGAGCATAAATTCAAAGACATCTAGCTCCTCAAGTCTGAAAAGACACTTACCGACCAGTCTCTCCCAAAATTTCCTAGACGATAAATATAAATTCTAATTTCAAAGGGGCAATTTCTTGAGCATATGAAACATTGAAATTTAACCAAGGGATGTTTGACATTGAAAATATCTTGATACCAAAATGTCATCAGCCGAAGTATTCACCTAATAAATACTTCATCAATACACTTTTCAGGTACTTTCTCAGTCTTGCTCACAAGTCACCACTACTGCCTCAACCTGCAACCACTTCATTCTCTTCCATCCACACTTGCTTGTTCAGTGCTGTTAGTTGCAGTCATGGCTGGTAGTTCAATTACTTCAGCAGCTCCTCCACTTAATTCAGTCTTCTGTACACTTTCACTAACCACAGTCTCGGGCTTGCTTACATGCTCACCAGATGACATGCGCGCTACAGAATTCTGCTGATCTTGCGTAACCAGTCCTGTGACATTTGGTGTAGCTCCATTTGGTAGGACCTGATTGAGCAGAACAGGAATCATCTGAGACAAGAGACTCTGGGCATCCTGTATACCGTGTTGATTGAGAATCTGAACAAGTTTAGCCTGAGTATCCTGAACATCTCCTAGCTGATTATTAACCAGTGAGGTAGAAGCAAGTGCCTTATTAGGCTCGATTAAAGATTGTTGGTTATATTGAGTAGAAGATGGTGCAGATGGGATATTAAAAGCTGGAGGGTATAGTGCCGTATTAACCAGTGAAGTAGAAGCAAGTGCCTCATAAGGCTCAATTAAACGTTGTTGGTTATCTTGAGTAGAAGATGGTGCTGACGGGATGTTAGGAGCTGGAGGGTATAGTGCTTGCAGTGTTGTGGGTATTTTAGGAATTGGAGAATTGAGTGCTTGTACACCACTACTTCCCATTGCAGCTCCATGTCCTTGGAATTTCTTGACATTTGAAAGATGCTTTTTGCCAACCATATGACTATTGTAAACAACCTGGGATTCGCACTTCACACTGCATAGTGAACAGAACAAGTCAACCGCCTTTTTGGGCTTGGAGGATTGAGCTGGCTTTCTTGAACCGTCATTGGATTTCATCAACTTACCACCACGACCCCCTTTCACCTTACGCTTTAAGCCACCCCTTGTAACTCCAATCTGCTCTCTTTCCTCTGAAGTATGTGCTCCCGAAGACTTAGCTGTATCAACTCCATTATTATTACCAGAAACAGCATCAGAATCAGGAACTTGAGTCTGTGGGTTCTGCAATCCCACTTGGAGTTTGGCATTTTGAAGCTCTTCATAAACCTTCAAGAACTTTTTATGTTTCTTTCCATTCTTGTGTTGCTCCAGGACTTCAGGAGTATTGCAATTAATCCTGCAAATCTCACACCAAGCCATTCGAGTAGCTTGCCCTGGGATTGATGATGACGATTGAGGCACCTGTCTAGGAATTCCTGGAGCAACATAGTTAACAGATGCTGTACCTCGGGTCCCCCCTCTACCTCTTCCTTTGCCTCTACCTCGAGAGGAGCTAAGACGACCTCCTCTAATAGACCTATCTCCATGACCACCTCTGGCAGCAAATGTAGAGTAACTGGGCTGCAAGATAGCAGTTGGAAGACAAAAGAGCATAAACAGTAAGTGACAATGCACAATAAGTTTTATCCAAAGCAAAATCAAGAGATAAGACCGGGCTCTAAGAACTGGAAATAAGTAAATACAGATATAAGAAGCATCAAGTAACCAATTATGTTCAAGCAAGCATTAAAAGGAAAGAAAAAGAAAACCAAACATTTAGATATTAAAGGAAGAGCAGACTCGATTATTGATTTGAGTTTTCCAAGTCAATGGGCAGAAGTCAGATTGTCCATTTCACATCTTTACAAAAATATCTCAGAAGCAGCAGGAGATTGCATAGTTCAATGACTGGACATTTGGACCTTCCGGTGGCTACAGCTATATCAGGATTTACTGATCTACAATTTTAAATGCATTATAACATGAATCATTGCTTTTATTATATGACCTAAACTTTGCCTGCACTTTCATATTGATTTTTATTTTGGATCAGTGTGGGAGGGAAATTGTATAAGCAAGTCTACTTTCAAAAAATCCTAAAGACCATGTGAAGAATAATCTCCCAAATAAAATCTCAACTGAAACAACATAATCAAGATGGGATTCAGTATTGCAGCAAACAATATAGCATTTTGTCCTTCAGGTTGGTTTCCAACTTAAAGCAACCAAAAGACAAACTCAAAAGCAAGCAAAGAGGTTTAATCTCAAACTAAATATATACCTTTCAAGAAAGTAGACTTGTGCATAGGGCAAGTGTGCATCCCATAAATGTTTTAAGATGAGCCTAATTAAATAGGAAATTTGTCTAAAAGGTGAATTCACAAACAATAGGTAATTGCTTGAAGAAAGAAACGTGAAACATCATTGCCACCTTTAAGTAAAAATATGCTTCATATGCAAAGTTCATCACACCATATCATGTAAATAGTTAATATCAAATGTTTAAAGTTTGACTTAGATATTCCATTATTCCTTACAAGGCAGTCTACATGATAGAAATGATCAAAGAAGCAAGATACGTAAAATTTATCACAATTAGTCAAATTAGCATTAAAAGCTTTATCACATCCAAATTACTTCATAGAGAAAAAGAAGGTAAAGTAAAAAATGGAGAAAGGAAGAAACTGTTCGAATAACGAAATGTCGTCCATCTCTTTCAACCAACGATATGAGAGAGCTCATCATTTTTGAACTGGCAACTTCGCAGAGACCTCAGATTAAATCTTCCACCAAGCTGACGCACACCTAACTCAACAGTAGAAATAAACCAAAAAATGGCTTCAGAACAGACTTCTTATAAGAACTGGACCCAGACTTTTATAGGAAGATGGTCTTGCATTCTCAACTGTTGGGCGTACTAGGTCTCTAGTGCGTTTCAACCCATACAGTCAAGAAGCAGAACATAACTTAAACACAAAGGTTTAGATGACGAGATGACTGCACCATAGATCTGATTTGGAGGAATGATCACTTCATGGTGCAATGGAAAAGGATGACAACAAGCCCACTTACTCTGAAGTGACCAGGAAAGAGCTATAGTGCACAATGTAGCACCTGTAGCAGGAGGCACATTGGCACCTATAGCTATGAAGAATAAATTATATTCTATATGGTAAGTAGCAAGTCCTTCAGCCGCCCTTTCAGAGTTCTTGAGCAAGTTTACCCACCACTTCGTCATCTAAATTTATAAGCAGAATTTTGTTCAATGATAAGGCCTACTTACTAATAACTTCCATGTGCGTGATTGACTCCTATAGAATAAGCATATAAATACAAAACCTTCAAGCCAGCACTAGTCATGTGACTAACAAGCTCTGCAATGGAAAAAAGAGACAAGAAAAGGGAATGAGTGAGTCTGGAGGAGAAGCAACTGATCCACAGCAATCGTTTTTTTACGGTTTGCAACTTCCATCACGTGGAATGTATTTGTAATGAAGCTTTCCTTTACGTCATTACAAATACAATGTGGTGTTGCAATTCCTGGCAGAGTTGAACCATGCATTGCTTGAGCTCTGCTCAACACAATGCAGAAAAATTGATAATCCTGGGACTGGAAGAAGCGAAACTCAAGCAATTCAGTTTATTACATTCACCAGGCAGATGCTTTATGCCATCAACAGGTGACCATTGATGCGTGCACCCACAAAGGACGGTTCTTGTGCTCAAATAAAAATTGCCTCGCTAAAATTGATAACTAGAGTACGATAAAAAAAAATATAGAAAACCAACAAGAGTAAAATCTAATCAGCTGCGGTATGAACAATCATATCAAAAAACCTAGGATCAAACACAAAATCCAAAAAAAAAAAACCGCAACTTCAATGACAATCAAGAGACCGTAACACAAATCTTACCGCCATAAAGCCATTTTGAGGCTGTTGCTGTTGTAGGTTTACAAACCCGTGATTGTAATGCACACCGGGATGATTTTGTGGTGTCTCAGCTGGAATCGTAACCCCAGGTGGGTGAATCGAACTGGGGTCAGCCTGGGGGTGGGATTGGTAGGAATTGGAGTAATCAGGGTAGTAGTAAGAGGAATAATCAGGTTGCGCTTCTTGTTGTTGATGGAGAACTTGATTGTATTGTTGGTAGGAGGGATAATAGGTCTGGTTTGATGGATCGTAAGCGTTAGGGTTTGTAGCTTCTGGTTGTTGTTGATAATGTTGATAATACTGTTGGTATTCTTGAGATTCTGAAGGCATGGAGGCGTGATTATCCATCTCCGGATTCTACAATACTCCTTCCTCGCCCTCTCCTTCGATTTGGTATTCTTCGAATTTTGAATGTGAGGTTTCGACTTGTAAATTTAGGGATGAGGGATTTGGGACGCTTTCAGGCTGAGATGAACTTTAGTTACGAAACAATAATTTAGGGCAAATTTTTTTTTTTTTTGGTCATTGAGGGCAAATTTGTTTTTTCCCACCAAAAAAATGTAATGTTTGTTAAGAGATAATTATGGGAATTATCTCTCCCTAAAACAAACATCAAACCACCAATCAAAAACAATTGGTCTTATACCCAAAAATATATGTACGAACCAAACTATCATTATGTGTGTTTAACCAACAAATATCCAATTTGATTTGAAGAACTCAAGAACAGGTTAATTGGCTTAAAGCCTTGTGCTCGGTGCTAGTGGATTACTTTTAGGTGTATTTTTTGTATGTGTTTCATGTCTGAAGGTTCGACGATAATGGTTTGGAAAAATCGTGGATGATCAAGGTTCGACGATAATGGTTTGGAAAAATCGTGGATGTTTGATCGATGCCGGAAAACTTCTCGAGTGAGTCCAAATCTGAGGTGTCCACAGTTGTTCCCCAAGAGCTCGTCTTATGCATTTTTCATAGTTGTCGTCTTCTCCTACCTTCTCACGATGTTGCGTACTATTGCTCCTTCGGTGGCTCTCCAGTTCCGGTTCAAACACTTTTTTCCGTTGTGTACTTTTGTTTTTCTTTCTAGTTTGTTGTCTTTTATGGGTTGTTTGGTTTCTCTTGTCGGTTTGTCCGACTGTCGATTTATTCGGCCTCACGATTTACCAGATCTTTTTGGTACATCAAAATCTTTCCTTATCAAAAAAATATATATTCCTCCCTTTTGTATTATACATGTTTTGTTCTTAGTATACTTTGATTCATACGGCTTGTAACATAAGGTTTCACGGTCCTTACGATGAACTAAAATCTTGGCCTATAAATAACATGTACAAATGAATGTAATATCATCAAGGAAATCAGTACATATTTCATAAGTTTATCCCAAAATATCACAACACGTTATTAGCACGAGAGTTTTCTCAAAACAAAATACCAACTGAGTGGCTAGATCTCCTGAAGGTAGTACTTATTTCATACCGCTAAACCACATTTTTATTGATCATCAATTTTAATAGCTCAATGATATGAGAGCTTACATCAAGAACTATTTTCTCATATGCAACAAAAGATTTTTGAACATAAACTTCGGTATTTTATTAGATTTGAAAGGCCATTACTACAAGATCAGATTTTACTAGGGCTGGGCAAATTTCGGTCCGGACCGGATTTTTGGACCGGACCGGACCGAGACCGAGACCTGACCGAGGGTATACCGGTCCGGTCCTCGGTCCATGAATTTTAAAATTCCGGTCCCGGTCCGGTCCAGGTCCGGACCGACTTTTTTAAAAATATAAATTTATATATATATAAATAATATTTCTTATGTTATAAAATTTATTTTTTATTATTTAAGTTTCACTTTCATGTATATACTTCGTAATATTATATATTTCATAAATAATATGTAAATTTTTTCAATAAAAACATAATATTTTCTTTGAAATAAAATATTAATTTTTTTAAAAAATAACATCTCGGTCCAAACTGGTCCAAAAGTGGACCGGATCGGACCGGGACCGAGACCGGACCAGACCGAGAAATTCCGGTCCGGTCCTTGGTCCAAAGATTTGGGAATTTCAGTCCCGGTCCGGTTTTGGACCGTTGCCCACCCCTAGATTTTACATTCAAAATCAAAATATAAACTCCTAGTTTACATCAAATCTAATCTAAACTAAAAAAAACAATTTTACATACCTATTTTTCTAGATAAACTTGGATTTCTTTGATTGCTCATAAACTTGGATTTCCTTCTTTTTCATGCATCTTGAAAATACAATCTTTTTCATCTTCTTCATGTAAGTAAAAAAAATTCTAATAGAAAAAGAATAAAAAAAGTATTTGAAAAACAGAGAGTTGTTGTAAGGTGGAGTTCTTTGTTCTTCTGATAGATAACCTTTGAGTTTTGGCTTTTCCGAGTGGTGCCCTGAAAAAAAACTTATTCCGAGTGGTACCCTTGAACTTTTGCAAAAGTCCGGATGGTACCCTTTGATGAAACCCGAAATAAACCGTTCGCTAAAAGACAAGAGACGGGATTATTATATTCGATTGTGCGAACACTTGCTTCTTTATTTATGATTTCCTTTATAATGAGGTTACAAGCCAACGAGGCATACAAACACTTGTGATTTACACCCTAGACCCCCTACGATTATTCGAGATCTCGATCTAACAACATTCGAGATCTCCTAGTTACTAGACGATTCTATCTCCTAAGTATCGCTTGCTTGGCCTTGGTGCGAGGTTGATCCGAGAAAGCGGTGTTGATGACTTACGAGATTGGGTAGCAAGGTCTTTGATGTGAACGAGATCTCTCCGTGACTTGAAGTCTTTTTGTGGACTTCACTTGTCTATAGCGAGGTCTTTTGACGATGTTTCGATCACGTCGATCTTCAACGAGCAAGATAGTTCTTGAGTTCAAGATGTTTTTCGACCCCTTTTCCATGTGAGGAATCCCCTTATTTATAGAGGATTGGGGAGTTAAGTTTTGATCATGGTCCGATGTGGGATGCCCGAGATCAGGGCCTCTGATTGGTCTAGAGGCGAGGCGGTTGGTGATTGGCTTAGGGGAGCGGCGTTAGCTGAGTGGCTTTGGTGGGCGGGCGTGTTAGTAGAGTCGGTTACGAGGTCTAGGCCTCGTTTTGAGGTTTCGGAACCTCGGAGGACCTCGCGGGGGTAGGAAATTTTTGTTTAAATAAATGAGGGGTATGGGTGTGGGACCCAGAATCATCCTTGGGAATCCCATCGGATTTATTTGTTCCTTGTACCCCGGGCCCACTTCTTACTTTACCATTTTGGACATCATCACAACCCCATGGCCTGGGGATCTCGCCCCGAGGGCCGCAAGGCATAAGCTCCTTGGGTCGTGGGTTACGAGGTTTTAGAGGTTGGGAGAGCACCTTGCGAGGAGTGAGGTCATCGAGGTTGGGAAGGCACTTGCGAGGTGTGAGGTCATCGAGGTTGGGAAGGCACTTTGCGAGGTTTTCTCCTTGTGAAGCTCCGTACTTGGGCTTTTTTCTCGCTAGCATGGGTGAAGTTTTTCTGGGCCCGCTCTTCATGTCTTGCTTAATGGGCCGTTCAGGCGGGACGGGCCCAATAAGCCTTTCGGGAGCGGGGGAGGCCCAAGCCTGCTCTTTATAAGGGCGTATCTTACACGCTTCCCCTTCATCTTCTCTTCCAACATTTTTGCCCTCTCTCTCTTCGTCTTTTCGGTTTCCCGCTAGCGGTTCTTCAGACGGTTTCCGACGAACCTCCGCCAATTTCCAGTTGCGTCACCGCTCTTTCTACGCCGATTCTAAGCAAGTAAGTTCTCGACCCCTTCTTCTCGTCTTTGGGCGTTCTTCGCTTTCGATTTTTCTCTTTTTGTTCTGTGTTTTGGAGGGGTGACGGTGTATCGCCTGGTGTTTCGCGCCAGCGTCACGGCGGCGAAACAACGGTGGTGAGGTCGGCGTGAGTTTCTGCGCGTCTCTCTCGCCATTTTTCTTTGTTCTTTTTCGCTTGGCTTTGTTCCCTAACGGGCAATGGTTGTTTCTCGGTGTTCCGCGCCAGCGTCATGGTGGCGGGACGGTGGAGTGAGGGTGGCGACCGCCATGCTCTCGAACCCTTCGTTCACCAACCGACGGCTGGGTCTCTGCGCTTTCTTTTGGCGGTTTTGGATTTTGAGATCCTCGGAAACCCAAACATCATCATGGTTGATTGATGGGACGTTAGGGTCTCCGCCGTTGCTTTCCACCGCTGGCCTCCATTTCACCTTCTCTCTCCTCTTTTTGGCGCTTTAACTTCTCCACTTTTTGGCGCTTCAACTTCTCCATCGCCGTCCTATCTTGTCAGGGTAGCCCTAGGGTGCCACGTGGCCTTCCCCCTTTACGACCTCGCGCTTTCTTTCTTTGATTGTTTTGTCCGACGTCTCAATACTTCTTTCTCTTCCAGGTGCTAGCCTTCTGCGGCCTGGACGTCGCTCTTTCATGCCTAGGAAAACATTCGTGAGCCCCCCACCTGGCTTCGCATTCAAGGCTCAAGAGAGATTTTACGAGGAGGTTTCCGAGTCCGTAGGGAGTGTCGAGCCTAGCGACTCCCAGAACCCGAGGTCTCCCTCGTTGGTTTTCAGCGGCCCCTCTTCTAGCGACTCTGCCATTTCTATCAACTCGCGCTTTTCCCGACTTCGTGCGTCGTCGGGTGTTGAAATGGCCTCGTCTTCCACCCCCGATGACGTTGTTGCCGAGGTTGTGGCGACGTCGTCTGACTCCTACGAGCCCGCGACCTTTGATGCGGCGTACATTACTGACGTCGTGTCATGCGTCCCACCTGTCCTCGAGGAACGTATCCCCATGTCCTCAGATTCGCGCGAGGCTTTTCTGTCCGATGGAATGCCTGCCGAGCTAGAGCTTAAGGACCTCGCGGATATTGCCAAGAACTTCGCTTGGCCCGAGGGAGTCGAGCTAGCACTTCCCGAAGAGGAGGGTAGCTCCTTGTCGTCTTACGAAAGGTGCGTGGTTGTGCACCTGTTCAGCCTCCAAGCGGGCTTCAGGTTACCCCTGGCCCAACACTTTGTTGACTTTCTGTGGGCCATGCGAATCTGCCCTGCACAGCTGTTTCCCAACGCTTGGAGGCTGCTGTGCGCCTACACGGTTCTCAACTGCGAGCTTGGGGACGGGCCGAATGTCGACAACATGTCGACTCTGTTCCAAGCGAGGAGGGAGCAAAAGTCCTGCCTTATAAACCTTAGCCTGCCGAACATCAAACTCACCACGGCCCCGTCGAACGTCAGGTCGTGGAAGAAGAATTGGTTTCTGGTTCGAGACCTCATCGGGAGGTATCTCAATTTTCCCACGGCGCTGGGCAACTTTGTCCGGTCCGTGGGTCTGCATACGGTTGACGAGCTTAAAGCACTCAAAGCCCGATATGCTCCGGTGCGTCAGGCCCCGTACCAAAAGTATCTAGCATAGGACCGGCTTGAGCGGGCCGGCCTGAGCCTCGCCCTTCCGCCCCGCGAGGGTAAAGAGGGTACTTAATTTTTCTCTCTGTCTTTTCTATTTGCCCTATTGGACAGCGAGGTTTGAAAATCTCGCTAGCCCGACTAGTTTAACGTTCTGTTTTCAGGCCGCGAGGTTAAGAATCTTGCGAGCATGATTTGTTTTTTTGCTTTTTATCTAACTTACTTCCATGCTTTTCTTTGGCAGTGGATCTTTTTGGCGCTCTTAGCTCGAAGTCACAGGGAAAGAAACCGGTGACTTCCAGTTCTACGGCTCCGGTCCCCCGAGTTCAAAAGGGGACCGTCACCAAGGAGCCGACCCCGCCGGCGAGGCCACCCACCTCGCAGCCGAAACCTATACCCCCGCCGCCGAAGACGTCCGGGGAGAAGACTGCAGGGGGGTTCCACCTAAGGGGGACGTCGCGAAGACGTCTTACCAAGCCTCTCGAGGGTCCGACAACGGATCCAGTCATAAGAGGAAAGACACGGAGTCCCCTCGCGGGGAGAAGAAGAAACACTGGGCGGACGACCAGCAAGGTTCGTCGGGGAAGGAGATCATTCCCTCCTTTAACTTTGAGGGATGAGCTCTCGACGCCGCTGGTCCTTCACCCGCCAAGTTTCATTGCTCCGGACCGGTTAGGGGTGCCCCGGTGAATTGGGGTCGGGAGGAGTGGAAGGAGGAGGTCGCGTGGGCCAACAACCTCACCGAGGCGGCCCTTGACGACGAGGCTGCCCGATACTCGGTCATGGTAAGTTCCGCTTTTATGAACTTCGCTTCTGTTTTGGGTTTCATGCCTTCTTTCTTATTTCTTTCTTCTTTTTTTTAAAACATCTTTGTGAACTTGCAGCATACCTTCTTTGATAATTACAACCGTAGCCGCATCAACCTCGCTCATACGAGGATGGAGAAGATGGAGGTGGCGCTTAAAGCTCGCACAGAGGAGTGCGCGAAGCAAGCAAGGGAGCTTGCTGCGGCCAAGAAGCGGGATGAAGCCGCGGAGGTTGCGGCAAGGGATGAGGCTAAGGAGGCGGCGAGGGCGAAGGAGGGAGAGGCCCGGGCAAAGGAGCGGGAGAGCAAGGCGAGAGAAGTGGCCGAGGTTTTACAGGGCGAGAACGAGGAGCTTCGGGGTAAGCTCTCCGATGAGTACAATTTCTTCAAGGAGAAGGAGGCGGAGCTTTCGAAGGCCGAGGATGAGATTACCAGCCTCCGACGATGTGTTGTCGAGCTCAACGAGGAGGTGGAGGCCGCGGGTCCCAAGTATGTGGACTCGGAGGAGTACAAAGCGGAGATGGTTGAGAGCGTGAGGAAGATGTTCCACCAGGCCGTCCGCATGGGCGTCAAGCAAGCGGTGGACAAGTACAGGCACATTGATCCTCACATTGTCTTGTTCAACCCCAATTATGAGGAGACTATGGGGGAGGAAATCGGGGAGGAGCCCGAGGGAGAATGTGAGTTCTTCCTCAACGAGGATGGGACCGTGGCAAGCGAGGCACCTCCCGCGGCGGACCTCGTTCAAGGAGGCCTGGAGGCCGCAGTTACGGGCCCTCAGCCTGCGGCAGATGTGCCAAGGTCCCAGCTGTCTACCACCCCTGCTCCCGCCCTAGAGACTCCCAAAGGCCCCGATCCCGATGCCCCAGAAGCTCTCACGGAAATCGCCGACCCCGCTGCTGAAGCCTCGAAGATCTGAAGGATGTTGCTGGTTTTGTAATAATTAATTAATTTTTTGTTGGTGGCCCTGCGGGGTCTGTAATCTAAACATCTTGGCCCTTGTGGCCCTCATTTTATGCCACTTTTCTTACCTTATGATTGTTTGTGCTTCTCGCTTTAATTTACTTGTATATGTCTATCTGTATCTATCCAACCCCATGGTTCGAGTGTCACAACTATTGTGGCACTTGGGCCACATCGGGTGTTTAATTCTGCATCGAGATCATGAGCTTCGCTCGGATCTTCACAAGAATCCGCCGAGGTCTCGAGCCTTGCTCGGACCTCGCACAATAATTATGCCGAGGTCATGGGCCTCACTCAGACCTCGCATGTTTTACTCGAGTTTCTCCAACCCCAAGCGGGAAGCGAGGGGTGGACTATCTTTCCAAACGAGATTCTCCAACCTCAAGCGGGAAGCGAGGGGTGGACCAAACGAGATTCTCCAACCCCAAGCGGAAAGCGAGGGGTGGATCAAGCGAGATTCTCCAACCCTAAGCGGGAAGCGAGGGGTGGACCAAACGAGATTCTCCAACCCCAAGGGGGAAGCGAGGGGTGGACCAAACGAGATTATCCAACCCCAAGCGGGAAGCGAGGGGTGGATCAAACGAGATTCTCCAACCCAAAGCGGGAAGCGATGGGTGGACCAAACGAGATTCTCCAACCCCAAGCGGGAAGCGAGGGGTGGATCAAACGAAATTCTCCAACCCCAAGCGGGAAGCGAGGGGTGGACCAAACGAGATTCTCCAACCCCAAGCGGGAAGCGAGTGGTGGATTTAACGAGATTCTCCAACCCCAAGCAGGAAGCGAGGGGTGGACCAAACGAGATTCTCCAACCCCAAGCGGGAAGCGAGGGGTGGACTTTAACACGAGGTTCTCCAACCCCAAGCGGGAAGCGAGGGGTGGACTTTAACACGAGGTTCTCCAACCCCAAGCGGGAAGCGAGGGGTGGATTTTAACACGAGGTTCTCCAACCCCAAGCGGGAAGCGAGGGGTGGACTTTAACACGAGGTTCTCCAACCCCAAGCGGGAAGCGAGGGGTGGACTTTAACACGAGGTTCTCCAACCCCAAGTGGGAAGCGAGGGGTGGATTTTAACACGAGGTTCTCCAACCCCAAGCGGGAAGCGAGGGGTGGACTTTAACACGAGGTTCTCCAACCCCAAGCGGGAAGCGAGGGGTGGACTTTAACACGAGGTTCTCCAACCCCAACCGGGAAGCGAGGGGTGGACTTTAACACGAGGTTCTCCAACCCCAGGCGGGAAGCGAGGGTGGACTTTAACACGAGGTTCTCCAACCCCAAGCGGGAAGCGAGGGGTGGGACCGAACATACCAAGATTTTTGTTTTCGAGAGAGATTTTGAAAATTCCACAACCCTTTATTCATAAAACTTGCGAGAAGTAACGGAGTTTAGAGAGTTTACACAAAATACTTTTTGAGTCGATCGATGTTCCATGTTTTGCTCAGGGTGCGCCCCTCGTTGTCTTTGAGCTTGAAAGCTCCGGGTGCGACCTCCTCGCCGAGGAGGTATGGCCCCTCCCAGTTGGGATCCAGTTTTCCACCTTCGGTACGCCTCAAGACGAGGTTACCTGTGACAAGGAATCGAGGTCTTACCTTCTTGTCGTGGTATACAGCCACGCGGTGCTTGTATTCCCTGGAGCACAGGTCGGCTACCTCGCGTAGCTCGTCACGGAAGAGCAACTCGACCCTGAGATTGGCCTCGTTCTCTTTTTCATTGAAATCAAACACTCTTGCCGAAGGGACCAGGGTCTCTACTGGGACTAGCGCTTCCGCCTCATAGGTTAGAGTGAAAGGCGTTTCTCCGGTGGCACGGCGCGTGGTGGTGCGATATGTCCATAGGACGAGTGGGAGGAGCTCCGCCCAACGACCTTGGGCCATGCCCAACTGCTTCTTTAGATCGAACAGGATACGGGCATTGACGTTCTCTACCTGGCCGTTGGACTGAGGGTGGGCCACGGAGGAAAACTTGAGGGTTATGCCTAGGTCGGAGCAGAAGGTCCGGGTTTCTTCGCAATCGAACTGAGGGCCGTGGTCGGTCATGATGGTCATGGGGACGCCAAAGCGGCAGACGAGGTTCTTCCACAGGAAATCGCAGACCTTAGTCCCCGTGATCTTTGCCATTGCTTGCGCCTCAACCCACTTCGTGAAATAGTCGACAATGACCAGGATATACCGCACCTCGCCGGCAGCCTTGGGGAAGGGGTCAAGGATGTCCATCCCCCACATCGCGAAGGGGCATGGTGCGTGTATGGAGCGAAGCTGCGAGGTCGGGGCGTGCTGGAGAATACTGTGCTTCTGACACCCGTCACATCGCTGGACATAGGCCCTCGCGTCCTGCCAGAGAGTGGGCCAAAAGTACCCCAAGTGAGCGATCTTATGTGACAGGGTTCGCCACCCTGGGTGGCCGCCACAGACCCCCTCATGGGCCTCATAGAGGATGTGCTCCGTAGCCTCGGTTGGTACGCACAGCAGGTTGGGCTCAGCATAGCCTCGACGATAAAGGTAGCCGCCTACGACGCAATGTCGCGCCGCCTGCATTTTCAGCTTTCTGGCCTGTGCGGGGTCCTCTGGGAGGACACCGCTCTCCACATACCGCGTTATCGGGGTCCTCCAATCCCCCGTAGTAACAGATAGAACCTCACTGTTCACACTCCGTGAGAGTTTTCTTTCTACCATCACGCGATTCCCTACTTCCAGGGGTAGGGCGGATCCTAACCTCGCAAGAGCATCTGCTTTTGTGTTCGAGGTTTGCGGGATGGAGTCAACCGCGAAGGTTTCTAGGCATGACATCAAGGCTTTGACCTTCTCTCGGTACGCGGGCAGGAACCCCGTTCTGGTGTCGTACTGCCCGTTGAGCTGGCGCGCAACCAGCTCGGAGTCGGTGTAGACCCTGATTTTCCGGGCCCCACTGAGGAGCGCCATCTTAATCCCGGCGATCATGTCCTCGTACTCGGCCTCGTTATTGGTGGCTTCGAAGGCGAAGTTAAGGGAATACTCCGTCTTGATCGAGGGCCCAGCGAGGAATACGCCTGTCCCACCACCTGCATCACATCGTGAGCCGTCAACGAATACCTTCCACTCCTCCGAGCTTACGTCTGTCTCAGGGAAGGTGACCTCCACCATGAAGTCAGCGAGGGCTTGCCCTTTCATGGCGGTCCTCGGGAGGTAGCTGATGTCGAACTCGGAGAGCTCGACTTCCCACTTCGTCATTCGCCCGGAGAGGGCGGGCTGGTGGAGGATTTGTCGAAGTGGGAGGTCAGAGAGGACTTGAATGGGGTGCGCGTGGAAGTAAGGGCGTAGACGCCTTGCGGCGGTCACGACTGCGAGCGCCATTTTCTCCGCTGGGGAGTATCGCTGCTCCGCGGGTTGGAGCACGCGACTCACGAAGTAGACTGGGTGTGTGGCCTTTCTGGTTAGCACCGCGCTGACCGTCTCGGGGCTAACTGCCACATATAGTTGCAAGTCCTCGCCCGCCATTGGGAGCGACAATGTGGGGAGCTTCGACAGGAAGGCCTTTAACTCAGAGAAAGCAAGCTCAAGCCCCTCATCCCACATGAACTTGTCATTCTTTTTGAGAGCCGCAAAAAAGGGAAGAGACCTCTCCGCCAAGCGAAAGCAAAATCTCCCTAGATAGTTGACGGCACCGTTGAGCCGTTGCACCTCAGTGCGAGATCGTGGTGACCTCATTGAGAGGATTGACTCGACCTTGGCGGGGTTGACGTCGATCCCGCGCTCGCTAATCATAAAGCCTAAGAATTTTCCCGACGACACGCCGAAGAGGCACTTCTCGGGGTTCAGGCTGAGACGGTTGTGCCTGAGAGTGGCGAAGACCTCAGCGAGGTTGACCAGATGCTCTTCAGGGGTCTTGCTCCGGACAAAAATATCGTCAACGTAAGCCGACACGTTCCTTCCTAGATGATTCTTATAGAATCGGTCGACGAGGCGTTGAAAGGTGGCCCCCGCGTTCTTTAGACCATACGACATGACCTTGTAACAATAGGTGGCTCGCTGGGTGATGAAGGATGTTTCCTCCTCTTCTCGCGGGTTCATCAGAACTTGGTTGTATCCTGAGTACGCGTCGAGGAAACTTAATACTCCGTGACCTGCGGTTGAGTCAACGAGCTCGTCGATCAAGGGCAAGGGGTAACTGTCTTTGGGAAAAGCTTTGTTGAGATCCTTGAAATCGACGCAAATCCTCCATTTCCCGCTGGCTTTCTTGACCAGCACGACGTTGGACAACCATCGGGGGTACTGAACCTCGCGAATGAACCCCGCGGCCAGCAACTTTGCTACCTCGTCATTTGCGGCGCTTGCCCTTTCTTCATTCATTTTTCTTCGTCGCTGCACCACAGGGCGAGTGGTGACATCGACGTTTAAGGAGTGCTGGGCCACGGTCCGCGGGACGCCTCGGAGGTCCTTTGCGGTCCAGGCGAACACGTCGCAGGACCCAACAAGCAGGGCTTCTAGCGACGTCACTGTCTCCCCTGAGAGACATTCTCCTAGGTAGATCTTCTCGGACTCGCTCTCGAAGGGGGATATCACCCTTCTCTCTAGCTCAGGGGTGGGGACCGTGAAGTCCCGGACTTCGAAGTCGGCCTCGCCGGGGGACTCCACCATGAACACCGGGCATCTTTATTTTGCAGAGGTCGCGTAGCAAACGCGACCTTCCTCCTGATTGCCTTTTACCTCTCCAACCCCGCCGTTAACGGGGAACTTCATCTTCAAGTGATAGATGGAAACTACCGCCTGGAACTTCATCACGGAAACCCTCCTAATGATTGCATTCCACACCGAAGGCAGGTGTACCACCGTGAACTCCACCATCTCGGTCCTCCTTGTGGAGCCGGTGCCCAGCGTCATCCAGAGGTCTATGAGACCTGCCACGTCGACCTCATCCCCCGAGAAGGAGGTGAGCTTCCCAGCGTAGGGCTTCAAGGATGTCTCGGCGATGCCCAACTGCTCGAATGCGCCGTAGTACATGATGCGCCATAGTACATGATGCCCAACTGCTTGCATCCTTCGCGCCGGCGCGGCCACTCTTGCCTTCCCTTTAGCCTCGGCGACGATTTCCTTGTCGGTCCTCGGTCGCGAGCTCTGGTTGGCGCCATCCTTGGCGTATACTTGGGCCGTGATCCGGGCACACAGGTTGTCGTATGTTGTCGGGTTCTTCAAGAAAATGAAATTCTTGAAAGTCCCGATGCTTAGGTTGCCCATGAGGGTGTCGCGCACCGACGACTCGTCGACATGCGCAATTTTGGCCACCGCGGTCGTTAATCTCGTGAAGAAGGCGCCCAGAGACTCGCCCTCCCCCTGTTCAATTCCGCGGAGATCCCGCATGTTCTTCTTGCGCTTCCTAGAGCCGCTGAAATGTGTGACGAAGGACTCACACAATTGGGCGAACGAGGCCGCAGACCCGATCTTAACGTTGGAGAACCATGTCATTGCGGCCTTTTCCAGGGTGGTCGGGAAGACTCGGCAGAATATGGCGTCGTTATAGGTGTTTACGTTCATCTGGACCGCGAAGTGCTTCACATGCTCCTCCGGGTCCGCCGAGCCGTCATAAAGCCCCATTTGTGGCCTGAGGAAGCCCTTGGGCATAGGCGCGTTCCGGATCTCATCTATGAACGGAGAGGTGCTCCTGGCCTCCACTTGGGGTTGGGGCGGTGGTCACGACTTGTGTGATCGCGACCTTGGGTAGGGCACCGTTTCTAATAGAAAAAGAATAAAAAAGTATTTAAAAAAAAAGAGTTTTTGTAAGGTGGAGTTCTTTGTTCTTCTGATAGATAACCTTTGAGTTTTTGGCTTTTCCGAGTGGTGCCCAGAGAAAAAAACTTATTCCGAGTGGTACCCCTGAACTTTTGCAAAAGTCCGGATGGTACCCTTTGATGAAACCCGAAATAAACCGTTCGCTAAAACACAAGAGACGGGATTATTCGATTGTGCGAACACTTGCTTCTTTATTTATGATTTCCTTTATAATGAGGTTACAAGCCAATGATGCCTACAAACACTTGTGATTTACACCCTAGACCCCCTACGATTATTCGAGATCTCGATCTAACAATATTCGAGATCTCCTAGTTGCTAGACGATTCTATCTCCTAAGTATCGCTTGCTTGGCCTTGGTGCGAGGTTGATCCGAGAAAGCGATGTTGATGACTTGCGAGATTGGGTAGCAAGGTCTTTGATGTGAACGAGATCTCTGCGTGACTTGAAGTCTTTTTGTGGACTTCACTTGTCTAAAGCGAGGTCTTTTGATGATGTTTAGTGCAATGTTGACAAGTTTGTTCAAAAAGAGAGTTTTGAAAACTGTTGAAGAAGGATGCAAAACAGGCAAAGGATAATTTTTTTTCTTGAGCATCTATTACTTAGTTATCCTTTATTTAAGGTTGTTAAATTTACCACACCCTTTATTCTAGTTCAAGTTGAAAATTTTAAAGGCCATGCATCGCGCGACAACCCCAATTAGTAATAATAAACATTTGTTTGGATCAAGATAATTTAGATCGAAATTCGATCTTCAGAATTTGGGCTCATGTGCCCTTCTCCATTAGGAGAGAGAGATTAATACACAGGGTTATGGGTCATGTGGCACGTTATTATTGGTTGGTATTTTTTAGAGTTTGTGGTTTATTTTAAATGTCTATTTTGAGTTATTATTATGTTAAATTTAAAAATAAAAGTTATACCAAAATTCATAATTTTTTTACATTTACTCATAGAGACCAATTTTATATATATTTAAATAATTTGAAAATTAAATTTGTATTTTTCATTGTTTTTTGGTAAGAAAACATATATTTATACCAAGTGTGTTATTTTATATCAATGGTTAAGGTATGTATTTTATGGGTTAAAAATAAGTTAAGAAAACACATATGAAAAATGAAAGGATAATAAAATAATGGTGTTGATTGTGAAAAAGATGGGCTCATGAATGGGAAGAGTTAATTGTATAAATAATAATGAGAGATTATGGATGATGTGGAAGATGAAAAAAATATTAAAATAATTATGTTTGAGGGACTTATAAAAAATTTTAGGTTCACCATTAGGAATGCCTTTATAACTCTTCAACAATTCATTATAACACTTTATATAAAGACGTAATGACTGAAAACCACGCGTATAATATGCGATACTTCACTTGACCACCCTTATTTTGAATATATATTTTAAAGCACTCATATAACGGGCTCCGTTAATTTTTAACACTCACAACCCTTCTCCGTTAATTCCGTTAAAAATAGTGTGACATGACATTTCTTTTTATTTTTTTGTTTGATCTTTCCAGATGGACTTATTTTTTACCCCTCTTCTTCCTTTTTTTTTTCTTTTTTTTTTGGTCTTCTTCCTTGTTTTTTTTTTCAACACATGACCAGCCAGAGAAAGAATTCCAATTCTTCACTGTCGACCAAAAGGGAATCGGATCCAGAGAGAGTCAGGACGGAACGACGGACTCAGAGAAAGAATTCAAATTCTTGACCACCAGCAAAGCGAGGAACCAGATCTAGATCCAGAATCAGGACGGACAACGAACTCGAGAAAGAATTTGAAATCTTCACTGTCGGCAAAGCAAGGAACTAGATCCAAAATTAGGACGGACGACAAACTCGAGAAAGAATTTGTAATCTTCACCATCGGCAAAGAAAGGAACCAGATCCAATGGTGTCATAGGGGTGTAGGGCGCTCTGGAGCTCGGCGTAGGCGGCCTTGATGGAGGAGACACTAGCGAAAAGCTTAGTGAGAAGGGCCTCCTTGGCGGTGTGGTCGAAGATTGGCAGAGGAGGTTGTTGGAGTTGGATTTATGTGACCTTAATCGGGTGATAGGCAAGGGTTTGGGGCCAAAATTGGAGGTGAGAGTTGGAGGAGGATGGATGCATTTGGGAAAGGCGAAAGAGAACTCGGATTTGCTGGTGTGGGCTTTGATTAGGGTTCCTAAAAGTTGTGAGTTAGAAATATTTGGTCCAATTTGAAAAAGGATTAGAAAAAAAAATTAAAAAGAAATGCCACGTCTAGAGTTTTTGACGGAACCTAACGAAGAAGGGTCATGGGTGGTTAAAAATTGACGGAGCCAGTTATATGGGTAGTTTAAAATAATTATTTAAAACAAGGGTGGTTAAGCTAAATTTGAGACAAATATGTATGTTCATTCAACGTTGAAGTGAGTGACATCAGATACCCGCCATATCCCCTTCCAATCTTATACACAAAATATCACCCACCAGTCCACCACCACAAACTCCCATCAAAGGTGGAGAAGAAAAAAAAAAACTTTCCATGGCCTCCTTCGCCCTTGTAGCAGCTTCTCCCGCCTCAATTGGACCCATTAAATGTCTTAGCTCTTCCAATGACACCCTTCCTTCTTCCTCCATTTTCAATCCCTTCAAGCTTCCTGCTTTCTGGCCATGGCAGAAGGTAATCGCATTCTGCTAACGATGATAACTCGTACACCCCAACCTATTCTTTGAACAAATAATTGATTCTCACATGGATCTCCCTAATTTTGCGAATTGGAATCATTGGATAGGTGAAAATGGGTCCATTGAGTGTTTCCCCAATGGGTTTCGGAACATGGGCGTGGGGCAACCAGCTTCTTTGGGGCTACCAAGAGTCAATGGACGCTGAGCTTCAACAGGTTTTTGATTTGGCTGTTGATAATGGCGTCAATCTCTTTGATACAGCTGATTCTTATGGTACTGGTAGGCTTAATGGCAGGAGTGAGAAGCTTCTTGGCAAGTTCATTGCCGATTACACAGGTCCATTTCAGTTTCCAATCACAGTTTCTACTTGTATGATTTCAAGTACATGTACATGTGCTGTGGTGTGGTTACGTTTCTATTGTACTTCAAGCAATTGGCATGCTTATATAGTTGTAACTCTTTGATTTGTGGCATTAGACTGACCAAGGTGCTAGGAGTAAGGTGGCGTTTAGTTCACCAGTTTGGGAAATGGCGAATTGGGTTATAATCATCTCACCTGATGTTAGTGTCTGTTTATGCAACAAGTTTACCCTACCCCTATTTCATACCCATTCCTCTACTTGAATTTGGCTTTTATTCCTAATCAAACTTCATTCTTGAATGAAACCTCACCCAATCAGCTATTCCAACCTGGCTCCTAATAACATATTGAAACCCAAAATAGAGTCAAATGCCACCTTACATTACTATTTTGTGATCTTATCCTCGTTGCTTAATAGTTTGGCTTGTATTGTTGACTTAAGGGTGCTTTTGATGACCACAAATACCAAGGAGCAGGACTAATATTTGGCTACATTTAAGGTTTTGCTTGCATGATGAGTATATTATGTTTCATGGTGATATTGATCGCAGACAAGATCAAAAAGGTCTTCTACTTGGTGTTCACCTGTTCGGCTGTTCCGAATTTAAATAGCATGTCACTTACATGATTCTCAGAAGATTACTATGCATGTGATTGAGCACTAGTTTAGTGTCGGAGATTTAGGCATTTTGATGTGTTTATAGGTTTTGGGTTTGATCATGCAAGCGGTAGATACAAAATTGAAATTGTGCTGTGGTCATGTGTTTTAAGCAGATTATATTGTGTATGCTACACAATTAGTCCTTTTTGGAATTTAGTGCTTAGCATGGTAACTTTTGGTATTGGCTTATAAGAGTGAGATCTTGCAATTTGCAAGTACTCGGATCAGGCTATGGATGTTAAATCTGTTGGTAGTCTTAACACTAAGAGTGCACTTGATTCTCAGGGAAGAAGAAGGTAAAGGATGATATTGTGATTGCCACCAAGTTTGCAGCTTATCCATGGCGCTTGACTCCAGGCCAGTTTGTCAATGCTTGCAAGTAAACCTAATTTCTTTTGTAGTATTCTTATTTCAAATGATCAATATTTGATTATTTTCCTTAAAATCTCAATGCAGTCAAACTTCTCCCATTACATCGCTCAATAAGAATATGTAGTTTTTACTCAATTGTTGATTAGAACTTTCCATTTTTTCCCCCTTGTAAGCCAATGCAAAAGTGGGTATAGTTGCAAAAATCTTACAAGATGAAAATGGAACTTCAGCAGTAAACAGTTAGAGGGTCTATTCTCTTGTTTATAGTATTCATAGATTTTTCATTATATAAAATCTTGCAGGTCCTCTTTGGATCGGATGCAAATTGAGCAGATTGGGATAGGGCAATTGCATTGGTCTACCGCAAACTATGCACCTTTGCAGGAGAAGGCACTTTGGGATGGTTTAGTGGCAATGTATGACAAGGTTACCGTTTGTTGAAACTGACGTCTTCTGCCTTATATCAAGTTCTTTTCAAATTAGCTTTTGCTTTTTTCTCAAGGTGCCTGCATTTAAGGTGACTTTGCCGAACTAGCAATTGTATAGTGACAAGCTCACAAGCTAGTTGTATAACCGAAAGAAAATGTGACCATGCAGGGCTTAGTTAAAGCAGTTGGAGTAAGCAATTACGGTCCAAAGCAACTGGAAAAGATATATAACTACCTCAGCGACAGAGGTGTACCCTTATGCTCAGCTCAGGTATCTTATCTTTCATATGAACTGAAGATGATAGATTAACAGCACTGGTATTCTTGTGTTTGTACTCCGCAATTCCCACTCCTGATTTGTTTCTTACAATTTGGTTGTAGGTGCAGTTTTCCTTGTTAAGCATGGGAAAGGATCAGATGGAGATTAAAAATATGTGTGATTGCTTAGGCATCCAGTTAATTTCATATAGTCCCTTGGGACTCGGTATGTTAACGGGAAAGTATAGCCCTTCAAGATTGCCAACTGGACCTCGGTATGGATTCATTTGCATATAAAATCCGAGATTTTGATGTTCTTTTCAGGCTCTTATACTCGGGTCTGTGTTGTTATTACAGTGGACTGTTATTTCGGCAAATTCTTCCTGGGTTGGAGCCTTTGCTGATTTCTTTGAAAGAAATAGCTGACACAAGGAAGAAAACCATGTCTCAGGTATTGCAAGAATCGCAACATCAGCAAGTTTAATAATTTACCTCGTGTGTCCAATAAATATCAGCTTGTTGCAGGTTGCTATAAACTGGTGCATCTGTAAGGGCACAGTTCCCATTCCAGGAGTGAAGTCCGTTAAACAAGCACAAGAAAATCTGGGTGCTCTGGGTTGGCGTCTTAGCAATGATGAGCTGATCCAATTAGAAGAAGCTGCGCAGTGTTCTCCACAAACTATGATTCAAAACATTTTCCAGACTAGGTAAAGATAAAAGCTGCTGGCGGGGGGCTAGGTGAATATACTATGCAAAGGAGAGGAAATGTAATTTTCTTCTTTCTTTTTTTTTTTTTTTTGCTACGGGTAAAGATGAACATTTCAGCTTCCGTCTGATGAGTCTAACTAAGATCATGATTCCACCTAGATCGTTGGTAGGAAAATGTCTTCGCAGAATTAGTTTATCATAAATAAAGAGCTGGAATATTAACATAAATGAAAAGGCTTCAAAGTTGACAAAGGAACAAATACATACGGTGTATGGTTTTCAATCTAGAACTAATTCAGCGCTCATGTTGTACACACATAATTGCAATAATTGTATGAATAACAACACATTTACTACAAAAAGAAAAAGAAGGTTCTGTACTTCTGTTGTACTAGTCTAGTGGGCGTTCTCAGATAATGCACCCGACCCTACCATTCCCTCGTTTACAGGCTTTTGACCGCCGCATGATCTGGAGACAGACTCAAATAGTTTCTCAATCTCTGGAGCACATCGAACAAAGGACCGGCTCCAGAAGCTGTATCTAGGGTTCTGTGCACACAAGATTTAGAAAAAAGGGAATTTCAATTATCAGTAAGCAAGCAAGAATAGATAACACACATTACATAATAGAAGGTTTTGTTTATAGTTTATAGAAGGATGCTTTTCCTTTACCTTGATAAGCTCAATGAATGTGATAAGGAGTCCCCAAGGATGAGGACGGTTCACAATTAGTCGTTCCAGCAACACCCTTGTGATCTGCTCCTGGATGAACTCCTACACCAAATTATAAATGTCGGGTTACCAAGATAAGCTCAAAATCTGCAGAGGAAACCGTGATATGATTGCAAATGTAGGCTCAGAAATGTACCTGGTTTGCGTCGGAAAACAAGAAGAGGAGAATGTAGGAGAAATAGTGTGTGTGATTGTTTGGATAGCGCAACTGATTAGCAATTGCATTTAGGAAGAGATAGCGCCCCTCGGTATCAAGAGCCATAATTAGGGTTTTGAAAATGTCAAGCGCCGCAGCATCCACCAAAGCCGCATTGTTGCTAACTGATTGTGGTTGTGATGGACCCCGCGCTTGCAACAGCTGAATTGCCTGCACAAGTAGGCATAATAATAAATAATTTAAAAAAAAAGCACTATAACATAGTCATTGTATACAAGAAAGTGATTAGCACCTATGTGCAGAGAAATACTAAACTAGGATTCAAATATATTATTCAAATAAACATAAATGGCTGGCTCTTGGAGTAAGTATATCAAGCAAAAACTAGAGGGTTGAAACAGAAAGATGTGAATACCTGCATTCCAAGATAGAGAACCAGAGAGTTTATCAAAGGTACATTGTACCTAGTCCCTGTTCGGTTAGCCTCACTTTGTGAAAGCACAAGTCTCTGCTTCAATTCAATCAGGAAAGAGGAACCTTGCTGCTGTCTTGTCTGTGAAAATTATTCCAATTGGATGAGTAACATACATAAATAAACAGCAGGAACTCTGCACAAAAGAATCAGAAGAGCTTATTCACCTTCAAATACTCGTCCACATCAGCTTTCATCTGATGTGCTTTAAGTGTAGCATCAACCTCAGAGAGAATGCGAGGTGAATGGACCATCTCCACGAGCATATCAATCTGGGCAAGTAAAAAGAAAGTTACTGGCTTACAAGGAGAACTTATATAGACCAAACTAAAAGGTGTATCATGATTGCAAAATTACCTTCAAATTAGGTGTTGAAGGATCAGGAAGCCTCATATTTCTTGGGAAAGCACTGAGTACAATATTTCTCATCTGGATGCAGCTGGGAGGAATTACATCACAGAAACTGAAATGATAATCACACAAAAACTCTGGAAAATCGTGCAGCAGAACCAGCAGCACTCTGAGAGTTCCTCTGTATAGAAAATGTATCTTCACAGCGAACAATACACAAGTCAATATAATGTTTAACACACAGAAAGTAGCTAATACACGTACATGTAGAGCTAGAGACAAACCGATTGTCCAAGTTCAGCGTTTCTCAAGAACGGCTCCATGAATTGGAATAAGTCAACTAACAATCGGTGCAAAAAAGGCCAACCCTTCTGAGAGTTCCCAGTGAGTAACTTAGGCATGAAAGTTCTGTGACTGACGAGTTCCAGCCATGCAAAGCTGATTTTGTTTTCACCACATTGAGACATCAAAATTAAAACGATGCTCCAAGATTCAACATTAGAAAAAAAGGCATTACTAGATTAACAGAATTATGTTGATCTGAACTTTCATTTTATAAAAGAAACAACAGCAGTCCTTTATTATACAGTTACAGCAAATTTCACAAAATAAGTACAAAAGAAAACTAGCGTGCTCACTCTTTATTGATAAAGGCTGACTAAGGGCAACTAGAGAATATAGCCTTTATAGAAAGTGATTACAGAATACATTACTCCTACATCATGATTAATAAAGACACATTCTGACATATTTTCACTCAGACAAAACAGAAGCTGAAGTTGGGTACTTATGAGACTCTACACGTATCATCCTCTTTAACATATTAGACTGCAACAAGTACCAAAAAACCAAGGATAGTTTGAACAGGATTTGTCAAAGTGGCTAAAAAGCTTACAGATCTTTTCATAACAATATTCCAAGATCATTCAGTACCACATTACACAGTTTTTCCTACTTCTAAACCAGATTTCCAAGTACAAGCACCTTATAAATGTGGGAGGATTAAAAAATGCAAGAAGTAATCGCAATGATTCAAACCTGAATGCAGGTACTCTCAGAGGCTGTAGAGAATGGAATGCATTTGCAAAAGCAGTTAAAACCTGGAGATGACAATCCATTGTTAGTAGATGAATATACCTAAGAAAGAATTACAAGAATCACCAATTAGTACCTGAAGATTCACTCCATCATGAATAGGATCCAGGGAACCAATATCTATCAGCCAATTTATAAATATCCTAAAATAAGGCCTTGCATTGAACGATGCTTTCTTCTCATCAGCATCCTTTTGAATAACTCTCACAGTAACTGCCAGAATCTGCAAGTAGACATTATACAATTAAAATCATAAAAGATTCAGAGATACATTAAAAACATTTTAGTCTGAGATTTGATGAACAGACCTTGGGCAGCAGAAAAAGTTTGTTCGATCCCTGCTCCACCGGACAATACTGTATAATCATAGCAGCAAGTCATTAACATAAAGTGGGACAGTAAGCAGTAAAAAAGAGCACATACAAAAACATAGTACACAAATACCTTCAAGATTGAAAACACAAGTTTTGCATAAATATCAATTGCAAGGAAGGACACTTCTGTAGTTAAGCAATGTGACACAGAAAGTTCCTGCAAGAGAAGAAAAAACCAGGCTAAAGAGATGCGTCCACTTGAAGTACATTTTCAAGATCAGATAGTCAGAAAGATACCAAAAGTATGCGAATAAATCGATCACACATGTCATCTCCATTCAAAAGTCCACTTTGATGCAGCTGCAGAATGAAATTAGAAGCAGCAGCATCATTTGCAGTAGGAAGTTCACAGATTCGGAACCATTCTGCAAAAAGTGATGAGACCTGCAGATAAATCCACAGCTTAAGAAGATGATGGAAGTGGGTATAATCCTTTGTGTTCAAAACTCACTGCCACATATTTCAATGGATACAGGATAAAACACTTGAAAACAAATAGGCTACACATAGTTCAATGGATACAGGATTAAAACACTTCAAAGCACAAATAATGGCATTATACAGGGTCTCTCCATTACATCTGTGCAACCATTATACAGGGTCTTTATATCTTTTATCGCATGGTTGTATAATAAAATTATTCATCTTTTTGAGGTTCTCTCTGCTGGACCAATTAGTTATGGTCTATTTTGTTAGGTGGATAGTTCCAGTTATAAATGTGAAGTACTATTGGAAGTTACTAATGTCCCATTTCAGCTCTATATACTAAGCATGCTAAATCAATATTACATTGATGACGTCCATCCATAAAAAATAAAAAATAAAAAAAATAACCAAAGGCAAATAAAACTGTATGTAGTAAACTAGTAACCAAGCCACAAAAAAACACACACATATAATGAAAAAGTCCGAAGTTTTAAAATGACAACATAAAACACAAGAAACCAATTTGCAAAACTATAAATTCCTTGTGCATACAGATTACTACCTGCTCATGAAACACAGGATTATCAGGTTCAACCACATCCACAGAGTTGTAGACTCCCCTGCTTGCCAGATCTTGACTAATGACCTGTTCATATGGGGATAATAATTAAGATCACAGAGATGATTCATGAATTCTACCAAGTGGCATATAAACACGAGTAAACCTTTTTATCTCTAGTTTGCCGGGACTTGTCATCCATTCCAGCAATAACACTAGATGGTGCACTGATGTTGGCACTAGGATTCCTTGCAATTTCAACCAGCTGTTGTAATGATTCAGGAGATCCAGGCTTCAATGCAAGCTGCCATTCAGAAATTTGGGATGACTACTGCACAGCACAAGACAGTAAAGTACTCTTTTGAAGAACAATGGAGGCATACCTTGGCCAGTGCATCAACTACACTGTGAAGCTCTGAAAGTACTTTGAATTCTTCACCCACGAGTGTTTTAATAAGAGAGATGGCGAATTCAGTTGCAGCTTCTGCAAATAATATGAGGATATAAGAGAGGAAAGACCTTGCAAGAAGCGACATAATTGGAGAATCTACAGCAGAATACATACTATGCCTTCCACCATCCAGTAACTTTGCCATATGAATATTGTACTCAGCTAAGTTGAGTAACTCCCTTCTTATAAGTCCAACAGTAATATCTCTGTTAAACCTCCGCTCCTCATCAGAGTAAATTACCTGAGAAAGAAAAAAGTTGAAATAGCAAAAGAACACAAATTAATCTATAACAGAACCCATCTTCTGATACAAACCTAGCTGAAAATTTTGTTATTTCCTTCATTTTGTAAATTTTCAAGTTTGAATATTCCTTTTCCATCTCTATTTGTAAGACACTTCTCCTTGAATGTTTTCCACTCTGTATGTTTCTCCAGTTTCCCATTTTATCTTTCACTGTGCCGAGTTTTAGCCACTCATTGACGTAATTATTTAATTCAGTTACAGATTCTGATAATTCCTCATTGAGCTGCATGCAAGATTCTTGAGCTCAGTTTTAAATTTTATAAAATTTCCCTAGAGTCTACCATTTGCTCAAGCACAAATTCACTAATACAAACTCGGGACACAACCCGATTCTTACACAACATGGCATCTAGCATAGTTTTAAGTTTAGCCCCGATGTTGAACTGAACTACTCTAGTAATTGAGAAAGCATGTGAACAAGAAAAAGAATTGCAAAACATGGTGTTTAGCATGATTTAAATTTGATGAACCAAATCATCATTATAAGTGATACACCATTGCACCAGAATAAACATTTGAATAAGATAAATTTCATCAACTAGCAGCTTTCTACACTAGAACAACAAGAAACACACAAGTAAGCAAGAAATAGTTCAGTAAGCTTAGGAAATCACTACAAAACAAGCTAGAAAAGATCAAAAATCTGATTCAAATGTTAAAGAACACACGTAACCAGAACAAAAAAAAAAAAATTTCTGAAAATAACATAACATAATGAAGGAGAACATTTTGGCCATACCCAACTAGTCAATTCTTTAACGACGAGCTTGCAAACATCACGAATGGCAGCCAGAATTGCAAGATGTGCACCCACATACAAACTGTTGGATGAATTCTCATACAAAGCTTTGAAAACCTGTCATAAAATCAAGTTATGATAACCATTAAGATACAGATGCGGATTTAAAAAAAAAAATATATTAAGTGCCCCATTGATACCTTCTGAGCCACAGCCAAGGCTGCTTCATCTCTAGTAACACATCTTAGGATAATTTGTGGAACTTCAGAAACAGCAGACTGCAAAATGAATCAGAGAAGACAGGAAGAGTTAATTATGTACCCCAAATAAGCAGAGCACCGGAAATGAATTATATTTTATTGTTGTCTTCCAAAAAATCATTTTTTTAAGTTAAGAATAACAAATATAAGCATAGCAAAAGACAAATAAAAGCAGAGCATTAACCCACACGGCATACGGGCAAAAAAAAGAAAAATCTGGGAAGAGAAAGAGATTAAAGTTCCTAAATTAAAAAGAAGGTAAGCAAGGAGAGAATACCTGAATTTCTGTTTCTCTTCCGTCATTAGCCAACAAAGAATCCAACTAAAGACAAATTAACAGAGTAAAAACCATCAAGTTGTTATCATCAAAAAATTACTATATTTTAGAATAATAAGACACTCAATACATTCAAGATAGCCTCTCCCATGTTTTAGCAAAGTTTCAAGCATTCAATGTAATATTACCTCTGCCATGTTGACTACATTAGGGGTCGTTTCAATACCCTTAATACTGCATCTAATCATACAGAGGAAATACCTAAGAGCACTATTATCTCATCATATCCAGCTCACCATCCTATAAAAACTATGTGATAACAGCATCAAAGCTGAAGTCCAGACTTCCTAAAGAATACTAACTACTTCATATGCTCAAACATTAACAGCAGTAGAAATGACATCCATTAACAGAAAATATGCAAAATATGACACCTTGGATGCAACCATCTGGTACTTATCCAATGCATCTCCTGTTGATAACAATGGTTCTGAGACACCAGCTCCAAAGCGTTCAGAGGCAGAGGGCAATGTAAGTGGCTGCGAAGGAGTCCCCAAGTCCTGTAAATAATTTCCAGGTAAGCAGAGCAAGCATGAAGGATTTATATCATATCGAGCAAACTAGCAGAAGCAAACCTTGACAGAAGCCAAGGATTCTGCAGGGAGCAATTCCTGGATAGTAGGAGCTGAAGATGGAGCCATTATTGTAGCATCAACATCATCACACTGTTGAACAGCAGCCTCGTCAATTCTACCTTGATTTGAGGGACCAGCACTGCAATGCCAAATAGAAAACATGAACTAATTGGTGGCATGTGAATATCAAATGAAGGATACATGCAACACCACAAGTAATAAGTTCCCAGTAGCAACACAGGTCAAATCAACAGATAGGTGAGATCAAGCTATGCATATTTCCAGATCTAGAGCACTGTCATTCCAAAGGGGTATTAGCTGGTCTCAAGGGAAGAGACATCAGAAATCAGAATATAAACTGTAATTCTCAGGTTACATGAATGATAGGGAATAATAACGATAACAACAAGATGACAACTAGCTTCCGAAAAGATTAGAATCATCCTCTGGTAGATGAATGGAAGTTTCATCCTACATTCCTAGGTAACAAAGAAAAGACTTCCAATATTAAGCATTATATGTCACCCCAAACAAAGCCAAACTAGATATAATTTTCTGCAAGGAATCTAATGAATCTAAATACCCTAACATCATCTCTAAAATAATCTTCAGTAAGTCATATCAGCAAGACCAGCTCAAGATAGAGCTAGCAAACCCAACATATTTTAACAAGACTATCACAAGGTACACTATTGATGCAAGGCTTAGGGCCCATTTGTTTCTATGCCGGGAATCAGGTCCGAATCAGGAATTGGGTTGGAGTAGGTATCACTCATACTTTAGTTTTAAATTAGGTATGAACTCAAGTGTAATTTGTTGGTAAGGGAATCACTTATTCCCATCCCCTTAGTTAAAGCAAACACTTATATGGGTTTGACTCATTCCTAAACCCATTCCTTATACCAGAGGTATAGAAACAAATGGGGCCTTAGTTTTTCATAGATAGGTTACCACTGATGAATTATTCAAGATGAGAGCAAAAATAAAGTGGCAGAACCAGCACCTGATAATCTGTGGTACAGTCGTGTCAATTTTATCAGAGGCAATACTAATAGGCTGAGACATTGGACCAGGTCCAAGGCCAGAAGAATAAAGTGCTTGATTAAACTGTCCGGAAGATGAGCTGAATGTGCGATTGAGGCTGACACCAGCTGGAGAAGGGCCATTAAGTAGACCATTTGTGCTTGGAGAAGCTTGCTGAGTTTGTAAAGGAAGACGGACAAAATCCTATGAATCATAAAGAAGTCAGTTATATTCAACTACCGAACCATGAAAAAAAAAAACTAAATCCTCAGCAAAGCCTGCAGATTTCAACCTCATACACCCGTTGCTGAGATAGAGACACACGACCAGGCTTTGGCTGAAGCGTTTCTGGTAGAATACTCAAAGGGTTTTGTGCAAATCCACTTGCATCATACATTGAGGAACCGAGACTTTGCTTCCTTCTCATTGCAAGTTGCTGAGCAATTTCTGCATCAATTATCTCCACAGCCTACATATTCATATGCATATTTCTAGTTAATCCAAAACAATTAAAGTTGAAGGACTTAAAATAGTCTCTACCATATCCAGTAAAAACTGAGAAGATCCTTCTATTCATATGAATAGAACTATAAATCCTTGCAAATGTGGATATTGAATTGATCCATAATTTCAGGAGCCTAAAGGGATCCAAAAGGATGTATTAGCAAATGTATTGATCATTTACATACTACTATTACCAAATATGCAGTTCAATTCATGTTACATGCATGTTACAAAGATGTAGGATCAACATACACAATGTATCCAAGAGGATTTCAGCCAGTAGTATTTGTTGATACACATCCTAATATTTTTCCCCAAGTGAAAATGAGATCTTTTTCTTAAAAAATAAACAGGGCCTCTTCATCAGATTTCATCAACTGAAGCAATTACTTATTTTCAATTAATCACTGAAATGGACCCAATCTCTACAGGTTATTTATAAAATCAAAACATACAAATAAAAAACCCCATACCTTATCAGCAGCTGATTTCTCAATATGAGCACAACCCAAGTCAAGATTATCATTAGTAGCAAGTAATATAGCAGCGTCCAGGACCTCATTCGCAACATTTACTGTCTGAAGCATAGATTTCAGTTGGTTTGAAATTGAACCACGTAGAGGTTCCTGGAAAAGAAAACAAATCATTTTTTAGAATATGCAAGTTTTTTACACCAACCTCATCTTATATATGCTAATTCTGCTGCCGTTCTCAATCTTCACATTAAAGACAATTTCACATATACCAAACAATCAAAATTAAGAAGAATATACAACCTTGCAAGTCACATGAGCTAGACTTCCTGCAAGACTCGCAACCATCAAATGTGCAGCATTACATATTCGATTTTCATCTGATTCCAAAGCATAATCCTGAATTACAGATTTAAGTAAATACACTAGTAATGGTGAAAACACAATCTTTAGCTCGAGCATTCTAGCAAGAATGAACCTTTATCACAAGCTCCTTTGTTGTTTGTGTAGCAATTGAAACGCTACGCTGCACAATGCCTGTAACTATTTCATTGATAGCCCTCTCAATGGCAATGGGAAGAACTCTGATACAAAAGTCATATTTTAACCAGTTCATACATTATGAGTTCGCAAAATTCAGCAAAATAATTCTTCAGGATAATGGAAACATGCCAAACCTTTGAAAGTGAGGATGTAGTCCCATTGCACCAATTTTTGGATTTATAACAATATGCTGTGTGAGACTGTTACTCGCTGGCTGCTGAAAACAACAGAAATAACCAATTGAATAATCAATTCATGATTTCATATTGACAAGGTTGAAGACAATAAAGTAATACCTGATTGATAGTAAACGGTGATTGAGGTGGAACAGAAGGTAATAATCCTGAAGCAGGTGCAAGCTGGTCAGGAAATCCAATTTGAGGCAGCTTTTCATCTTCTATTGAAGGACGACCAGGAGCATACTGCATTAACCATGGATATATCAAATTTCCCATTAAGTTGAGTCAAAACACAATTCAGAATGTCTTACTATATTATAACTTTAAACAACAATCAAACTACAAACAAACCAAAAAACATTAGGATATGTACAGACCATTGGACGTGGGTGACCACCAAGATGAGGGGGGGCATTCACTTCAAGAGGTATTTCAAGCGGAGGTAACGGTGGGATCGACCCGGCTCTATCATCAATTGATGGATGTGATGCCACCATCTCTTTGTTTGAAAAATCAGGGTTTCCTTCATAAACTCTAACACGGTCTTTCAAAAGAGAAGTCGGAGCTACGTCTTTCATGTTAACACCCAGATTCTTAAATAGGACCTGCAATGTCATGAATGCATCCACAAATCCAATTATGCAAGTCCAGCTTTTAAAGTAATTCGAGCAAATGCTATCCATGTAATAGATACCTCAATGTCAAATTTCAGGTTCATCTTCAAATGTGGCATAGCATATATCTCAGCAAGCAAGGATAAAATCGCCATAGTCCATGGATTAGGAGGTTGATAAGCTAAACTGTTTTGGCATGGTTCCAGAATCTACAGAAACAACAATGTTGAAATATAAAGAAGCAAAAATGAAATGGAGCAGATTTCTAATCATGAGGGGATTACCTTGGATGTAAAAGGAATTACAGCAATCATCAATCCTTTCTCATATGCCTGTTGGATATCAACACAGATTCAAACACATAAGTACAATCTATTCAAGTAACAATTGAAAGAGTCATCCGAAACAAATATAATAGTATAATACTACGTCCATTCACTAAAGATTGTCATTTTAGCCTTTGACAATCATTAAGCTAAAAGAGTAAAAGACTATAAACTTTTTCTAAAATTTAATACAATTATTAATCATTCACCTCATTTGTAGCCAATAATAGATAAAGATAATTTGCATAAAAAAAAATCAATATGTGCAAATTTCAATAACCAATCTCATAACTCACCAATAAATCATTATCTACAACTCTAAATGACAAAGCAAATTTAGAAGGATAATTATGACAATATTTTCTAAAGAGGGGTAGTGTTGATAAAAAGAACAAAAACAACAATTATGGTTTTTATAATGTGTGCCCATGGGCACAATATTAACATAGCCAAATTTAGCAAAAATAATATTTGTTTGTTTATTTTAATTTTTTCTCCAGGGTTCACCCATTCCAAGGGAAGAGTTTATAAAAAATTAAAAACTTTCAAAAACTAACTTATTAATAAAGAAGCCTTATTAATTATAGTAATAAAGAAGCCTAATGTGATAACAAAAAATGGAAGAAAATTGTTTTATGCTTCACCTCTATGATCAAAGATTTTGGATCTATATCTCGTGCCCTTAGAACTTGATTCCTTCCTATAGTAAGCTTACCAAGCCAGCTGCCTAAGTTCTTCAGCAGAGAACGCTCCTCTGAACTAGACTTAATAAGCTCAGATCCCAAAAGAACCTAAAATGGTAAACAGATTAAAAAAAATTAGCTCAAAGAACTATATATATAATATAAGCTTCAAATTTACACCACAAAACCTACGAACCTTGCAATTCTCATAGGTTGCTTTTAGTATTTCCTTATTCAAAGCCTTGGAATTAGACTTCTCCAAAAATTTCAAATATAATTCATGAAAGTTTGACTCAATGCTTGCTCTGCAAAACAAAGTAGCACATGACAACAGATGTATGAGCATCCATGAATGTAGCTGACATTGATACCTAAATTTAAGATACCAACACTTTTTCCTCTCAAGAAAGAACATTGTAAGGGGAAAAAGAAGTGAGAAATACAACGAAAGGAGTAATAGGAGTATCTTGAGTAACCAATAAATAAGAAACTCAGGATCAAATCTCCAACCTTTTCATGACCATATATTGAGCAAACCATGGAAAGTACTGCTGGTTTAAAACTTCAGAGAATTCTTTTGCTTTGGCTTCAATGTTTGCAGATGAGAGGTTATTGATAATAAAAGACACTTTATCCTGAACCTCGGGAGCTGGAGCCTGCAGGTGGAATGATGGTGATAAAAATACGTATCATGAAGAGAAAGCAAAAACACAAGAAAGCCTATTCATCTAATCTAACACAGTTTAGTGAATAATATAGCCCACGTCTTTGAGCTGGAAGCATCTCTCTTTAAAAGAACCTTAAAAACAAGCTGTCGTTGTAGCCAGCCACACACTCTCCAACAACTGTATCGCTTCATGAACTGTTTTTCCACTTAATTTATATAGATTGGATTTTATTAAAACGAGGCAAAGCAAGAACTAATGTGGTTGGATGGGGAATCTATTAAGTATAACATATCAGCATACTGCTTAATTTTCAGGATTAAACATAGAGCTACTACAGAGACAGAATTGAACATTATGATTTTAGTAAAAATTATTACTTTTTCCAATAAAAAGAATAAAAAGGAACTTTTTCTATAGTTCACCAATTAATCAAATGAACAAGTTTTCAGTACCTCAATAGGGGTCTCTCTTCTTTCAGCAGCAGAAAGTAGAGTTTCTATGTTTAATGCAGAACCAAACCCTGCAAAATGGAAGTTTTTAAACTGATTATAGAGCTGTTGTATGACCGACTAGAAACAAACATTAGCAGGAAAAACTAAGTCACAACCACAAACACAAAACGATATGCAAGTAGATGAAAATTACGGGTTGAGGTTATTCCCCGGGATTGTCGAGGAAGTCCAGGAGAAGATGACAAAACAGACGGAGCAATAGGAGCACTCTGCATTTATAGATCAAATAGAAAAATAGTACACTTGATTAAATCAATGGAAATGCCTCTGAAAATTATATACTGTGCTTACATAGCAATATTCAATACCTTCTGAGTTCCAACTCCTTCACTTGAGGACACACCAATAGATTGAGGGGTTAAAGATAGAGGCGGCTTCAAGAAGTTACTCGTATTTCCAGATGTGCTACTTCCATCATTAGGCACCTGTTGTCCTGGTTGTCCTGGTTGTCCCCCATTAGATCCACCAATCTGCAAATTGATCCACAAGTGCAAGACTGGGTGAACAATATATATAATTTTGAGCAAAACTGAGCAAAGAATATAAGATGGATTATTAAAAGAGTGCAAACCAGTGCATATAACCGTGTTCTTTTAGACAAAACTTCAAGAATTCATAAACCTCTCTTAACTTGGACAAAACTACATTTACATTTTACATTTCGAAGTTATATACTCAGATAGCAGTTGATATCACTTCAAAACTAAGTCCTCGTAAAACACAATTTCATCAGTCAAAATGCTTGTACGACAAACTTATACAATCACACCAAATCACGAAATTATTTAGGAAATTGTTAGAGAAAAATGATTTGATTTAAAGAAATTGGTACAAGGATATTAAAGTAACTTTAAATAGTGCAATACAGTGATGACAATAATTAGCCAAATGTGATGTATAAGTGAGAAAGGCACAACATCACGTTTTCCATATCAGAAACGTTGTACAAAGCTCCTAATACAATTTCCACAGCGTACATATTTTTAGAACTCAGTGGCACAAAAACGATTTCTATTTTTATTGGCCCTAGTAAAAAAATACTGTGCTTGAGAATAATCCCTGAACAGGTCTGCTTTAAGCAGGAAGAAATATTAAAAATAGACCACTAGAAAGAGTAACAATAATAAACCAGAGGTTAGAAGTTTTTGGATAGGGGTTATGATGAAAATGTGTGCAAACCACAAAGTGATCAAAGTAGCTACAGACAAGATTGAACAACTGTCAGATATCGTATTATCATAATAAGAATACCCCCCCCCCCCCCCCCCCCCAAGAGGATACTTTCGAACTTTCTCTTCTCCTTTTAATTTTAGGAATCCTTAAGGATAGATTTTAGACACGAAGTCATTCATAGGCAACATCATCATTTCAATAAAGAACTATATTTTGATATATACATGGCAGCATTAGCATATGAATGAATCATTCAAGGTTTCTTATATTCTAATCAAGCAATTTCTTTAACTATAGAGTTCTTAATTATAACAACATACCATTCAAAGTCTTTAATTAACTCCAGATATTATGGGGCGCATACTCATGCTCATTGGCTTTTATACACTGCCTTTGAGATGGATTTAGTCCCTAAATCAATTTCGGTGCATTCTAACTAAATTCAGTTCTTATTGTCACAGCTGAATTTTGTTTTTCTTGGGTCTATTGGGCGTACCCCCCTTTCCCTGGGGCAGGGGTACCCCCATCTTGACCCCCCCAGATTCCGCTGTAGCGGAACCTCACTGGGTCAATGTTGTTGTTGTAGATATTCCAAATTCACGAGAAAAGAGAATCAAGGCTTGTATAAAATATAAATACAGTTTCTTATTACTCAGATATCAAAGGGCTGTCTTACCACAAACTCAAATATGTTGGATTCACAAGAAAGGTATAAGCTATTAGTCCAAAACCATTAAAAAAAATAGCACTTTAGGGTCAATCATATATTGACTACATCTTATTTTTGGAGTCTTGACATGCAACCAGACAGTGCATTTGACACTCAGGAACACCTCCAGCGGCACAAATAAGTTAAAGATGCTATCTTCTCCACCTTTACCACAATGGTAGTCTATATATCAAATGCATTCACAGAAGCAGCAAAAAATCTGATTTGAGACTATCATATGTATACAGGGGAAAATATATATATTTAGATCATATTTACCTCAATCGTGCCAGCTGAAGTAGAAATGCCAAGATTCTCAACAGTTCCCCCATGTGATCTCCTAGTAAGCACTCCTTCAATATACGCAGCCAGTTCCGGATGAGTACCACGGAGATGAGAAATTTGTAAGATATAATTGCAGTACTGGGGCCACTCATCTAAACGATTGATAAATTGCTCCAAAGCCTTGGTCCCAAATCCAAACATCTAGCAAAAAGGAATCAACCAAGATATGACTCACATTGTCTACTAACAGGAATGAAATAAAATATAAAAAAAATGTAGTTACCTTTGAGTCTGCAGGTTTACGTAATGCATCCAAGACACGACGAAGGGCTGCACCGAGTGTGAGATGAGTCACAAGCTGATTCTTGATGACAGATCCTAATAGTAATTCCAGAAGAATGACAAGTTGTCAATGTCAAGACATCAAACAGAATTAATTCAGCAGAGTACCGAACAAGTAACAGCAGGACCTAAACCATGCAAATATCTTGCAGTAAAAATTAACAAAGCCGGATCCCTTCATTGGCTATACACCCAGTTTTCTCCTTGATTATAAGACAAATTATATTATAGACAGAGCATTACAGGCTGCAAGATGATGAATTGCGATAGACAAGAAAAAACATACCAAACAAGACTGCAGCAAGCCCAAGCTGTTTCTCAGGGTACTTTGGAAAAAATCTACATTCTTCAAACAGATTGTTTATGACACACTCAAAAATTGATTTCTCCCTGTAATGCCAACAAATTCAAGGCATTAAAATAAAAGACAAATATGCTCCAGCTAACTAACCACGTAAAAGTCAATAATAAGGCACAGATATGTAGGTTTCAAAGACCTTAATACAAGTCTACTATTCCCTAATTCTCACTACACAGCCTCAGAACACAACCTCTTCTGAGCCTTAAACTATTTCTGGAAGAGCTTTATCAGTTCACAACAGAAGCCAAGAGAATAATAAATTCTGCACAAATTTCAGCTCCTCAAAAAGGAAACATTTCTCAAATATTCTTTCTACTTCAGAAAACCATTCCACTTAAGTATTTCTTTATAAAACTGGGAAAAAATCACATCAGCTAAGTGAAAAAAAAAAAACAAGACAACAAATGCACCGACTGCTGGGCAAAGCATACAAACCCTTCATACCTACACCAGCAGATAGTCTAGAAACAGGAAATGATACTGGCCCAGCATGTTAGCACACACCCTATTGATAAGTGGTGTTTGAATGTCACTTAAAAGTTAAAACAGAGCATTTGGCACTACATATTTTGGATTTTAAAATAATGCATCATAATCAATACTACATGTTTAATTTTAATAACCAATAAGCATAAATTCTTTATAATGCATGACATGCAAACGAACCCCAGGTCTTAAGATGAGAATGCAACCTTGGATCAGTAGAGTCTTTGAAACGTGAAAGCATTTCAACCATCTCAGAGATAGCCAATTGTTCTGAAAACATTCGCTGGAAGTAAGAGTTTGCTTCTGACTCGACATCATCATCGTATGTAGCAGCTGGAGGTGCTTCAGTATTTTCATCATTCTGGCTCAATGCACCATGTCTAAGGGAGGCACTCAGTTTTTCCATCTCATCACAAAGATGGGTAGAGTTTAGTGAACATAAATTTGCTTGAAGAACCTACAAACAGTGTTCCAAAGCGATTTGAGGAAAAAATGGACAAATAAAAAAAATAATGCAGGGTTTAGTTCGAAACCTTCAAGAACACTGCAACTGTTTGGGGGTGAACATTCAGGGATACACCAGAATGATGGATCCTCTCCTGCTCAGAAGTCCCATACTGATTCTCTTTCAGATACGTAAGGCACTCCTGCATTATAGATAAACTAATCATTACAAGAATTAACCCTAAATCAAATTATATGCACAGTTGTCTTAAAATACACATGACTGGAACTGAAAGATCCTTATAG
The DNA here is from genome assembly GCA_964016875.1 of Fallopia convolvulus. Classification (NCBI taxonomy): domain Eukaryota; kingdom Viridiplantae; phylum Streptophyta; class Magnoliopsida; order Caryophyllales; family Polygonaceae; genus Fallopia; species Fallopia convolvulus. Next base: position 57,626,543 of record OZ024718.1, on the reverse strand, counting down.
CAGACATCACCTCAAAAAACGTGTCCCCATATATTATAAGATTGTCACTAAGCCATTTCTCAAGATCAAGATGCTCCATTTTGAAAGAAGCCACTGCCAACTTGATTGCTTCATTAAAAGGCATCATCTTCAAGACAAGGTTGAGAATCTGTAAGAATGATAACCATGAGCAGAGTTCAGAACCATCAGTCCAAGTCCTAAGAGCAGTGCAACAAATACCAGTAAGACTAAAAGGAGCATCTAATATCAGTCCTCCAATATTGCTGCATACCACTCTTGATCATTCATTTAGATTTCTTTCATAATTAGATATTATCATGGCCAAATAAAAAAGTTCAATGAGAGCTCCATCATCTAAAATCGAAGAGATGGTCAATCACTACTAAGTATATTAATTCAAATGCTAGAAAAAGATTACTAATACAGCAATACATATCTAAGCAAACCCTAAGGTTGCTAAAAACATCAACAATAAAGAAAGTACAATAACAGAAGGAATCAAGCAAAGGACAGCTAGAAAACGACTTTAAAGCATATAAATAAGAACTTGCCTTTATCTCATCACAAATGTCCACAATATGAGCAATGTTATCTGCATCAGTTGTAAGAGCTTCTACAAATGCTCGTCCTAAGAGAAGTGGATTGGAGAGCCACATTTGCATAATGATTCCATTTTTATTGGTACTGGTACTACAGATCACTCTGGGGAATATACTGAGTGAAAGCTCATACTGTACAAGATTATATGCAGTCTGCCACAAAAACAGAGGGAAAGAAATCAACCAGATGGCGGTCAGACTATTATCAGGATGATTGATGCACAAACATTTTGCATACTTATAAATAGATAATTGGATAAACGGATTATATAGATGCGCACACACACACAAATATGGAGAGAGGTTTGCCATGCAAAAGCAATTTCAAGGGTGGTATACCACGTTTACCAGCATCATGACACAATTTCTTTTAAAATGTACCCCACATATGTATCTAAAACTGATAAAAAAGACATCCATTTATCAAACCTATAAATACACACTAAGCAATATCTAGAGAATTTGGATTTAACTTTTGAGAATCATCTTTTACTAAACACTTTTTCAACAAATCATAAATGTAATCTACAGGATTCAGATCTTCACTGAGCATCTTCTTATGAGCATTTTGGGTGATTTTCACTGATTCTATGGCAAGCAGACAATAAAAAAAATCATGGCAAGAAAGCCAATGACAATTTCTAAACAACAAAATGAAAGCAGAACCAGGAAAAAATGGCATGACCAATTCATAGTGAAAGAAAGGACTATTACCTTAATCTGTGCAAGCCCAAGAAGCAGTACTTCAGGGCAGTATTCAAGAGGATACTCAAAAATTGATTGCACAGAAGCCCTGTAGCCTCTTTCAGCTAGCTGGCATAATACATCCAATAGATCAAGACAAAACCATGCATGGTTGGAGAGTCGAGATTCAAGCTTCAGACCTTGAATTGAATCAGGAAGTTCCTGCAAGTGTACCAGCTTGATTTAGGGGGGGAAATGAAAAAGAAGCAATCAGCAGGAATTAATTATAGTATCAATTTACCAGTTGTCTGGCTGAGTGGGAAAAGGTGAACATCTCCGCTGGAGAAGATATAGCATACTTTAGAAAGGAAAGCTGTCCTTCAGCATTTTTCCAGACTGAACCACAAAAGGAATGGACTGGAAAAGGATCCTACAAAGATTGAAAGAAACAATACAACATCTATTGAGGTTAATTACATATGGAAAAAAATGGAAATAATTAGATGCTTTAATTCCATCAAAGGAAGACTTAAAACTGAAAAGAAAACCTACATCCACGCTTAGCAAACATACCTGGCAAGCAAGCTTGTAGATTGACATGAGACAGATGAATGCATCCTCATCAGGTATACAGAATCCCTCATAATCCAGGCACTCCATCACATGAAACCAGTTTGAGTCAGGAGCCTGTAGCAAACAACAAGCAAAAGAAAAGTTTCAGAATAAACATATAACACAATGACAGATAAAACGAAAATAAAGAAATTAACTTTCATGGGCTATCAATCTACAACACCATAATGTACAATTATAATACAACTTCATACTTGCTTCCCTATGATAACTATGAGAAGTAGACTGGCAATACATGATCCTGCCCCTAAACTAACCCAGTAGGTCCTGATCCAATTCAACCCAAAACACAGGGGGATTCTATATGACAAGAAGACCATAATTTCTTTTCTCTTAATTAACTTAGTCATTAGTGTCATGATCTTCTTGACTATGCATATGATTGTATTTGAATTGTGGATAATGGTATGGACTTATATTGTTACTTTTACGACTTTGATTTTTGTCATATCTTTTCTGAACTTAGTAGTATCGTTCAGTAATTGACACGATCACCATTTAAAAATTCAGGTTCTGCTGAAAAGCGAATTCAGATTTGGCATTCTAACCCACCAAAAAGATCTAAATGGAAAATAAAAAAGAAAAAGAGATTATATATGCATAAAATCAAGTAGAAATAATTTCCAATCCAACAAATCTATCTATATACTAAAGAAGAAGCCTTTTGGCCACATGTCAACCTATTATTCAATTCGCTTATGTGTCATTTTTTGGTATTTTTGAATTTTTATTTTTATCAATAATTTGGGTCCCACTATATTTTAACTAATTTTTTTATACTTATTAAAATAATAAATACTTAACATTCCTAATATATAGGCATTTCAAAATTTAAACATTAATATATTTTTAAATTATGTAAATTTGAAAAATAACTTATTTATGCAACATATTTTTAAACAAAACCCGTACATGGTACGGGAATTCAACTAGTAAGTCACTAAATATGATGTTCTATCAACAGCCAAAGACAATATAAATGCCAAAACCATAACTTACAAGCTCTTTAATGGAATCAACAAGAACATTAATGTTCCAGGTGCTGAGCTCTGGCAGATCAGATGCAAGATTGTATCCAGTTGCAGAAAGATATACTGGAAATGCATTTTGGCCCTCCAACATGCTTCTATGACTGCAAGCAACAGTGCCAATTATCCTAGATATGGTTGGTTCAGTTAAGGGTGAGAGAAGAGATAAAACGTGTTTGCAACTCTTTGCATCATCGGTGCATCCATAACCTAACTCCTTCATGATACCAGCCATGTTTATTTCTCGCTCCATTTCAGCAACAACAGCATCAAAATCATTTTCACAATCATACAGGTAGTCAAGATTCCTGAAAGAAAATTTAAAGACCAATGAGATTGTAATAAAAATTATAAAGTATAGGGAATTTAGTCCAAAAAAGAAAAGATCAATTAAACCTTAAGACGCTGGCTTCTTCAGATTCATTTGATGTCAATGGGGCTAATATAGAAGGGTAGCTCTCATTCCATGGCACCAAATTTAGCATTCTAATAAATGTATCCACATGTTTAGAGAGATCTTCAGATTGCCGCAAGAACATAAGAATCTGTTGGACTTGCTCAGTTGAGCTCAAGGCACTGGGATTGGAAAGCAAACTTTCTATTTGGGACACACAAAAGCTTTTCCCTGAAAAGAAACACATAGTAGTAACACACCAAAGGTCATATCAACGTCTCAACCTATGCAAAAAAAAAGGAATTGGAAAGCAGGGATACTATAGGAGATAACTCTCCACCTCTATGCAACAACTTACCATAGTTTCGGGTCTCAGGATTTTCACAATCCAATAATGCAAGGCCCATGGCAATTTTTTCAGATATTGACAAGCAAAAGGCGTCAGATAGATTATCAAGGAATGCATCTTTAATGGCTTCACTTCTTACAGACTGACAGAATAATGTGCTGAAATTGGGTTTCACCAAAAGATATTTGAAAAGTGATACTATAGCTGGATTTAAGCAAACATTTTTGAGGTCTGTGGCATAAACATCGATGTGGTCAAAGCAGCTACGCAAGAGCAAAATGCTTTCGTCAACTCCATCAGCAAACTAACAAGAAACAAAATGTAAAAATATGTTAATAAACTTAACGTAATTATATGAATAAGTAAATACATGCTTAAAAGACTAAGAATGGAGTTTCAAATATCAATAAGGCAAAAACGACTGCAACAGCAGCCATTTCGATGCTAATGCTGCAGCTTCAACTATAACCTCAGTTCATTCCCTTGACGAGGGATAGTAATTATTTGATATCATAGATGAATACAAAATTAACAATAAAAATGCTCTAAATTCAATACCATATAATACTAATGGGCTTCAAGTTGAAAAGTTGCATGCATAATCATTATTTGGTTATGGGAAAAAAATCATGATCAACAGCAATAACTGTCACTTTGCTATTTAGATATTAATTTCCACATTTTGCTTGGTTAAAGGCAACATTTTTGGATACACTTGGGAGGCTGACCATTCATATCAAGAAGCATGTGAAGGGCTGCAACACTTGCCCCATTTCTACGAGTTAGAAAAAAAAAAAGGAAATTTGTTTCAACATGCTGGGCAAAGCCTCATCTGACATACTTAAAATGCCCAATTACTTATATTAAAAGCAATAATACTTCTGATCACCACCCTAGGCTCTCTAGATCTTAAAACTCTACAAGCCCCCAGATTCCTCTAAATTTGATCACACTTCACCACGATTAGGTTCTTTTCAATTAAAGCAGGTGAAGTAAGATTACCAAAGCCTTAAGCAGCTAATTATGCCAAAAGCTGACCCACATGAAATAATAGCTATTATGAGTTCTAATCGATCATCATCAAAACCCTAACAACTTATACTTCAATCCCACTTACTTGACATAAGAAAGACCCCCTAACTTTTGAAAAAAAGTGGAAATGGATAATCCTTCAGCAGAAACAATCTTAACCGAGAGATGCGAAAAAAAAAACATCCAGGAAGTCACAAATTCAAACCCGTCTAAAGCAGTACAAAATAGCATAATTTCTATTGAAACTCATACCGAACGATCTTCAATTCTCAAAAATAAAGCACAATTTCAAAAGAGAGAAAAAAAGAGGACATCGAACAGCATTAGATAAACAAAAAGACAATTATCCGCATTCCTCATTCTACATGTTAGATAGTGAGGGATAGAGAAACGCGATAAGTTCTACCTCACAGAGCTCGCGAAAAACGGATTCAGAGTTGGATCCGTCCAAACTCTGTAACAGAAACCGAATATGTTTGGAGAAGGTGGTCGAGAAAGACAGCATCATCAGGCACAGCGCAATGCGACTAAATCGATCGCTAGGGTTTTGTGAAGAACAGGGAGACGGTCAGACCAAGTAATTTTGCAGGGCTCGGGAAAGAGAAAACACAAGTGCGAGTTTCGCCTTCGCTATAGCTATCACAATCGAGAGAAAAGGATCGTGGTGCTCACCGCATCCCGGAAGGGAGTTTTATAGCGGTGCGCTATTTTTAGGGTAAATTACACATATCCTAAAATCCACCTCTACTTATGGCCTTTTTTGCACAAAATTCACAATAGTTAGTTTATTTTAATGAAATTGTCTATTCTAAGAATTACATTTCCTAAGGTGGCGGGGGTAAAGCATCTCCAAAAACTTTTCCATATTATTTTTTTGAAAGAAAAAAGTTGCTATATTATTACATATCTAAAGCCGCCAAAGCCAAAAACCAGGGCGGAGAGTTCGAACCAAATACTTGTTCATGTCACGTAGCGTGTCATAAACGAGCAACATAATTAGTAATTACATTTCCATGCCTACTAACATGTATACACTCTACTAGACATGAAAGAGGCTAAAATACAACTTATACCATGGTCTTTTCTAAATGGCACCCACTCTACAAATGTAACACCCCCTTCCTACCCTGGAGGTATTATCGCCAGTAACCCCGATTAAGACTAAACCGAAGCTACCCAAGGCTTTAAACTGACTGAACAAACTAGAACAAGGTAAATGCAACCATTTAAAACCTAACAAAATTAACTAAAACTTTACAACGGAAAAGAGAATAAAAGGTATTATACAAGTCTTAACTTAAAAAAATTAGTAAATTAATAGAACAATCTTCTATTTAAACAAAATCTTCATCCAGTCTTCCTTAAGTTCTTATTTTTGAAACTCAGCTTCGCTTTGAAGTAGTTCAACCATGATCTTCACTCAAGTATAGCCATTGGAAACTTTTCTTCAACTTCTGGAGCTTCAAACCTCGGAATCCGCCTCTTGAATCAACTTCCAAGAAGAACCCGATGTATCGTATACAACGGTGGACACCAGCCGACCATATAAAAGAAAAGAAAATGGACGGGTTAGTCTAATGAAAGACTAGCAAGCGGAGAAACTAACTTGGTTCTTATGGTTGTAACTAAACATATTGGCATCCAAATCCGAATAGACTCGGATTGTGATCCCACAGTTAGCAGTCTTATAGAGAATAAGAAGGAGACTCGCATAATCAAGAGAGAGAACACCACCGCTTGTGGTTTCTTTAAGAAGCATAAACCATTGTTGGGAACTCATAATAATCACATCATATTTTGAAAAGCCTCCATCGACTAATCAGATTGACTTAACCAAAGTTTGATTAAGAATCATTCATAACCAGGAGCAAGAATGGCTTTCCGACTGGACGAACCATTCAGGTATATTAATGTGCCTAACGCACTTATCTTATATTACTTTCAAAACTTTTCACAAACAAGTTGGTGGCTTTTAATCGGCCCGAACTACTGCCGAAATATTTTGGTATTGTAGAGATCATCGGAGTATTTCATCCATTGTCATCTACCATGTACCAAGATCATAGGACTTAAGCTATCCTTGATCTTTCATTTTGCATATGGTGAGTTAGAGATCACAGAGGCCTATTACCATGTCGTCTACACTACACCGTGCCGAACCTGCACTTAGCTAGAGTGCCTATCAACCCTCTCACACGAAGAGTAGGGGAAGAGAGTCATGACCCACCATTAGGATTAGGCCCCTCCTAATGTAATATTGTTTTAAAGAGAGGATATGGAACCACGTTCCCCTCCCTGAAACTATCTTAATTCAATAACAATGTCTCAGCGTGAGACAACATCCAAGGTCACCCATAACGGACCTAAATCCAGTTCTACCGCAAAACTGAATAAACAACATGGTCATTATTTCTAACAAATATAACAACCTATCATATTTTATTAATCATACAAGTTGTTCCCAATGCAAATATTAAATGGGATCCAATTCCTCATTTAATAACAATAACGCAAGAGAGAATCGTCCACTTGCCTTAGAAGGCGTGCTCAACGTCTTTAGCAATTCCAACGGTAATCTTTATTATCCTTCTGACAAATATAACAAAAGGATTTCTCAGCAACGAGCTCACAGAAACACTTCTTAGTTGTATTCTCAAATTCTACAACTTCCTAATCGATAAACGATTTAATTTCCGAATATCGATATATAACAAATCCTTAGTTATCATGCTTCAAGGAGCCATCTTGGCGGAATTATAACTAATTATCCGCTTCACTTTTGAAACAACTTTCTAAACAAAAAGTATTCCTCAGTAACAATTCTTAAAGATTACCAAATCTCGGATCAAACGGATTAACAACGAATCCTGAGTAATTATCCGAAGTCCTTTACCTGCCAATCGGTAACCAAAACTTGTATTCGCTATAACTGAAGATCCGGACGTCCGTTTCTCGAGCGGTTTGAACCTGTGGAACCGTAATAACATCAAGATTATAAAAACCATAAATTTAATTAGCAAAGCAGAACCGAAAGGCCCTTATGGTGGCTCCGTAATCAACCCGCTAATTAATTTCGATCGTATATACCTTCACTCGAGCCCATGGCTCGTTTGACTCGATAGTGGCTCGATTCCCGAGCCCAAGGGTGGTCGGGTATCGCCCGGAGGTGGCTCCCGTGGTGGCTGGTGGTCGGACAAGCTACCGATTGCCGGCGGCGGGGCAGCGAGGCAGAGAAGGAAGCCGGCGGTGGAGATTCGAATTCTATCTCCCTCGAACCGTCGTTCCGACCTGATTTCTCTTGCTGGTTCTGGTGGTTGCAGCTCCGAGGCGAGGCAGAGAAGGCGGAGGAGATGAGGAGGAGGAGGAAGAAGATGGTGGACGGGCGGAGAAAGCTAGCGTCGGCGGTGAAGAGCTCTCGCCCGAGCCCGCCGTTCGCTCGTTCCTTCCTCTCACTCTCGATTTTTGTTTTGTTTGAAATTGAAATTGATAAACTTTGACTAGGCAAGTAGATAAGATATGCCGTGGATCCATCCTAATCCCACTCTGGTTCCTTCCTTACTAAGGCCTAGAACAGGCGGTTTAAAACTCAAAATCCGTCTCGAAACGGGACTCGCGTTAAAGCGGTAAAATTATGTACTTCGGATGGCAAAACTTACTAAATGAAAAACGTCCCGTAAATTATGTAGACCAATAAAACCAATTTTCCATGATTTTATCACGCTACCCTCAATTTTTAAGGCTTCCGTTTCGTATTTTAAATTCCTTTCGGTACATAATTAAAAAGACGGCTTATCCAATAAATATTCTTTTTCCACCGAAAAATCCTAGAATTCACACTGATCCATAAAATCATTTCTTTGTGATTTTAGTATATCACCAAGAATTTTCTAGGATTTAATCTCCAACAAAAATATTGGATTAAGCGTTAAAAGGGACCAAAAAGGTTAAAAGGATATCCGAGAAAAATTCAAAAATATCTTAAAAACCGCAGTTATTACCACAAACCCTACCCAACACCCACACTACCCCATATTACATATAAATTAAAATTAATTATAATTTACAATACCCAACCCTCTCATTTTTCACCCTCATCTTCTCCACATCTCTCTACACACAACAAGAGCATACAAAATTCAATCAAGTTCTTGCTCAAATTGAAGTTCTTGGTGCATAATATCCATTAAATCCACTCCTACAAGCAATTATGGTAAGTTTTCTCTACAAATTCACCCATTTCAATTCAATTCAAGTTCTAGATCTAGGTTTTTATAGAAATTTAGGTTTAACTTTAAAATTGTTCTAAGGAAGTTAAATACTAAAGATTTGGACCTATTTTGATAGATTAAAACCGATTTAGGCATAGATTTGATAATCGGAGGTAGAAAATGAGGTAAAAACGGCCCGATCGAGTGGGTGATTCACGGCTGCGCGAGGTTGAAGACGAAGTCTTCAGCCGTTACGACCAAGACCCAAATGGCCGTCACGGCCATTTGGTGCATGGCTCTCACGGCCTTCCCCCGTTGGGTCGTCACGGCCATCCTGCGCAAGGCCGTGACAGCCATTCGTCTGGTTGTTCAATGCCGTGCTGCCAGACGTCGAGGCTGTAAATTCGTCAGGCTGTAAATTCCACCTGAATAATTTCGATTATATTTTTTTCGTATGTCAGATGTCTAGGTGCTTAGAGACGGGTTTAGAGACTCGGTCTGCTCGTTATCGACGTCGTGAGGCGCGTAGTGAGCAGATGGCACCGATTCCCTTGGCCCCGGAGGCGTAACTGTGGTTTTTAAGGATATTTTTGAATTTTTCTCGAATATCCTTTTAATCTCTTTGTCCATTTTAACACTTAATCCAATATTTTTGTTGGAATTTAAATCCTAGAAAATTTATGGTGATGTCCTAAAATCATAAAGAAATGATTTTATGGATCGGTGTGAATTCTAGGATTTTTCAGTAGAAAAATAACATTTATTGGATAAGCCGTCTTTTTAATTATGTACTGTAAAGGTTTTAAAATACGAAACGGAAGCCTTAAAAATTGAAGGTAGCAAGATAAAATCATGAAAAATTGGTTTTATTGGTCTACATAATTTACGGGACGTTTTGTATTTAGTAAGTTTTTCCACCCGAGGTACATAATTCTACCCCTTTAACGTGAATCCCGTTCCGAGACGGGTTTTGATTTTAAACACCGCCTCTCCTTTGCCTTAGTAAGGAAGGAACCAAAGAGATAAATTCAGGAAAGGGGCTCGCACCTTTGTAAAATGAAAATAGAGGAAGGAGAGAGCCGATCAGGACGGAACGACGGACTGGGAGAATTGAATTTCTCCACCGCTGCACATCTTGCCTTTCCCCTACCTCCTCCTCATCTCCTCCTTCACCTCACCTGCTTCTTCTTTTAACTTTTGGGCTCGTGGCTGCTGCAAAACAGAACCAAGAAGAGAAACCAGGACGGAGCCGGACTCGGGAAGAAGGAATTCGAATCCTTACCGTCGGCTATCTTCTTGCCTCGCCGCGCGACGTCGTCGGCGATCACCAGCCCCTCCGACCACCACCCACCGCGAGGGCTACCACCGGGCAACACCCAACCACCCTTGGGCTCGGGGATCGAGCCACTATCGAGCCAAACGAGCCATGGGCTCAAGTGAAGGTAATTACGATCGAAATTAATTAGCGGGTTGGTTGCGGAGCCATCGTAAGGGCCTTTCGGTTCCGCTTTGCTAATTAAATTTATGGTTTTTATAATCTTAACGTTGATACGGTCTCATAGGTTCAAACCGCTCGAGAAACGGACGTCAGGATCTTCAGTTATAACGAATACAAGTTTTGACACCGATTGGCAGGTAAAGGACTTCGGATAATTACTCGGGATTCGTTGTTAATCCGTTTGATCCGAGATTTGGTCACCTTTAAGACCGTTACTAATGAACAATTTTTATTTAGAAAATTGTTTCAAAAGTGATGCGCCAAGATGGTTCCTTGAAGTATGATAACTAAGGATTATTTATGAATCGATATTCGGAAATCAAATCGTTTATCGATTAGGAAGTTGTAGGAGTTGAGTATACAACTAAGAAGTGTATCCATGAGCTCGTTGTTGAGAAATCTTTTTGTTATATTTGACAGAAGGGTGATAAAGATTACTGTTGAATTGCTAAGGACGTTGAGCACGCCTTCTAAGGCAAGTGGACGGATCTCTCTTGCTTTATGGTTATTAAATGAGGAATTGAATTCCAATCGATCTTCATGTTGGAAATAATTTGTGTGCTGAATAAAGTTTGTTAGATTGTTATTTTGTTAGAAATAACGACCATGTCGTTATGTAAGTTTTTACGCTAGAACTGAACTTAGGACCGTTGTGCGACTTTGTGTTTTTAGCTGTCTCATGCTGAGACATTGTTGCAAAGTAAGATAATGGAGATGGGAGTTTAGACTCCAAAACATCTCTTTAGTGGTCCTATGTTGAAACATTGTTTTAAAATAGATAGCCCAGGGGTAGGAGCTGAGTCTCCGATGACCTCTTTATAACAAAGTCTGTATTGGGGGCATAGCTTGCTAGCGGATCCCAATATTGGAGTAATGGCTCATGTCTCTCTTCACGTTGAAGGAGGACAATGGTGCACTCTAGCTAAGTGCAAAAGAAACTGATGTGGGTCAAGTGGTCACGGATGAAACAGGCCCTCTCACCCTGACGACATCAGTTACAAGAAATTGATCGACAACAGTTTGGGTCGATTTAAAGCTATTAAAGTGAATATGAAATGTTAAAATCATGAAGTGAAGAGAGTGCGATAGGCACGATAATGTACCTAAATGGTTAGTTCCTTTGATAACCATTCTTGCTCCTGATTAAGAATGATTTTTAATCAAACTTTGATTAAATTAAACTATTTTGTCGTTGAAGACGATGGTGAATGTTGTGTGGCTAGTATAAGTTTCCATTGATCATTTATGCTTCTTAAAGGAACCACAAGCGGTGGAGTTCTCTCTCTTGAATATGCAAGTCTCCTTCTTATTCTCTATAAGACTGCTAACTGTTGGATCATAATCCGAGTCTAATAGGATTTGGATGCCAATATGTTTAGTTACAACCATAAGAACCAAGTTAGTTTCTCCGCTTGCTTAGTCTTTCATTAGACTAACCCGTCCATCTTCTTTTCTTTTGTATGGTCGGCTGGTGTCCACCGTTGGTATATGACACATCAGGTTTTTCTTGGAAGTTGATTCAAGAGGCGGATTCAAAGGTTTGAAGCTCCAGAAGTTGAAGAAAGGTTTCCAAAAGCTATACTTGAGTGAAGATCATGGTTGAACTACTTCAAAGCAAAGTTGAGTTTCAAAAATAAGAACTTAAGGAAAACTTGATAAAGACTTTGTTTAAATAGAATGTTGTTCTATTTGTTTACTAATTCTTTTTAAGTTAAGGCTTGTATAAGACCTTTTATTCTCTTTTCTAGCTGTAATATTTAACTTAATTTTGTTAAGTTTTAAATAATTTCTTTTACTTTGTTCTAGTAAGTTCTGTCAAGTTAAAGCCTTGGGTAACTCTGGTTTAGTCCTAATTGGGGTTACTGGCGGTAATACCTCCAAGGTAAGTAAGGGGGTGTTACAGGAGGTTCCGGAGGTTTGGGGCTAGAGGAGCTTCTATGTGTTACACGTTATTACAGGTAATTGATCAGACCTGTTTTTTTTTGTTTCTTTATTTTGGCTAATATTATCAGCCACACTTGACCAGTCCGATATTTTTTTTTATTTTAGAGAAGCATATTTTTTTTTGTCTAGTCTTGGATCTTTATATACTTTCCATCACTTCATCCCGCCGGGATGCCATTACCATTTCCAGAGGGAGCTACATGGTCTCAGATCTGGGGAGATGGTGGTACAGTGCAGGTTGGGCGCAACTACAGAGCAGAGCTTGATGCTATGACGGCGACAGATGTGAGTATACTCTTTACAAGTTGTATTTAGGGTTATTTTTATCCAAAAGGACTTCATTTATCATGCGAATTTGAATCAGGTGGCTTGGATGCCCTATGGGGATTTGGATTTTACCGATGCATATGCTTCGTCTTGTTTTCATGGCCTGCTATCATTTCTGGCTATATCAGAGCCATACATGCCAGATCGATGCGCTAGGCAGTTTGGCCGTGTACAGAGGATACCTGAAGATGTTATTATGCCGAAGACTGCCGTTCGAGTAGGAGACTTGACAAGGTACAAGGTAGAGTTTGACACAACCACTTGGGTTTGGAGATCTAGGGATTTGCACCGTATCAGCTTAGGCACGATGGGGTCTCCTGTGATTAATGATCCGTCCGAGTGTGCTGAGGACTACTTGGCTTGGTTCTAGACTTGTACAAGTCCGGGCCAGCCCGCCCGGCCCGCTTAAAACACGGGCTTGGGCATTGAAATTAGCCTGAAAGGCCCGGCCCGTAAAATATGGGACCGGGCTTGGACAACGAAAAAAGCCCGTATACCCGGCTCGACCCGGCCCGTATGTATTATATATATAATTTATATAATTTATTAATATATTATATCATTAATTTATATTTTATAATAATATTAATATCATTTATAATTTATAATAATATTAATATATTATATATATAATTTATATTGCAGGTCGGGCTAGCCCGTGGACAGCCCGACCCGTGTTTATGGGCGGGTATGGACAAAAAAATAGGCCCGAACCCGCCTATGTACAGGTCTACTAGTTGGTTCCTACCTCGTACACACACACGTGTTAGTCGGCCCGCCACGAATGCTGAGGAGGCATAACGTTGGGATTTTTTGCCTTTGTTACATAATTGATGTTTTTAACTAATGATATATTTTGTTGTATATGCAGCGCATGCAGGAGGCGTTGGGTTATCTTGCACCATGGGCGGCATATGCAAGGGTGCACCCACTTGGGGTACAGGAAGCTACCAGGAGATCTATTGAGATCATGGGAGGAGCGGTTCCTAGATATGGCGATGGTGATGACCATTCAGATGATGCATAGGGATTTATATTTTGCTTATGTAGTTCCGATTATTTATGTTTTGATTAAGTAGTTCGGATTATTTATGTTTTCATTTGTAGTTTGGATTATTTATGTTTTGATTTGTAGTTCTGACTATGTAGGATTATGCTTGCATATGGATTTATATTATGATAATGCTCGGATATGGATTCAAACTAAGTAGAAACTTCAAACTAATATTACATATTCAGATTTTATTTGTTGTCGTTGGAGCAATAGAAACTTCAAACTTCAAACTAAGTAGAACCTAGGTCCATTAAAATGGGATTATCATACTTGGAGCAAATTTGTATTTGTTGAGTCGTTGGAGCAATGGACGAAGAATGCTAAATGCGTCTGTGTCACAATTATGTCTCCACATTGGAACTACCGGTGGCAGTGGACAATCATCAAGGAAGAACACGTGCAACCAAAGAATTAACACATTAAATGTTATACATAATCGAAAAAAGCCCGAAAAAGTTAAAAAAGTCAATAACTTACCGACTCAAAATGTGCACAAACGGTCTCGAAGAAAATGAAGATGACTCCATTCTCCAAGGTCTCATTCCAATTGGGGGGGGGCGTTAAGGGAAGATAAGTTTAGTGTTGTCGCCCCACAACAACAAGTGCGCAATTGTATGTTGTAGCAACCAAATGCCCCATGTCTGGAAGGCTAAACCACCTCTACCGGGGGGCGAAACCTGGACTATCCCACTCTAGCTTGCGGGACATCTCAATAGCCGTATAATGAAGAAAAGCGTGGTCAAATATGTTGGCATGCTCGAGTACAGTCATCATCATCTGAGTTCGGACGTCGCGCCATCTTTCTTGACCGAGCCCTAGACATTCTGCAACGGCTCTGAACCCACAATTTCCATCAGCAACAATCGCATAGTGACCCCTAAAGAACTCTTTCATACACATCAGAATGAACTGCAAAGGATCGGGTGATGGATCCAAAGTAAGTGGTGGAGTGCTAGGAGAGCTCTTTTCAGATGGAGTTGGGGGTGGACTTGGGTAATTTGGGGCCCGCCCTCTAGGCTTCTTTGGAGGAGTCCCGTCCAACTCTTTGTCAATTTGCTCCCACCCACATAGAGTTCTTTTGTTTGGACTATTCTTGGGTCTTCCCTTTGGCTTTCGAACTACGGGTTCTTTTACTGTCCTCTTATCTGGTCGGGCTAGCTTGCGGATATCATGAGCACAATTGTATTGTTCATCAGTTGTCATTTCAGAGAACTCATTGTTCATGAAGTCATCCATTAGTGATCTTGCAACTCTACGCTTTGTACCTTCCGCCTCTTCATTAGGCAATATGGGCGTGTCTAGGTTAAGTGTTCGCCAAAAGATATGCACTGCAGTAGGAGGAATTGGCATCTCCTAGGACACATAACGTGCAATGTTGTGGACACATGGCAACCCGTGTGTCACTGGCAACAGACATCTACAGTTAGGGTCAAGGTGTGCATCTTCCCCTTTCTCATACTCGTCCATCAGAAACTTCATTCCTTTCTCTGCTACCGTGTAGTTTAACAGTCTGAAAATGTCAACTCCAATCAACTCAGACATCATCCTGAAACGACACTGATTCAAAGAAGCTTTTATCTCGTTCACTTGGATCTGCAATAAGGAATGATATTGATCAAATGTTGTGTCCAATCTCACGTGGCATGTAGTCAACCAGTCTTTGAATGTTGAGTGTTGTCCTTCCACCCTATAACAAAATGTCAATAATCAGCTCAACGCCGTTACGGCCATGGCACACACAACCGTTACGGATGGGAGTGTCATGGCCGTGATGGCCAGAAGCCTCTTGGCCATAACGGTCGCGTCTCGTCTCCTTACCAATAAGAATCGAAAAGGCACAAATGTTGTCGTGGAAACCCAAACTAAAACGAGGGCCTCAACTAGATACAACACTAAAACCACAAAACTAAAACGAGGGTATAACAATTTTGGTATGAAGTAATTACCTCGTTGTGATCTATTCGAAGCGAGTTTTTCGTCAAATTATAGTTATACATGTAATCCTCATTGGACATGGTTTTTGATTGTTTTTGGAGAGAAGAAGAGCATAGAAGAGAAGAGAGGAGAGTGTTGGAGGGTTTGAGACTCGGTTTTAATGTGCAAAGGGTTAAAAAGAGCGGGCAATAAATGTTGTTAGGTAGGGTGTTGGCATTAAATGCATTTTTTTGAATTTATTTTACATATGATCGTTACGGCTAAATACCTTATAGCCGTAACGACCATAAGAGCCTTGGCCGTACGGCCAGGGAGGCTGGGGCCGTAACGGTCGTAGGCCATATGGCCGTTACGGCCGTAAGCTACGAGTAGGGGGCGCCGCGTAGGCCTGCCACCCTACTCGTAGACCGGGCGCCAAATAAATTGTTCGTATATCATCTAGTAAGGACCCAAAATAAGAAAGATTAGGAGACTTAGAATTAACTCCTAATACCAAACTAAGAGAATCATATTCAGCAACAATGCAAGGGAAGCCCATTGAAGTTGCCAAATTAAGACCATAAATCATCGTCATTGCTTCAGCTATGGGTCGTGCACCGCTTGACTATAGATGTGATAACAATTCCGCTAGCATCACGTATAAACACACCCAAACCAGTACCATCATCACCCAGTAAAGCAGCATAAGTGTTTATCTTAATGAAGCCTGCATCTGGTGGCCTCCAAGCTGAACAAACAAAATGCATAGTTTGCTGAATTGTACGTTGAGCAGTTGCATTTTTATAAGAGCGGACGAAATCAGTGAATCCAATGAGAATATGCCGACCACAATATGATCTGGCTTGAAAAGGCTATAATTTCGTGAATTCCAATATACCCAAGCTGTAATTAGGAAGTCCTCAACACCAGCAAGACCATGAATATCAACTATGTGCAAAAACACATCACACAATGATGAATTTGGCAAAGCCAGCAAATCAGGCAGCAATCTGGAATCATTCCAAATAAGTCTAGCATTTGGGCATTCAAAAATTGCATGCCAGATTGTTTCATCATATGAATTACAAAGATCACAAACATCTGTCGGCACAATATTTCGGAAGTGTAATCCAACTTTAACACTTAGTGAATTGCAAAACAACTTCCAAGCAAAATTCTTTAACTTTGGAGGTACATTAAGCTTCCAAATGAGAGACCAAATTTGTGTTGAAGTTGAGGCCCCATTGGAAAAACCTAAAATACCAAGCCAATAAGCTGTTTTGATTGAAAGAATACCAGAAGAAGTTCTGTACCAGAATAGAGAATCTGATTTGGAAAAGGAGGATAATTGAATTTGTAGAACTTTTGGAACATCCAAAGAATGTAGTGTGGAAACTAAACATGGCAAATCCCATTCACCCTTTGTAGAATCAATCAAAGAACAAACCAATAAGGTCTGATCTGCTCCTGATACAAACATTGGATAACTAAATCAATCAACTCCATCCGGTATCTATTTATCTCTCCATATGGAAACATCATATCCTTGTCCAATTCGCCATGCCAGCCCTTCCATCAACAAAGATTTGGCACCCCATATGCTGGACCAAGTATAACTTGGATTTAAACCAAGTCTAGAAGAAAGAAAATTTAAACCACGATAATATTTCTGTTGCAAGACTTGGCTAACAAAAGAATCGGACTGCTGTATCAAACGCCATCCCTGTTTGGCCAACATAGCAGCATTGAAAACTCATAGAGTACTAAATCCAAGACCACCAATATTCTTTGGTTTACACAAGAAATCCCAGCAGCGCCAGTGAACTTTTCGAGTGTGATCATATGAACCCCACCAGAAACGGGATAACATAGAATGTATTTCATGTATTAAAGAATCTAGTAACCTAAAAATACTCATCACATAAAGAGGGATAGCTTGCAAGACGGATTTAATCATAACTTCTCGACCCGCTTGGGAGAGAAGCTTATTTTTCCAACCTGAAATCTTCTTCCTTATACGATCTCTAATACCCGCAAAAACAACTTTCTTTGAACGCCCAACAATAGTAGGTAAGCCCAAATACCTTGAATACCTGTCCACCTCCATGGCTTGCAAAAAAGCACATATTTCTTCCCTTTGCTGAACAGAAACATTTCTACCAAAGCAAATTTCAGACTTGGTCATATTCACGTTTTGTCCTGATGCTCTTTCATACTTACTGAGAATATCAGTTATAATAGAGCATTCTCTATATTATTAAAATGTATGCATTTGAAAAGTTGCATATAAGTTTATATTTCAACATCTCTTTATATTATTGGAGCTTTCTAAATGACACCTACTCTATATCACTGCCCAAAGTCTATCCTAAACCCTATTACATATAAATTAAAATTTATTACAATTTACAACCATCAATGTTGTCAGGATCGGGATTCTTGGATCGGATCGTTAGGGGAAAGTAGGATTGGATCGTAGAATAGGATCATTAGGATCGTAAGATCCTACTGCATTAATAAAATAATAAAAGAACTAATATTAATATTTTATATATCACTCAAATAAGAAAATTAATCATTAAAAAACATATACATTAAATACCCCAAAGGCAACAATTCCATATATAAGATGAATTATTTTTTAATACTCCGATATGTTTCTTTTATGAAGAGATAGAAAGAATGCAATTTTCATATTCTTAACTTTTTTTATGCAAATTTTAAGTAAACAATGAGTCATTTATGAATAATTTAATGTATTAAGTTAATGAGTTGGTATCCAAAGTGGCAAAAAAGATCCAAAATGATGATTTGTAACTTAATTTGTGTGATTTAGTAAGATCTTACGATCCCACTTACGATCCTACGATCTTGTACGATCCTACTTGTTACGATTCATTATGAACGATTCGAGTCGTTTTGTGAAATCCGAATCGTACGATCTTGATGCTATGACGGCGACAAATATGTGTACACTCCTTACAAGTTGTATTTAGGGTTATTTTTTCCAAAATTACTTCATTTATCATGAAAAATTGAATCAGGTTGACGCCGTATGAGGATTTGGATTTTATCGATACCGATGCTCTGTCTTGTTTTGATGTCTTGCTATCATTTTTGGCTATATTTGAGCTATACATGCCAAATCGATGTGCTAGGCAGTATGGGCATGTGCAAAGGATACAAACAGCGGTCATTATGCCAAAGATTAATTGTCATCCGATCAGTAGAGTTGTCGAGGTATAGAGTAGAGTACGACTCAACCACTTGGGTTTGGAGTGCTAGGAATGTGCATTGCATCAACTTAGGCACGATGGGATCTCCGGTGATTGACGATCTGTCCGAGTGTGTTGAGGACTACATGAATTGGTTCTTGCCTCATACACACGTACGCGTTAGTCGGCCCGTCGCGAGTGTTGAGGAGGTATAATTTTGTATATTTTGGGTTTGTTAAGTAATTATTTTTTCGCTAACAATTATTTTGTTATATATGCAGTGCATGCAACAAGCGTTGGGTTATCTTTCGCCATGGGCGACATATGGTCGTTACAGCCGGTATCAAGAGAAACAACTACATTTTACATTTGAAATGTACATACCTATTTGTTGTGCTAACGGTTAAAGCCACTCGCTTCTTACATATTGAATGAGATTTTTTTAGGCTGCCCACTCTACCTCAATTCTAAGCAACTCTCCATTGTACCGCTCCACACTTGTTACCCTAAACAATGCTCTATAATCATTTGAGAAGTTTATTACAATTGTGTGATTCTTGGTGACGCTCTTTACCCTTCCTTTGATGTTCTTTAGAATTTGAAACCTACAAAGGAGGTGTTTTGAACTTGAAAATAAGACATCCAATGCATTTATCAAAGCCTTTTCTTTGTCTTTCACCATACAAGTGGGTATCCTCTGCACAAGTTCACAGAGCTCTACAAGTTGTTGTGCAACCCAAGTGTAGTTTTCTTCCCCGCTCATGGTCCAAGAATGCACCCGCCACAGTATACTTCTTCTATGTGGTTGTGAAGCCGACAATTTCCAAAAAGGGCAAGTTGTACCTATATAAAATGCACTCGTGAAACCTTAGACTTAAAAAGCAAAGAGTAAATTGTCGAATTTTCACATTACTTACTTATTTGTGTTGTATGTGGAATCCAATAGTAAAACATTGGGAAATGCCTTGAGTAGAGATATCGAATCAGGATTGGCAAAGAATAAATTCGTAATCTTGTTCGTCTTCTCATCTTCCAAGTCTCTCACAAAATACCTATTCTCCCTTGCTTTATGGAAGAATTCTTGGATCGTTGTTCTACCTTCCATTAGTTCAGATCGTACACTATACCATCCATTGTACACTTGCCTCTTGCTGGTGTAGTTGAATGGGAATTCATTCAATGCACATGCAACTTGGTTTACTACACAGTTGCTACGTGTCATCATCTTCAACACATCTTTCTTCTCTAGTGTGAGCCTTCCGACCAATGGGTGGCCATACAAACTGGATCCAATCTTATGGTTGTGAATTGCATAAAAACATCAATCTTCCATGCTCCTTTAGACTGCTCTTGACACTTTTATCTAAATCGACATCCACATTTCTTGTTTTGGCACCTTTTGCGAACTGACTTATTTTCACTTTTCGACGAGGTGTGCTTATCCTCTCTCTCTCTCTCTCTCTCTCTCAAAGTAGCCATGTCTTTCCAAGATGAGTCATATCTGACTTTCTATCCAGACCTATTATTATGCACATGTTATTTTGAATATCGACCTCTATAACCCAAGAAATGGCCTCCTCTCATGAATCAAATGTTGTATCGGTGGTAAACAAATGCGAATAATCTTCCGACATCTCCTCTATGACCTCATACGCGTGATTTGAACTCAGAGGTGGGAATCCAAACATGACCGATGTAGACTGTACTTCCTTTGTCGGCAATGGTGCATGGGGTGGAAACCGAACATGATTGGGTGTGATTGTACTTGCTCTGTCAGCAATGGTGCATGAGGTGGAAATCCAAACATGACTGGTGTAGATTGTACTTGTCACGGCTAGAGCGATATAAAACCCGAGAATCCAACCATGCTCGGTGTAGGATGATATTGCCTCGACTGCAATGGTACATGAGCTGGTAATCCAATGACCGGTATACTTTGTATGTAATTCGAAAATCCGAACATGATTGTTGTGTTTGGCACATTTTGATACGTACTCTAATCACTTATTTCAAGGTTACTTAGCCCAATGTGTACCTCATTTTCCTCCTGCAAAGTTGTAAAGACATTTTGTTAAAATAAGTCATTGTGGGAAAAACAACATTTGGATACGACCGTAGTTGTTACGGCTGCGTACGCCATGGGTGTAACGACTATAGTCGTATTGGCCGTAACAACCATGTCTTTCTAGCAATCCTAAAAACGAGAATAACGACCAAGTACGCCATGGTCGTAACGACTACGATCGTATTGGCCGTAACAACCATGCCTTTCGAGCAATCCTAAAAGCGAGAATAACGGCCAAGTATGCCATGGCCGTAACGACTACGATCGTATTGGCCGTAACAACCATGTCTTTCTAGCAATCCTAAAAGCGAGAATAACGACCAAGTACGCCATGGCTGCAACGACTACGATCATATTGGCCATAACAACCATGTCTTTCTAGCAATCCTAAAAGCGAGAATAACGGCCAAGTACGCCATGGCCGTAACGACTACGATCTTATTGACCGTAACAGCCATGTCTTTCTAGCAATCCTAAAAGAGAGAATTTGAGTGCATTCGAACAATTTTCCACAACGAAAAGAGAAGAAATTCTAAACCAAAATACTAACATATAACGAGAGTATTTTAAGTAAATACCTCATTGTGGTCTATGGCAAGCAAGTTTTGCACTAAATTCGAATTATATGTGGAATGTTCACTTGACATTATGAATGAGAGAAGGAAGAAGAGAAGAAAAGAGAGCAATGGAGTGTTTGAACTCGTTTTTCTTGTAAAAAGAGTTATAAACGTGTACCATTAATATTGTTAGGTAAGGTTGTTGTGCATTTAATGCTTTTTAAAAAAAATTGCCCCAGCCGTTACGACTACGACGTACATGGCTGTAACGGGTTGTGCATCTCTAGCCGTTATAGTTATGTATGCACTAGCCGTTACAACCATGTACGTCATAGCCGTAACGGCTGGGGTGGGCACCAACTAGGCATGCAAACCTACGTGTAGACCGGGCACCAAATAAACACTTCAATATTATTCTCTATAATAGGGAAGGAAGAGGAAAAATGGATCATATTTTTAGAGTATGTTCGTTAATGTTGTAGTTGATGGTGTTGATGTTAATGTTAATGTTGATGGTGTTAATGCTAAAATTAGATGTTTATTTTTTTTTTGGTAAAAGATGTTTATTTTTTTTAGATAAAGTAGTACGTGCTCGGTAAAGGGTAGTTGATAGTAGCTGAATTTTAATGTCCTATTAAGGACATATTTATTTTATTGGAAAAAGGGGTAAAAAATGATAAATGATATCAACTACTTCCAAATTGACAACATAATGTCCCCCCTCCCACCTTTTTTTGCCCAAATTTCAACAACATCAACAACTTTCAACTAGTTTTAACAATCAACCCTTTCGTAGTTGATAGAGTTGATATTATGTAAGGATTTCAACGTCAACGACTCAACGCGAATCAACTACAACCAAACTTACAACCAAACCAGTAGGGTACTTGTGCTAGTTATTATCTAGTTAAAGATGGCATTTGTTATGCATAACACACTAAAAATAATAAACAAAAACCCTAAAATTATCTTATTTGCAAATTAATCCCTTACTCACCAAACTCACTTTTCTCTCTTCTATTGGCGATACATGGGATTAGAAGTCATCAATTTGACCTTGTTGAAGCCTTCAATTAGAATACGTTTTATGGACTATTCTAAATCATTTATTGCTTAGCATCTACCTCTAATTAGTTTTCAACCTGAAATTCTACAAATTGAACCCTATATTGTTGATTATAATTGATTTTAGGGTTTTGTTTGTTCGTTGAGGAATTTATGTAGATCTGAGTACAAAAAGATGAATATACATACATTTTTAGGTAGGATTGATATTTAATTACAATAAATTTGCATCGAAATCAAGTCGGTGAAGAATTTAGGCAAGTTAGGGGTGAATCTAGTGTTCGAACTACTGTACAACGATCGTGATGAAGAAGATAGGGCGTTTTTATTTTGCACATATATGGTGATTGAGAAACTTAAAAAGCCTCGCTACATAAAATCGTGCTTTTCATTTTTCCCACTCGGACCTAGCGAATTCAATAGATTAGCTCGACGTTATTTGACGGGGAAATTTTAAAAGCATGCTTTGTTCATTCAGTGTTTCATATACCTCCACTACATATTGGACAACTTATACAATTAATCCTTTATTGAGCCGATGAGAGATCAAAATAGCTCGGTATTTATTAGCGGGCTTCTTCAAAGCCCTTACCAACATATAAAGAGTTTTATTTCCCATCAATCCTGTAATTTGATTTACTTCCTGGCATTAAGGGGTCAAGCACTAGCTTTTTTTTTATTGTTGAAAGCATACTTTGAGGGCAGTACAGATAATAAGTGCAAAGAAGATTATCAAATTAGTCATAGTTAGCTTACTGTATCAACTAAACTAGTTGTTAGAAGTGTTTTTTTTATTAATTATATTGTGTCGATGATTAGTTGATGAGATGAGACATTAAGCGTGTGTAGGCTTTTTATCTATTTTACTGTGTCAATTCCGTTCACCTCCGCTGGATCTTGCACCATCGCCGTGCGAGGGCTTTGTATTAGTCCAGTAAGATCATGTGGGGTTTTTAATTTTGCCCATTAAACATGTGTAGGCTTTTTATATTAGCACCTCTCTTGATAGTGTGCTTCTTCTTTTTGCTTATCTTGAATTATGGGGCTTTTTTTGTTTGCCTAACGTTTGTTTAGTAGATAACTGTGTTTTGCCTACATAAGCTAGCGGGCAAAGGTTTTTAACTCGTTGGTTTTTAGTGCGATTTTTAGCTTTGCTCGCCCAAGGATTAGGTTGTAAAAAAAATTGAATTGGACTTTATTATCGATTTAAGCGTGTTATGCACAGAAGTTCTATGTTAAAGATGGATGGTTTATTTTGGTGTGTAGTAGTAAGAAATGCAGAAGCAAGCAAAATAACCCTCGTAAAAAGAAGATATAAAATATAGTAATAACACACCCAAATAAAGCTATGAGCAGGCGGACTTCTTGTACTAGTGATTAAGATAGCAGATGATTTCCAAAACTAACCGCATATCAGCCATACACTCCAATGATACTCATCAACGAGTGCAAAAATTCAGACTAAAACTTCAACTGATATCAATCATTTTGGCTCCTAATCTCCATTTTGGCTCTCATCTTTGACAAGCTTCACCATGTCGTCGATGCGGAGAATTGTAATGGCTGCTTCAGTGGCAAACTGGAGGTAGAAAATCAAGGCAAATTGTTTTTTAGTCATTCGAGAATAGTATATACATGACTAACAATTAGCAAAGGTCTTAAATTGGCGCGTTTCCTCACCTGTATGGTCTTAACTTTACTCATTGCTGGTTCGATGACTCCAGCTTCCAAGTTGTTGCACACAGTTCCTTTGATTAGATCCAATCCCATACTGAGAAATCATAAATACCGTGAGTTAATCAATTCAAATGTTAAATTCAGTTCATAGCAAAATTTTCAGAATTGTTTCCTGAATATAGAGACAAAAATGGCTATGTTTCAAGAAGGTTTTGTTTAGCAGAGACCTATGCATAGAAACACAAGGAGGGTATATTAATAGAAATAATACCGTGACAAGTGTTGTTTATCTGCCTTGGTCTGTGCAGTATGATGGTAAGCTCGGAGCTTGGCAACTAATTCAGTGGCATCCTTTGCAGCGTTGACAGCAAGGATCTGCAGTAGAAAAGCTCAATATTCTCAAACTAAGCAATCACAAGGCACCCACAACCTTGAGGTTCAATAAACAAAATTGACCAAAAACCTTGGGAACAATTAGCAAGGATTCAGCAAACTCTGCAATTGCAAGTTGCTCCCTGGAACCTAATGTTGTAGCAAGATATTCCAAATAGACAGATAAGGCAGCCTCAACCGCACCACCTCCAGCCACCACCTGCATTTTCAAGATGGCCATCAAAGATTTACATAGATTCCACAAGAATCATCCTCCTAGTCTCCTAAACAAACAAACTTGAAACGAATTGTGAATTTATATGATAGACATTGTGTAGAAAGGCAATTAAAGTCTAAAGTCTTGTTCAAAATACCATCAGTCCATCACAAGCAAGTTCCGACTGGTAGAGGCAAAAGAAAAAAAAAAAACTTGAACACGCACAGAAAATAAAATGCACAGCAGGATTTACCATGTTCGATTCAAGGGTTCTCTTGACAATGCATATAGCATCATGCAAAGCTCTGTCCATCTCATCAAGCATGTAATCATTTGCCCCTCTAAGGATCAAAGAAACCTGAACAAGGTATTCATTAATAACAATACAAAACCAAAAGATCAATCATAGAATAATTGAAGTTCCCTATAGGGGGTACTTCAGGAACAATGACATAATTATTTGACAAATTAGCTACTTTCATCAAGCATATTCAATAATGGAAAAGGGGTAACAATGACTGAACTATTGTTTACACTTGGTTGATTAAATATGACAAGGCAATTTCAAGCTCCAAGGACTAAATCACATACCGCACTATTACTCTTAGTTCCTTTTATCAGAATGACATCATCGTCAGATATACGCTCTTCAACAACTTCATCAGCAGAACCAAGAAGTGATGAATCAAATGTTTCATCCCCTTCCATATCAGCAAAAGTAGATACCTGAAAACAGTTCTTTTTTCATGAGCAAATAGCTAACCATTTTACTGGAAAAAAAGTGCACCATACTAACTCAAGATTCTAGCACAAAGTGATCTGCAATTAGCATGAAAGAACAGGAAGTTGTCCTGCTGATTGCAGTTTAAATTCAAGTGAAGATTATAAAAAATTTTAATATGCACTTTCGTGTCAAATGGCAGCATATAGAAGAAAAAAACTTTAAAGAATAGTTCCAGTTCCATCAGATTTGTACCCTGGATGAGGTATTACCATTATAAACCCATTTCACATAGCAAAGCAACGCCAACAAAGTTGCAGCAGTAAGTGAAGAGGCATACTAAACATAAGATCCATTCTATATACACAAACCAAAGCACTTATGCCTAGTTGCTTATGTTCCAGAGATTTGATGACACTATATGATGAAAGAGGCCTGGGCTTTAAATGTAAAGAAAGGTAGATACTATAATTTTGGGGAAAAGTACTTAAACACAATGCATACCAAGTCATATGTGCATGATATCACATATCTTTATTCACAGAGGAATTGAAATAAAAGCTGGAAAATTGAAATTCACTTTGCGCAGAATCCAGGACAGCAGAAACATTTGAATTTAGTAACCATAAAGATAATTATATAGTTCTAAAGAAGAGGGATACCATTGTTGCTCCAGTTGCTTTAGCAACATGTCGCATGTCCTCTTTCCGAACACGCCTCACAGCAATTGCACCGGCTTCCACAAAGTACTGTATCCGATTAAAAAAAATAAACAAGTGGTCAATCATAATCTGTTCAAGATTAGGTTCTCGTTTTTGGTAATTGATTTTAATTCAGAGTTTCACATGTTTGACCAACACTTTCCCTTTTATATAAACAGCATGGACTAGTCAATACAGGAACTTGCCTTCAGTGCCATATCATCGATCCCCTTGGTAGTTAAAATTACATTAGCACCAGCTTTAAGAAGTTTTTCAATTCGCTCTTTTGTCATGTCAGCTTCTCTGTAGACATAGCCAAGGAATATATGAGCTTAAATGTCCAATGAGAGCCAAATGGTATTCTCACGGCCTAAACAGGGCAATCTAGAAAACCAAATTAGAGAAACATGGAATAACAGGGTGTGACAGAACGAAACTGCACACACAAACAGACAGAAAAAACTTAGTACCATGCTAAAGAGGGGAAAAATAGCTTATGATTTCATAGCATAAGCCAAGACATTACATGAGATGTAAATCCACATTTGACAGTTTAGCAGGCACATAATTCTTGAAGCATAATGAAAATAACACAATAGATATGATACTGCAGTTAAACCATAGTCTAATATCTAGCAAAAAGTATATATCATCATACACAACGCCAACCTGATTCAGAAATGAATAAATGATCCAAATAAATAAACTAGGGGCACATACAAGGAGTTGAGAAGCATTATCAAAGTTCTCTTGAATATTAGCCTCAATGCCAAGGTTGCCTGATAATATATTAGCTGAGTTATCTAAGGCACTGAATGCTTTTATGAAGTTGGTGGCATAGTAGAAGTACACTACGACAGAATCAGTGTTAATTAGAGTATATATGGTGCAATAACTACAGTTTGTTCCTTTTGAAGTCCAATAGTATATAAAAGCTCTTTATACTCATGTTACCATGTAGCATATGTAATAGGAGGCAAGGAACCAAATCAGATGATGACCTTTGACGAATCTTCTCAAGTTCTCTAGGATCAGTAACTAAAACTTGGACGCCCATTTGCATCTTAGTTTTTTGGAGATTGAAGTCAATACAAGCAATCTTTGCAGGAGAAACTCTAGTAGGCATTCCCTGAGCAGCACGGCCTGTGTTAAGAGCATATCCCTTCAAGAGGTAACTGTCCCTAGCGCTTTTTCCATGAGCTTTAAGAATGTTGATGCTCTGGAACATTATATACAAGCAGAGCTCATCAGAATGGTAGTCCACGTTGCAAATGTACATCAAAATACACAATATACTGATTCTTGTAATGAAAAGATAAAGAATACAATAAAAAAGCGCTATGCTATTAAAAAACCTTTATTGGGTATTTCACTTCCCCACGTGCATTGGTCATCTTTACTGCCTGCACAGCATCCACAACCTGGCCAAAGTGTTCAAGCACATGTTACAAAAAAGTAAAGATGTACTGATAAGATATTTGTCTAAAAATGCCCTTGAAAAATACAGTCTACTGACGGCACAAGCCAAGCAGAGAAGAGAAATCAGTGCTCAAAGCCATAGAAAAGTTCTAGGATTCATAGCATTAGTATTTGAAGAGAATATAAGCCCAGCTGTTATACAAGAAGATCCACTGAGAGATTAGATCATCATACACAAACTCCTTGGATAAAGGGCAGCAATAGCAATCGGGCAAAAATCAAAATGACAAAATTCAATTTCATTTTCCATCATAAGTGCAAAATCCAACATGCCATTTATGAATGAGATGCTAAGAAATCATTGCATGCAGTTGCTGGCAAGGTAAAAACAAATTTAACAAAAAGAATGCATCCAGAAGATTGCAAACACCAAATGCAAAAAGGCATAAGTTTCTTCTCTTCAAATATGAAATTTCACTCAGTCAACTGATAAACTCACCAGGTTTGCAAAGAAGTCACTGTCAGCAGCAATCAACTTAGAAGACATGCTTGTCTTGGCACAATTAACAATGGAATCTTTTCCAAGCTTTTCAACCTGGAAGACATAAATGCAAAACATAGCTTTCAGATGCATTGAGTTTGAAAACCAAATAACAATGCTATATTTTTAACGAAAAAACTCAGCACAGATTAAGAGAAAAAGTGTTGCACAATGACTTAAAGTATCTAGACAAAACCTGCAAACTTTGCACTGCGCATAACTCTACCTATAAATATACAAGAGGGACCAACAATCACAGTCATGAGAATTATGACAATAGTTGTCAGTATCTATAATTAATTCTCCAGTGCAACGACAGCTAGAGGAAACTGCTCATGTTACATTGAAACCCAAGAATTACATCTACACAGATGATAGAAGGCTGGATGAAGCTCCAATTTAAAAGAGCAATACCTTCGCTGACAATTTTTCTTCAACATATTTGCACGCCTCTCTCATTGCAAGCTGCAAAATTGGTCCCGGTAAGCATAAAGGTCAAACCATGCAATCTCAGTTAGCCAAATATATGCACTGCTTAAATTTTTCACGAAATACGAGAGATCATATACATGAATATACACTCCAAAAGCATCAGCAGAAAAGTTTGAAACACTCAACATATACTTACTCTGTAGCCACTGATTATGGATGTTGGATGGATCTTGTTTCTCACCAGGTCATTAGCTCTCTGCAGAATAATACAAATTATAGAAATTCATGCTTAATTGGCGCACATTCAGTACGCGTAAAACAAACAAATGAGAACAAAACCAGTACTGAAATTTTATTTTAATTACTGTGAGAACAAAAAAAAATTACAGCAAAATGCATATTCCACCTTGAGCAACTCTGCAGCTACGATTACAACTGAAGTTGTTCCATCTCCAACCTCTTTGTCTTGCAGCTCAGCCAGCTCCACAAGCACCTAAGCATATTCATAGGAAAATGTAAACATGATAGCAAATTGCAATCAAATCACAACAGGTAGAATAGTCAATTAAGCTTGGCCAAGTGAATATTCCTACCTTAGCAGCTGGGTGCTCAACTTCCAGCATTTTAAGGATGGTAGCACCATCATTAGTGATAGTTACATCACCAATATCATCTACTAGCATCTACAATATTAAATCATATTTTAGAATATAAAAGAAAAGGAAAAGACGAGAAGTGCAATATATGTGAAGAAAATGCTTGCTGAAAAGAAAGAAAAATTGAATTCGAATTTAATAGCCTCCCTCGACAATATCTGTGTAAAAAATAGTTCAGACAAAATAACAATTGAACGACTGCAATCCTCCAAAGACTGACTTAAGCAAGCATAGCTATTTACTTCTGACACAACACAATAGACCTACAAGTTTCTTCCCATAAAATCAATGAATTAACTTATCCATATTAATGCATATCATATTGATTTTCATTTTTTAATCAAAAGTACTGAGCGCTTCTTTGGTATTAATTTCGGTTATAAGGTTTCAGTTTCTACAAATTTTAGAATAAATTTTGATTAAGAAAACTTGAAAATTAAGTTAAAAGAGCCTAGAGTCCTGTTTCTAGTTTCTTCAAAAATAAAATCACCCACCAACAAAAATAAGGGTTTTGCATTCCAGATTACAGAAATCTTAGAAATTCTTGTGCAACATAGAGAAAATCAAACCTTGTCAAGGCCCACTGGACCAAGTGATGACTTTACAATGTTAGCCACTGCTTGGCACGCAACCACTGTCCATGCAAGATAAAAAGTAGTAAACTTCAGAAATGGAAAACCTCATGTAGTGTGGATGGTGAGAGGGTAGGAAGCAATGAAGCATTACCGTTCTGGGTCCGAACATCCTGACCAGATTCCCTATCACCCATAATATCAGGGGCCACCATAATTCCTTAAGGTTGAGATACTAGATTGCTCTTGATGGATAAAAACTCCTATTCGACGAGACATGAACACGAGCATTTAAATCAGCATAATAAACCACAAAAAAGCGAAGTATTATAGCAAAACAGGAAAGCTACAGCTCGTGGCGGAGGCAGGTGAGGGCGCGGGAGGCGGCCGCCTCCACCGGCGGCCGGGAGTTTTCAGCCAGGCGCCAGCGGCACAAAACAAGTGAAAATTTGGAACTTTCTCAATTGAGAAATAATAACCACGGTTGACATAAAGACATTAGGAAACGAAATTCAATTGAGAACGACAAGTTTAAACCGATCAATTTTGGAGACGAATTTGCGGACTTCGACGAGGCAGAGTAGATACGCCGGCGGTGAAGAATCCTCTCTCCCCGAGTCCGTCGTTCCGTCCTGATTCTCTGGTTCCTTCCTAGGGCTGTTTATCAGTCGAATGAACTTGGGCCTGTTTAAAGACAGGCCCGCTAGACCCAAAAAAAAGAAAAAAAAACGGAATCATGCGATGCGAGGGTTCGCCACTCCCCTCGTATCCTCTCAAGTCTCATCCGGCAAGTCCACGACAAATTAGAACATGAAATCCCTGGTAAATCCCCCATAATTCCTCCATCAAGGCGAGGTTGTGCTTATACTTTGCACAAATTCAACGATCCAATTGCCCTCCCAATCGTGAATAATGCCAGCTGCAACCCCTCGTCCTCTTATCATTAAGCTATTAGTGTTGATTTTCCACCACCCCTCCTCCGTTTTACTCCAAGCCATTGAAGCCTTTCGCCAGTTAATACCTGGCCTACAATTAGATTTTTGAGACCACACCTTTAGGAAATCGAAGGCTTGTTGGATTATGAAAGCATGTCGGTCAACAACTATGGGTTCCCTTCCAAAGATTTTTGAGTTCCGCCATTTCCACACCCATCATGTTGTTGTGGAAAAGAGCGTAGGACCCTCTACTCCTCTAGAGAAGTCAAACTCCCCTCTTAGATTCTTAAGGAGACACTACTAAAGGCTGCCTCCAAAAAAACTATTCATCCTTTGTTGTTGGGATGGTAGGATTATAGATATCCTTCGTTATTTATCCGCCAGTGAAGTAGATCTCGTTGCACAATCTCTGAAAATATGGACGGAAGTTTCATCATGTAACCTGTAAAGTTGG
This sequence comes from Fallopia convolvulus, assembly GCA_964016875.1. Lineage (NCBI taxonomy): Eukaryota > Viridiplantae > Streptophyta > Magnoliopsida > Caryophyllales > Polygonaceae > Fallopia > Fallopia convolvulus. Next base: position 57,595,280 of record OZ024718.1, on the reverse strand, counting down.
CAAGTTAGACTAGGGGAGATCCGCCGCTTATACCATTCCCCATTAGTGATATTCGGCCTTGAATAGTGAGCCAAAGGAAGCAACGTGTTCAGGCACTCTCAACTTTTCATATCTCGTCATATATCCAGACCCATTCCAAATCAATCTCAGGCCAAAGGACTTCGTCAGCCAACAAGTGAAGCTGACTATGTATGTCTTGTTGGTGAGTAGCGATAGCAATGGTTCAGATTCGGGTCGGATGGAGGACAGTCCATGCCCGTCCGTTAGCCAATTCGGGTGCATCCATCCATCATCCAAAGGGTGTTTCGGGTGGGTTGGGTCGCCCATGAATGATTTAAATGGCAGAATACACAAACAGCCCTTGTACTTGAGCTAATTGGTCACTTGGCCCCACTTGGCCCAAGTACAGGGGGTCGTTTATGTATTCTGCCTGATTTAAATATATAACTTCATATAAGCTATGATGCACATTTAGTGTATTTTAACACATGTAATACAAAATTCTTATTTTAATCATAAATAATATTATACAAATAAAGAATAAGAAATGAATCATAATACATAAGCAACATTTAAATGCAAAATTGGAGCAATATTCACAAACTAAAGTTTAAATATAAGTGATTTTTATATACATCTTACACAATTATATGTAAATTTTGGGTGTATGGGGTCAAGTGATGGGTGAAGGACCTTCATCTGTGTCCATCCATCACCCTACTTTGTTCGGGTTTTCACCCTTTTTTTCGAGTCGGGTAAATCGAGTATCCATCGGGTGCGGGTGAGATTGTCATCCTTAGGTGAGTCTGACTAACAAAGGGTGTCCTTATATTCTAGGTCGCCAGCCAAGCCTACCACTTCTAGTTGCAAAAGCTAGGAGGATGGGAGTTTCCGAAGCAGTTGTGCCCAATTCCAACCTCCCTCGACCTTCCACTTCTCCTTGACCCTTTGCCTTCTCATGCTATCACTGAGTGCCTCGTCATTGGCACTGATCAACGGTTGGCTATTGAGCCAACAATCCCTCCAAAATCGGATCTTCTTCGCATTCATCAAGCTCCATCGAGCCCTTTTTGGAATCATCTCTCGTATGTTCCACTCGATGTTTCTCCAATTCGACGAATGTTTCCTACAGTAGGCTTGCCTAACTTTGGTGATTTCCTTAATTAACCCGTATTTATCCATTAGAAGATGACCCCATAAACCGCCCTTGTCATTAATGAATTTTCAGCCAAGTTTCCCCACCATTTAAAGGTTCATGCCTTTAGAATCTCTAATTTTAAGGCCTTCACGATCTTTTGGCCTACAAACTTCTTCCCATGAAACAAGATAGACTCGCTTCCTCTCCGAAAAATCCTCCTAAATAAAGACCTGACTCATCTTGTCTAGCTCGTTGCACATCACCCTAAGAAGACAAATGGAGCCATAACATAGGTGGAGAGCGATGAAAGGATCAATTTCGTGAGCATGATCCTTCCTACAAGGTTTAGTTGTTTACACTTCCATCCACTAAGTTTTGTCTCCTCTTTATTGAGGAGATCATTGAAGTGCTCTTAGTAAGCCTTTTATGCAACACTAGCATCCCAAGATATGTGCATCTGCCCATATTACGAGTGACCATAATTCCCCCTGCTTGCTCTAAATTGTTGGCAAGATCCCGAGACACATTCGTGGAGATAAAGATCCTCGACTTAGTCGTGCTCATGACGACTTTTAGTTTTTGAACCTACGCTGTGGCACCCTTATACCCTATGACGTAAGCTTAGTAATCACTTATTTCCTATATAAACAAATAATTCACATATAGCAACTATCTACATAATCACAAAGTAGAAAGTAACAACCATAAAAGGTTGCGCACACACACACATAGGTAGTTACTTCTTATACTAATACATCTATTATTCTAACTTCTATTACAACCCATATGTCTAAGATGCAAAATGAGGAGGACAAGGTTGCATTGAGCTTCAGCCGACCGACCTGTATGAATGTAATCTCTAAAAGAGATACACGCTAGTAAGTTCTAGCTGAGCCTGAAAAATTGTTTTGCGATTTACATGAGTCGCATACTCAGTGAATATAAACCATCATCAATTATTTCACACAATGCCAATCAATTGGTCAATATACATATTCATACATATTATATATATCATACATGAATTTACTATGCAAATGCAAATGCTGATGTATCCGATTTATTATTCTGTGAACTGTTCAAGCCTGAATCTGCGCCGGGTTTACTGTATATGGACTCTTATGGTCCCTTTAAGAAAGAAATCCGAAGATTTCCTCATTATGACCCGTAGGTCCTGTATGATCCATATATCCTGTATGATCCGAAGATCCTGTATGACCCGTAGGTTCTGTATGATCCGAAGATCCTGTATGACCCGTAGGTCCTGTAATACAAATTCAGGGCAAGACAGTCATAGGTCCTTTTAAATCTCATTGCAAAATGCTATGCAATCAAGTGCATCCTGTAATCATATATCATATGCTATCTGCTAACATACTTTCTGTGCAAACAACTCTGGAAATTTCAAAGCTATCATATAGAACACATATATCCATATAAAACATATAGCACATATATCACATATGTCCTTATATCACATAGGGTTGAATCTCTGGTCTATACTCACTTATTTAGTATAGATACTATATTTCTCCCCCTTGTTCTTGACCACGATCTATGATTGGTGCTCCTATATGTAACCCAATGCAAATTAGGCTATTTACTCTAATAAACTCTAACCCCAAATGCAATAAAATACCAGAATGCATTACAACTTCTTGTGCATTTTTCCAAATCCTTTAAAACTTGACAACAATAAACTATATATATAAAAGAACATTTTTCAAGTTCAAACCTTTCTGAAAAACTTGATCAAAGGGCTCCCTAATATCATTACAAAGAGAAGCCCTAAAATCACTCTGAAATCTTTTACCGAATATAAATCCGATATCGAAAACACCCTCTGAGAACTATAAATCGACTGATTTTCGAATCAAAAGCAACTGTAGATCTAGATCTGGAAAAATTAGTAAAATCTAAATAAACCATTAACTAATTAAAACTTACCAAACCACGCTTGTACTTCGAGGTTAAAACCCGATAGAAGAAATCTCGTACTAAATGGATCAAAACAACACAATTTAACAAATTCTTCTTCTTTCCTCTCGTTTTTTTTCTATCTCCCACTCTCTGGATTTTTTTTTGTCTCACGTAGCTTAAGAAAGATGGTGTAGAGAAAGCACACATTTAATTGCAACAAGGTCGGCACAAAGTCGGCTAAAAACATTTAAAAAATCATAATTTTCACCCTCAAATCTTCTTTACTACAAACTTTACCCTAAAATAATTAATAATTAATTTTTAACTAAAAACTTTTTAAAATATAATAAACTTAATTAGAAGATAAATATTACTTTTAAAAATTCACTATATATCATGCCACTATGCTATGCATATGCTATTAATCTTATATGAATGCAGAAATGACGTATGCACTTTGGTCGGGGATGTTACAATCCTCCCCCTCTATAAGAATTTTGTCCTCAAAATTTGCTATCTCTTCATATGATGCAATATGATAGGGAATCAATTACCATTAAACAAATGTGGATATGACTTTCTCATCTTATCCTTGGTTTCCCAAGTCGTTTCCTCTATACCATGATTCTTCCAAATTACTTTAACCATCGGAATCTCCCTATTCCGCAACTGTTTGATTATGTAATCAACTATCATAACTGGTTCCTCTATATAACTTAGATTCTCTGCAATCTGTACTTCTGAATCCTTTAGCATATGTGATGGATCAGATCGATACCGTTGTAACATACTAACATGGAAAACATTATGAATCTGAGCCAATTCTGAAGGCAATGCTAATCTGTATGCCAATGGTCCCACCTTCTCTATGATGTCATATGGCCCAATATACCGAGGACTTAGTTTTCCTTTATTACCAAATCTCATGACACCTTTCCATGGGGAAACTCGTAAGAATACTTTATCTCCAACCTGATATTCCATTTCCTTGCGATGCTGATCAAAATAGCTCTTTTGTCTATCTTGTGCCGCCTTCATTTTGTTCTTTACAATATCAATCTTATCAACTGTTTCTTGTATAATCTCCGGCCCTTCTAAAATTTTTGCAACCTCTTTATCCCAATATAAACGACTTCGACATTTCCTTCCATACAATGCCTCATATGGTGCCATTCCAATGCTGCTGTGAAACTGATTATTGTAAGCAAATTCCATCAGTGGAATATACTTATCCCATGAACCCTGAAACTCAATAACACAAGCACGAAGCATTTCTTCTAAGGTCTGTATAGTCCTTTCTGACTGCCCATCTTTTTGAGGATGATAAGCTGTACTGAAATGCAATTTGGTCCCCATAATTGTTTGAAAACTTTCCCAAAAATGAGAAGTAAATCTAGGGTCTCTATCTGATACAATGGATACTGGTATTCCATGAAGTCGGACAATTTCCTTCATGTATTTCTCTGCCAATTGATCCAATGAACAACCCGAACGTATAGGCAAGAAATGTGCTGACTTAGTCAATCTATCAATAATCACCAAAATAGCATCATTTCCTTTTTGTGTTCGTGGTAATCCCACAACAAAATCCATTGTAATCCGCTCCCATTTCCAGACCGGAATAGATAAAGGTTTCAACATACCTGTAGGTGCTTGGTGTTCTGTTTTAACTTGTTGACAAGTAAGACATTTAGAAACAAATTCAGCAACCTCCTTCTTCATCCTTGGCCAACAATAATGTTGTCTTAGAGTATGATATATCTTTGTGGTGCTAGGATGCATAGCATATGATGCATTATGTGCCTCATCTAAAATTTCCCGTCTCAGATCATCAACATCAACTACACATATCTGGTGCCAAACATCAATGTGCCATCCTGAATAACAAATGACATATCTTTACCTTGTTGCACCTGTTCAATAATTTCTGCCAACTTTTAATCTCTTACTTGTGCATCTTTAATTTTATGTCTCAACACTGGCCGAATCTCCAAAGTAGCAAACAGTACTCCATCTGTGTCAAATTGTAGTCTAGCATTTAGTCCTCGCAAAGCAATCAAATCTGACAATGAAGTCATGTGCATGTTGGCCATCATACCACTGGACTTTCTACTCAAAGCATTTGTTACAACATTGGCCTTTCCCGGATGATACTCGATTGTACAATCATAATCTTTCAGTAGTTCCATCCAGCGCCTCTGCCGCATGTTCAACTCCTTTTGGCTCATCAAATATTTCAAACTCTTATGATCTGTGAAGATTTGGAATGTTTCTCCATATAGATAATGTCGCCAAATCTTTTGGGCAAAAACTACTACTGCCAGCTCTAAATCATTTACGGGATAAGAAACCTCATGTGGTCGTAACTGTCGTGATGCATAAGCAATCACTTTTCCATTCAACATCAAAACACAACCAAGACCCTGATATGAAGCATCAATGTAAACAACAAATCCTCCTGTACCTGTAGGAACTGTCAGTATTGGTGTTGTAGTCAAACGGTGCTTTAACTCATCAAAGCTTTGTTGACACGCAGAATTCCAGTGAAATGAAGCATTCTTCCGTAACAATTTAGTGAGTGGTGCAGCTATAATAGAGAATCCTTCAACAAATCGTCTATAGTATCCAGCCATCCCAAGAAAACTACGAACTTCTGTAACTGTTGTTGGTGCTTTCCAGTTTACCACTGCTTCAACCTTCTTAGGATCAACCTCTATACCTCTTCCAGATACTATATGTCCTAAAAATATCACATGATCTAACCAGAATTCACACTTACTCAATTTAGCGTACAATTTTTTTTCCCTCAAGACTTGTAGCACGGTACACAAATGATCAGCATGCTCCTCTGTACTTTGTGAATACACCAATATATCATCAATAAAGATGATCACAAATCTGTCTAGAAAAGGTTAAAATACCTTATTCATCAAAGCCATGAATGTTGCTGGTGCATTAGTCAAACCAAATGGCATTACCAAGAACTCATAATGCCCGTATCGAGTCCTGAATGTTGTCTTGGTAATGTCATCTTTAGCTATCTTTAACTGATGATATCCTGACCGAAGATCTATCTTTGAAAATACCTTTGCACCCTGAAGTTGATCAAACAAATCATCTATCCTTGGCAATGGATACTTGTTCTTCACTGTCACCTGATTCAACTTTCTGTAATCTATGCACAGCCGTAAGGTACCATCTTTCTTTTTAACAAATAGAACTGGTGCACCCCAAGGTGATACACTAGCTCTAATGAATCCTTTGTCTAACAACTCCTGTAACTGCTTTTTCAGTTCCTGTAACTCTACTGGAGCCATGCGATATGGAGGAATAGAAATCGGTGCAGTGCCTGGCATTAACTCCATAGTAAACTCTATCTCCCTATCAAGTGGCAATCCTGGAAGATCCTTTGGAAACACATCTGAAAAATCTTTAACAACTGGAATATCTCCAACCTCATCACATTCGACTATACGGTCTATTACATGGGCCAGATATGCCTCACATCCCTCTCTGATCATGCGAAAAGCTGTTGTTGCAGATATTAGGCAAGTGGGAACCATTTGTCTATCACCATAGAAAATCACTCTAGATTTCCCAAGCGATTCTATCACTACTTCTTTGGTATAACAATCTACTTTAGCATGATGTCTTGCCAACCAGTCCATGCCCAAAATAACATCAAACTCATACAAGAATAGCAAGATCAAATCAGCTAGTAACTCTACTAAATCCACTCGTATTATACTATCTCGATATACTATATGTACCTTTACTATTTCCCCCAAGGGAGTCTGTACTCCTAAACTGTAATCTAAGGGTTCAAGTTTCTTATGCACTTGAGATGCTATGGTAGATGATATGAATGAATGAGTAGATCCTAAATCTATTAATGCATGTATTTCAAGATCATGTAAAATAAAGTTCACCAGTAATAACCTCGGGTGCTTTGGATGCTTCCTGTTGTGACATAGCAAAAACTCGAGCCTGACCATGTGGTCGAGATTCTTGTGTTTGTGGTCTTCCTCTACTAGCAGTGTTATTCATGTTCTGACCTCTTCCACGACCTCTACCAAAACTCCATACTGGTGCTTCTGATTGAACATTTTGTACAGTGTTTTCAGATGTTGCTTCTCCAATTCTCGATCTAACTGGACATTCTTTGTAAAAGTGACCTTGTTGTCAACAGGTAAAACACCCTCCAGTTAATACTCGACACTCTCCCATATGAGATCGACCACAATAAGTACACATAGGTCGTGTCTGTACTGTCATCCCTGGTCCTCTATCACCACCACGTCTAGGGCTGAGCAAACGGATTATCCGATCCCATCCGGTATACCGGATATCCGGAAATTTTTTTTCCTTAAAACCTCGATCCGTATCCGATCCGTTAATTGCCGGATATCCGGTAAGAAATATCCGTTTGGAACGGATATCCGGTAGCGGATATCCAAACTATCCGTTTTGAAAAAATATTATTACTATTTTTGATTTAGGCCCAATTAATATGAATGATTGACGGATATCGGAACCGGAAATCCGTCGATCCGTTTAAATTTTAATTAAAAGTTTAAACGGTTGAGGAGAATTGAACACTTGATATGTTCAAATTTTACAAAATACTCATTTAAACATCTATTCTACTTAGTATAATGTGTATTTTCTAAAAAAATATAAATAATACCGGATATCCGTTTGCTTGAAAACCCCGATCCGTATCCGGTCCGGATATCCGGAAAAAACCCGGATCGGATACGGATAAAAAATTTTGTGATCCATTCGGATCCGGATTTTTTCGGATCGGATAGACCGGATCGCGGATCGGATCAACGGATCGGGTATTTTTTGCTCACCCCTAAGTCCACGTCCGAAAGTCGAGGTGTGTCCACCTCTTTGACTATTTGAGCCACCTCTGCCAAATGTTGGTGTTGGAGAGGAAAAACTCTGACGCTTAGATGGCCTTCGACTCGACTTACCCATATGAACTGATGATTCCCTCTTTTGATTTTGAAAGAATGTTTGTCTTTCCTTTAACAGTGTCTCTGCTCTAATTGCTGCAGTACACAAATTTGTAAAAGTAAGAAGAACCCACGGCGTAATCTTACTCCGGATATTATAGGACAATCCATCCTCAAAACGCCTGCATCTATCTCTCTCTGTTGCCACATTGGCAGCTGCATAATGTGATAGTTGGGTAAACTTAACTTCATACTCAGCCACAGACATATTTCCTTGCTTGAGAGATAAAAACTCATTCTGCTTTGCATCTCGATATACCTCTGGCATATACTTATCTTTGAAAACAGTGAGAAAATCTTCCCATGTAAGAACTGGACACTGTACTGTAGTAGGTGAAACAGTTTCCCACCAGTCAAAAGCATCCCCCTGTAGAAGTTATACTGAGAAATCAAACCTTTCCTCTTCTGTGCATCTCATCATACCGAATACTCTCTATGTTCTCTTAAGCCATGTCTCAGCCTCTGCAGGATCTGTAGTCCCATAGAAATCAACTGCTCCCAACTTACGAAGCTCTTTGAAATTCCTGCCTCTAGACCCCATAGCTGGTCCTTGTACTTCCTGTTCTATCGGTACATATGTATGAGATATATGCTCATGTTGTGCTATATAAGATGCTCCTATAGACTGATGTGGAACGGGTGAACCTTCTCTCCTTGGTGCATCATGCTCATGCATTTCCATGTTCCTATTCAATTAAATGCAACTCTAATGTCAATTACATATGCTTATGAATGCAGAATGCCCCTAAAGAATCATATCCCTGCTCTGATACCAAAAACTAACTATGACACCCTTATACCCTATGACGTAAGCTTAGTAATCACTTATTTCCTATATAAACAAATAATTCACATATAGCAACTATCCACATAATCACAAAGTAGAAAGTAACAACCATAAAAGGTTGCGCACACACACACATAGGTAGTTACTTCTTATACTAATACATCTATTATTCTAACTTCTATTACAACCCATATGTCTAAGATGCAAAATGAGGAGGAGAAGGTTGCATTGAGCTTCAGCCGGCCGACCTATATGAATGTGACCTCTAAAAGAGACACACGCCAGTAAGTTCTAGCTGAGCCTGAAAAATTGTTTTGTGATTTACCTGAGTCACATACTCGGTGAATATAAACCATCATCAATTATTTCACACAATGCCAATCAATTGGTCAATATACATATTCATACATATTATATATATCATACATGAATTTACTATGCAAATGCAAATGCTGATGTATCCGATTTATTATTCTGTGAACTGTTCAAGCCTAAATCTGCCCCGGGTTTATTGTATATGGACTCTTATGGTCCCTTTAAGAAAGAAGTCTGAAGATTTCCTCACTATGACCCGTAGGTCCTGTATGATCCGTAGATCCTGTATGATCCGAAGATCCTGTATGACCCGTAGGTCCTGTAATACAAATTCAGGGCAAGACAGTCACATGTCCTTTTAAATCTCATTGCAAAATGCTATGTAATCAAGTGCATCCTGTAATCATATATCATATGCTATCTGCCAACATACTTTCTGTGCAAACAACTCTGGAAATTTCAGAGCTATCATATAGAACACATATATCCATATAAAACATATAGCACATATATCACATATGTCCATATATCACATAGGGTTGAATCTCCGGTCTATACTCACTTATTTAGTATAGATACTATATTTCTCCCCCTTGTTCTTGACCACGATCTATGATTTGTGCTCCTATATGTAACCCAATGCAAATTAGGCTATTTACTCAAATAAACTCTAACCCCAAATGCAATAAAATGCCAGAATGCATTACAACTTCTTGTGCATCTTTCCAAATCCTTTAAAACTTGACAACAATAAACTATATATAGAAGAATATTTTTATAGTTCAAACCTTTCTGAAAAACTTGATCAAAGGGCTCCCTAATATCATTACAAAGAGAAACCCTAAAATCACTCTGAAATCTTTTACCGAATATAAATCCGATATCGAAAACACCCTCTAAGAACTATAAATCGACTGATTTTCGAATCAAAAGCAACTTTAGATCTAGATCTGAAAAAATTAGTAAAATCTAAATAAACCATTAACTAATTAAAACTTACCAAACCACGCTTGTACTTCGAGATTAAAACCCGACAGAAGAAATCTCGTACTAAATGGATCAAAACAACACAATTTAACAAATTCTTCTTCTTTCCTCTCGTTTTTTTTCTATCTCCCATTCTCTGGATTTTTTTTGTCTCACGTAGCTTAAGAAAGATGGTGTAGAGAAAGCACACATTTAATGGCAACAAGGTCGGCACAAAGTCGGCTAAAAACATTTAAAAAATCATAATTTTCACCCTCAAATCTTCTTTACTACAAACTTTACCCTAAAATAATTAATAATTAATTTTTAACTAAAAACTTTTTAAAATATAATAAACTTAATTAGAAGATAAATATTACTTTTAAAAATTCACTATATATCATGCCACTATGCTATGCATATGCTATTAATCTTATATGAATGCAGAAATGACGTATGCACTTTGGTCGGGGATGTTACAATCCTCCCCCTCTATAAGAATTTTGTCCTCAAAATTCGCTATCTCTTCATATGATGCAATATGATAGGGAATCAATTACCATTAAACAAATGTGGATATGACTTTCTCATCTTATCCTCGGTTTCCCAAGTCGTTTCCTTGTTGACAAGTAAGACATTTAGAAACAAATTCAGCAACCTCCTTCTTCATCCTTGGCCACCAATAATGTTGTCTTAGAGTATGATACATCTTTGTGGTGCCAGGATGCATAGCATATGATGCATTATGTGCCTCATCTAAAATTTCCCGTCTTAGATCATCAACATCAGCTACACATATCTGGTGCCAAACATCAATGTGCCATCCTGAATAACAAATGACATATCTTTACCTTGTTGCACCTGTTCAATAATTTCTGCCAACTTTTCATCTCTTACTTGTACATCTTTAATTTCTGTCTCAACACTGGCCGAATCTCCAAAGTAGCAAACAGTACTCCATATGTGTCAAACTGTAGTCTAACATTTAGACCTCGCAAAGCAATCAAATCTGACAATGAAGTCATGTGCATGTTGGCCATCATACCATTGGACTTTCTACTCAAAGCATCTGCTACAACATTGGCCTTTCCCGGATGATACTCGATTGTACAATCATAATCTTTCAGTAGTTCCCCTTTAAAAAGTTGGGCTGGAAATTGTCAAGTCCAGGCCATACCCTTTGTAAGATCCCATTTGAGAAAGGGCCCAAACGATCTCCTTTTCCTTGAAAGGTTGTGTAAGCATCGGGGCTTCATTGGGACTCAAATTTGGGAAATCACCTTTGTTTCGCTGGCTAAATAGCCTCTTTGTTTAGGGGAGGGTATATAATTTCTTAAAGTGAGAAATCACCCATTTCTCTAACTCCCCTACGTTAGAGATCCAGTCTCCTCTATTATTCTTGATTGCTTGGACTCTACTTCTCCTCTGCCTAATGATGGTGCTACCGTGCTAGTGTGAAAAACTTTGTATTCCGGTCCCTAGATCAATCCAAGTCACTCGGATTTCTAGAATCACAGCGTCTCTTCTTGGGCTAGAACTTGATCCAACTCTTTCCTAATTTAAGTATTCGGCAATCTCAACAGTCTCTCATTACCTCTACTTTCCAAGGGTTTTTGGACCCTTCTAATTTCCTACTCAACTTCAACTTCTTGTTATGTCTAAATTTCTCAAAAATTATGTCTCTTATATAACAAGCTTGTGAAAGAGTGTTGAGCAAAACAACATTTCATGGTACTAGTGGCAAAACAAGCGGTAGAAAATAGGGTTGGGCAAAACACACTGAAAGTGAAAACCAAAACTATGGTTAATAACCTGTGCCCACCTCTAGAAAATACTACCGCTTGACTAGTATGATCTTTTTTTATGTATTAGTGTCTTCAATAATATATTTAAATCATGTTATCAATTCGGAAAGAAAACATAAAATTTACCAATATCCCTCGTTCTAATTCACCAAACAAGCATACCAAAAATCGGCAATATCCAAGTCAATTTTACAATAAAAAAAAACGGCAATGCAAATAAGAAAAAAGGGAAAAAAAGATTTGGTATATAGCATGTCATGTTCTAGTCTTCAACTTCAGAAAAATCCAGACCGTCAAGCAGTAATAAGCAATAGACCATCCCATTGTGCACATTTCAGTATGAAAGCTAGCACAATAACATGAAAATGATTTGGCTGATAGTAACTTCATTGTAAAAACATCTATCTCACAGGTATTTGTCATCCTTACGCAACCGTCTGGACTGCTCTGTCGAAAGCCTCTTCAGCTCCAGACACACGCTTTACAAGCAGGTGGTCTGGGTGAGATAGCTTCAATTGACTGGACACAAACAAATGGCAAGGATCAAAATTACAATAGGCAAACGATAACATAGCACATAGAAAGTGCATTAAAGACATTGAGGAAAGGGAGCTATCTCTGCCTAGCTTAAAGACATGAAAATAGACTTACAATCTGTATCAAAATCAATATGTAGCTTTTGATAATTGAAAAGAGAATTACTAGATATATAGTTAGTAGTAAGATAACCCATATCAGCATGTAGCTGAACAAAAAAGCTTCCTAGTTTGCAATGTCATTACTCTGCTATGTGGACAAAGTTGACAGGAAAAACCACTACCCCCATAAGCAATCATCCAACATTTTTGGAGAGCAGATCACAAGTTCTATTTGTAGGTCCCACAAGGAGCAAAGAGTCATGGTAGATTTCAGATGACTATGCAACGAGTCATGATAGATTTTTGATGACTATGCAAAGAGTCATGATAGATTTACCATGTCAGGGATGAAAACCTTAATGGATGACAAAATTTGTAAGAATACTATGCATTCAGATATATGATTGGATATTTTAGCGTGTTTTGGAAAAAAATTCATATGTGACTAGCCTCAGTTTGGCACTGTGCCACTGAAAAGGAATGAAGTAGTTTATTAGACTCCAAGATTTTCATCTGTTTTAAGGTTCACCTTCACAGGAAGATCTGGGACATATAGTTGGTTGCTGGCTTGCTGCATTACTTGTCAATTGTCATTAAAAGTGCTAGTATTTATCAAAATATCTGCGGACTTTACAAAATATAAAAATATACACCTTTACTCAACCAACTTCTAGCCGCTTCTCTCGTAATTAAACAGTTTCTAACCGTAGAAAGGATAAATGATAGGAGATAAAAGGAGTTGCAACATATATAGGAATTAGATTGGTTATACGACTTTTTGGTAAAGATGAATCTTCTTATTTTGAAATACCAACGGAAAGTTCCTCACTGTAAAACTTTCCATAGGGATGCGAGATTTATAAGTCTGGTTCATATTATTATTCAGATAATAATTCAAAATTCCATACTTTAAAGGCTTCCTAATTTAATCAGGTTTTTGTGTTTCCTAGATTGGTTTACAGTTTCTAAATATGTTGTATTACTTCAACATGCCTTTTAATATAGGCATAAATTTATTGTTCTACAAGACATAATTGATACTCCCTCTGATTCACAATAGATGACCTTTTGCCATTACTTACATTTTTTAAGACTAGTTTAAAATAAAAATAAGAAGAATTTATTGTCTTAAATTTTAATGAATCTATGTATATTTTCAATACAGTTTTTTTATAAAAAAAAAATCATTGAAACTATAACAAATGTACATTAATAAATAAATGCCTGTTGTTTTTAGAATGTTTTAGGATTAATTGAATAAAAAAGGTCAAATATTATGAATAAGGATTTTAAATTAAAAAGGCCAACTAATGCGAACCGGAGGGAGTATTAATATTCTGAAAACAGCCACAAATTATTCAGATTATGCTCTTGCTATGGTCTTTCATCTGATTCTTCTCCCTCCTTCATTTTCTGTATTGAAAATATACATAGATTCATTAAAATTTAAGACATTAATAAATAAATGCCTGTTGTTTTTAGAATGTTTTAGGATTAATTGAATAAAAAAGGTCAAATATTATGAATAAGGATTTTAAATTTAAAAGGCCAACTAATGCGAACCGGAGGGAGTATTAATATTCTGAAAACAGCCACAAATTATTCAGATTATGCTCTTGCTATGGTCTTTCATCTGATTCTTCTCCCTCCTTCATTTTCTCTTCCTCCCTTTTCTTACTAAATCAATCAATCTCTATTTATGAATACCGTGTTCTTCTCCACTTGCTCAACTGAGCAGAGGAGCCTCCTTCAATTTTGTTCTGAATCATTAATCAACAGATTTTGCTTTCCAGACGTGCAATCACAAGAAATTAAGCACATTGATTTTTTACATGCTGTCAGAAATATTACCTGAGGTAACGGGATGATGGTTTACCCAGGTGGAGACTGCATACAACCAAATTGGCCAGCGTTTCAGGGTCCTTTGCATCCTGTAACAGACAACATACTACAATCAATTACATATATACAAAGATCGAAGTAAACCACTTCTAAAGTAATTAATCGTAAAGGAATCAGAATTTTGACTCTTAAATAAGGTGCTAGATAGATGAAAAAACATTACAAAGAGTTGGATAGTTTCATCCATTTATTTCATCTAGCAACTTGCCTTGTTAAGAGCGTCAAGTAATAACGACTCAGCTTCATCAAAGTTCCCCATGTGCATGCAGCAAACTGCCTTCCCATTCAAAATCAACCCAGTCATTGGATACTTCTCAGAAAAATCTTGATAGATAAGATAGGCCTCCTGTATCTTAGAACCACCCTGTTTACAGAGAGAATATGTTAAATAAACTAACGTTCAGTCACTACAAAAAAAGAGTGGAGAAAAGAACGGGGGAATTTCAATGCTATTCACCACTGCCAAACTCCACCAAGCATTTGCAAGCTGCGTCAATGTATGATCCTCATCTGCCTGCTGCATAATCTTTAGTTGTTTTTCTGCATAATCGGATCTGCACATCTTCAGAAATATTTGGACATTCAATGCATGCCTGCAAAACCAAGGGCATTAGTACCTGCCTGGTTAACTGAAAATCTAAACCAAAAAGATATGTGTGTATAGACCAAATCACCAGAATCTTCAGTAATACAATTATACACTCTAATTGCTCATGGTATGTGATTATATCCCCCCCCCCCACTACTAATGAATGAATCAAGGAGCACACATTAGGTCATGCTGACAATCATATCATGACAAAACTAATAACCATCATTTTCTACAAAGCATGAGAGAACATGAAAATAATTATCAATGGGCAAACATATGATTTTAAACTAAGATTCATGATAAAAAGGGGGACACCAACAATTCCATAGTTCCTCCAGCATTGGTATGCTTTAGAGCTTCATTGTAGTCCTGCTCATGCATAAATATGATTCCAGCAACTAGTCGCAAGGTTTGGTTATTTGCAATAGCAGGGTCTGCTAACCACTCTTTCAAACTTGAAATAACTGATTCCTGAAGTGAAACATTTAAAAACAGAATTAATTCAAAACCCCATTCAGTTACATAATAGTAGATCAATATGATGCCACTAAGTCCAAAAGAGACACAGCCGGTCACATGCATAAACATAAATCAAAGACAAATATTCATCAGCATAATGTGAGTGCTCACTTCTGAGATCCTTAGAGTATACATAATCCTTGACTATGAGCATGAAAGGATATCAAATATCATCCGCTGTCATCCTTGTTTTAAGCAGTGTCAAGAAAAAAAAAAGACCTAAAAGTAATACATGTACCCAAACCTGACTCCAGAAGTCGGGCAACTAGACAATAAGAAAGATCTACTATAGAGATCTTACCAAATCAGCAATTCCAACTTTTCCAACCCATTCACCAAAATCTAGTATACGATCTTCCATCAAAACAGAGAAAAAGGCCAGATCGAATGCAATATGCATAATTAAAGACTGAAGTACATGATTGAAATTAAAAGCAAGATCTCAAAGCTAAAAGCCTAACACAATCTAGAAAATTAGAAGTTCCAGAAATTGTACAGCAGATAACAACCAGAAAATGTGCATTTTAATCCAGATCCATAGACAAACCTTGTTTTCAGGACCGGAGAGATAGAGAGCAAGCAGCTTCACGGCCTGCAGTGCCGTGGCAGCGGAGGAATCGATCTCACTAACCACAAGCTGAAAATCACGATAACAATAAAAACCCTAACTAGATCGAATTTCGATAAAGGAAGAAGGAAGCGAGAATTTCGC